>CM049851.1:8224933-8681946 GCA_027422415.1 Schizothorax lantsangensis | reverse complement strand
AGCACTTAAGGTAATTTATGGCCATAATGTGTCATCAAGCAGCGTCAGAGTAAAAGAACTGTAGGTCATCTGAGGATTGTGCTACACGATAACCCCTCCCGTTTACTTACCTTCCATTAAAACATCTCTCCCACGCAGACTGTTTTAATGAATGTGTCCTTTTCATAACTCCGACATAACTGCCTGTAAAACAATAATAATGGCAATTTCTAAAGACTTCAAATAAAATTGTGAAACAATAGCAGTTTAATCAACCTAAATATCTCAGAGCGAGGGGGTTTCAAAGCTAAGATATTACTCACGTAAGAATGGCGTTTTATTTTTAAACCTATTTGCACATTATTAGTTGTGACCCACTGAGAGTGTTAATTAAAAAACATCCCCTTCCTGCACTCAAGGGCAGTGACTATATTTGGCTAATCTTTATTAGCAGCACTGGTTCATCGTGATCGTTTTATCAAGATCGTTTTAGAGAATGGGCTTCTTAAGTGCAAAATTCTTTGCTGAATGAGTGGTCTTCACGCAAGATCAAACTGAATAAATAGCTGATACTCAGCTCAGCATGATGAATCTAAGAGGGAGAGACTCTGCTGTCTTAGAGAGCATCAGGCCTAAAATAGCACGGAGTTCCCTTATCTGCAGAGTCTCAGAGCATCACTGATTGATGACGGTCCGCATCTGCCACAAAATGCAAAGTCTGCCATTATTCTTTCTAGACTGAGGTAGTAACAATCAAAGAGATTTTGCACAGTTTTTGTCACTGATCAAATCTGTGGCATTGAAAATGTTACCTATATGATTTTGCTACCTTTGCAGCACAAAATGCTGGAGAACATTATCAAGTTTTGTTCAAGTGATACTGAATTCTACTGTCATTAACACAAAAACTAGGAAATACATTTTTCAATTTAACTTAAATAGTTTTGAATCATTTGTGATGTTTTTTTTTTTAAAGTAAAACAATAATTTGCTTAGAAAAATACATTAAATTGCTAAGCTAATCAGATATTTTTTTATTTTTTTGCAAATGCAAAAAAAACAAACATTAGTGGCCTTTTTTTATTACACATTTATTGCCATAACCCTCTAACATTGCTAAATTATTTAATGATAAACATTAACCAAAACTAATAAATTTTACATTTAAAATAAAAATATATTATTTTAGGAAAAATGCTAAACTTTATTTTTATTAATTTTTTTATTAAACAAATACAATTTTATTATCTATTTATTTATAAAAATAAATATCTTTTTTTGGGCCCCACTGTATATTTTTTCCAAATTTTGTACCATGTCCTATTGGCATTGCTAAGTTATTTAGTGGTGAAAATTAACCAGAAATATCAACTACTGTTTTACATTAAAAAAAATGATATAATAAAATATATTAGATCAAATGAAAAACAGATATTATTTGTATTTTTATATCATTATTTAGTGACAAACATTAACCAAAAATGACAAATACATTTTTACAATTAAAATTTAGAAGAAAGAAAAATGCAAAACATAAGCATTTTAATTAGTCACCCTTTTTTAAATAGACTTTTGGGCCCCACTGTATTTTTTCCAAATTTTGTACCATGTCCTATTGGCATTAAGTTATTTATTGGTGAAAATATATTAGAATTAAAATACATTTGAAAAATGCAAAACAGATATTATTTGTATTTATTCATGTAATTATTTAGTGACCAACATTAACCAAAAATGACAATTCATTTTTTACAATAAAAAAAAAAAGGAAAATGCAAAACATAAGCATTTTAATTGGTCACCATTTTTTATTAGACTCTTGAGCCCCACTGTATTTTTTCCCACATTTTGTACTGTGTCCCTCTAGCATTGCTACATTCTTTAATGACATTAACCAAAAATAACCCTCTATCATTCTAAAATCAACCCTCTTCACTGCAGTCTTAAATTTAAGCATGAATGGAGGACCGTACACACTCTTCAACACACTGAACCCTGCTGGTTGTGTACATGTACAGTTCACGGATCCATGTTTCCGTCCAACACTTGGTTGATGTGTGCTGCTCTTTTATCTGAGCTGCCTCTGTGGCGGGAAAGATAAGAGGGTTTGGGAAGGCCTTTGAACTGCTGAGCATCAATCGCAGATTTCTCTCCCCACTATTTCCTCATCTGCGTACCTCAATGTATTCAACTACCTCAGCCAACCCGAGCAGTGGACGCAATAACGATACCCGACACTTAAAGCAGAAAGTGTTGTGGTCTGTGCAACATATAGTGTTTTGCTCTCCCTCTCTCTCTGTGCTGCTTGTTTCTTTGTCTCCTTATCCATTTGCATGCCAACCCGTATCAAGCTGGGCTGTCCTTTCTTCAGCCTGCATCCTAATTATGCGTCTCAAAGAGAGACCGGCCGGCCCCCTACATTTGACAAGCGTCTGAGGAAAAAGCTGCATGTCTGATGACTAAATCCCGTTTTCTCGAAAAAGCGCCCATCACTCAAAGCTCACGTATGTTAGCGGACCCAAGTCTAACATGCTCTCCGAAGGAAACGAGGACACTGCTTTAAGGTAAGAATGCCTCTGTTTACAATTATTTATGCTTTTTAAAATCTTGTATGCAGAGATTGAGCTTTTTGGGAAGTTAATTCAGCAATTACAGTTCTAATCAACAGGTGTCATTGCTGAGGAAATGCTAGAAAAGATAATGTCTTTAGATGGTAGATTTTACTCTTATTTCAAAAAAGCAGATCTCAATAACTGTATTAACTAACAGCTGTGTTTTATTATACATGACGTGAGGGAAAAATATCCTTTTTTTATGACACGCAAGCCATTCAATCTTTTATTTTGTTTTAATATCCATCAATTTTGATCTGTTTTGTGGCATACAGGAATATATTAAATCACAAGTTATCTCAAAATTGTTTTTAAAAAGGGCCAAAGTGTTATCAAGGGTGTTATGGTCTGTTTGTTTGATATATATTGTAAATGGCTAAGGTGTCATCCCACAAATTAGCGTGAAATCTCTTTCCCGCTTCCCAAACCCCCCGTCAAGGGTAAAGTAATGAACACTCATCTGCTTGTGACAGGGCCTCTCCATCTCTCTCTCGCTGTTAGACAGGAACATGCGTTTCTTCATACAAAAGAGCATCTGCAATGGCAACACAGTTAGCCTAGCGCAAACAGAAAATCAACATGTTTTCCTGAGCCGTTCTCAGACATGTATTAATCAGTTTTATAGGCTGACTTGAGATTAACACGTTTAAGTGTTCAAATTGACTCTATATCAAACTGTAAACTGTGATTTTTTTTTTTTTCCATTCCTGATATCGAATATAACAGTAAATTTCCATTTACAGATATTTATGCTTTATGCAAATGAATCTGCATTAACACAAACAGCTCTAGTGTATTTACAACTATTGATTGGTGCCGCTGATCTTAAGGCAGTGTTGCTTTTCTTCAGGCCTGGATTTTTTTTTTCTCTAAGAAAATGATCCATCAGCAGAAAGGCAATTAAAGGTAAAAATCTATATTAGAGTGTGTGTAACCTCCTCGTAGCTGTGGGCGAGAAGTTCGAATGCAGTTTAATGAACAGGTGGAACGGCAGGAGGAGATATATAAATAATGCACACTGAGAGGCCTTTATATAAGAGCTGTCAGCTTGATTGCTAAAAGAATTACTTATGTTCACTCTTGTACAGGTAAAATAGAAAACAGATGGCCCTTCTGTTGTAAAAGTGATACCAGCATATTAAATACCTGATAGCCCATAAAATTGCTCTGTTTGTATGGTTTGCTGTTTCCAGGCCCTGAGTGGTTTTACAAATTACAATCTGGTCCCTCCGGGGAGGTTTGATTCTGATGTCAGACTACAGAAATGTGTTGAGATTGTTTCATTTAATTTAACAGAAATGATTGTGGACAGTTCTACAGATTCTGTCTGCTGAACATGACAAGTACTACTTGTTAACACCTTACAGTCAGGTTCAGTGTGTTTACATTAGATAAGGCATTAAGTATCACGCACTAACAACAAACAACATTTTTAACAGCATTTATGAATGTTGATTTAATAATAAACTATAATATACTGTTTGCATTGACTAATGTTAACATGTATAACTTGAAGGGGTGCAAATGTATCTGTATGTGCAGATATTAACATTAATTAGAAAATGCTGTATAAGTATTTTGATAACATTTCACAATAAGTAAAACAGCTAGTTCATGTTAATTGCATTTAAATACAATTTAAAGTTAATGCACTGTGAACTAACATAAACAAGGAATTGTTTTTAATTAACAAAGATTAATACATGCGGTAAAAAATATCGCTCGTTGGTTGTTCATGTTAACTAATGTTAATAAACAGGACCTTATAAGTGTACAAGTATTTTTTTATTGACAGTTTATGATACCTATTAACAAATTAAACCTTAAGTAGATGTAGATGTAGAATTTGTTTAATGGTCAAACATTAACAAATACCTTTCTGGTGTTCATTCAGAAATATTCAGCCTGTAACCTCACAAAACAACTGACTCTGTCATTGACAACTGAAACTTTTTTATTTTTTTAGCTTAATTTAAATGTTGTTTCTAAATGCCACACTGGGGTCATTTCAGCAGGCAATCCCACACACTTACATCTCTGAACATGGAGTGGGAAAGGGAAATTAATAATTCATGCGGTTGTAAGCAACATTGCCTCCAAAACCAGCAAGCAAATGATACTTCATTCTGGAACCCATACAGGTCTCCAGGACTAATTACTTAATGAAAAAGATCCAATTACCAGCTTTCTTCATCTGTGCCCCAGATCCACTCCGAAGTTCAGCTCCAAACTTTGGCATCACCGTCACTGACATCAGCACTCAATCCTGTGAAAACTGACACTACTATCCTGAAATCTAAACAACTTTACTCTTGAGTTTCAAGGCTTTTTAAATATTGGTTTAGTTGCACGTGCTGACAGAACGAATACAATGGAATACAAGCATAGTTTATAGTTTGAGAACACGAAGACTGATTTCATTTCAACTGATGTGCATTTATTCTCTGATCTTTTTGCAGGTCACTTGGAGATGCATGACAGCCTGACCATCAAATTGACCTAATAATATTAGATATGTGATCAGCTCACAGAAAGTTGTGGCAAATTTGTTTTTAAAAAACTTACTTTTTAGGCCTCTTTTTCATTATTGTAAAAATTATATCATCATTATATAATAAGATTTTTTTATTTCAATGGCTTTAACTGATTTGTCATTTCTACACAGTGTTTTAATTTTATATTATTAAAATGGCCAAACTTTAGTTGTCGATACATCTCATGCAAAACACTTACTGCGTTGACAATTAACCTTGACCAACTTCATATAAAAGCCATGAGTAAAATGTTGCCAGATCAGGACTGTGATTTCAGTATTTCTCCATTCCCGAGTCCCCATTACTGGCAGAATTTGTGTTAGCAACCTAGATCCTTCTCCATTAAGCCATTACCACCACCTAAGCAGAATGACTTTTTAGACGGGCACCATGGACGACTATTTTGAATTAATTTAAGAAATAGATCTCGACATAATCGTTCCTAATGCGCAGCCCAACCTGCAATCTAGCGATATTTAACTAAATGTCAATGATCTAAAAATGTTTTTAAACAAACACTAATGTTTTCAGTGATATCTAAATCTTAAAGTGATAAATAGGCTACTTCTCACCCTTTACGCTCACGCCAAATCTGACCGCTTGCTGTTGCTATGGTTACACTCTCAGGCGAACACAACTTTTATTTGTTAGCGTTTGTTCGTTAAACCTGCAGTTACATGGCGATGTATTTGAACTAAGACGCCCCAACCTTTTGTTTCGATTTCCTTTAGGGGGGTTCAAGCCTTAATTCGGCGCGTCTGCGTTCCCCACACCCACCTCAAATCGCAACTGAGCACTTTTCTTAATATACTCATTCACATAAACACTTGGACTGTCACATGAAGGCGGAGCTCCCTGTAACTCCATAGTGACGTGATGAGGCTTGTCTTGGTCAAACCTACCAATGAAACGGGCCTTCTTGACTCCACCGGGGCTGCGCGCAGCGAAAGGGTGCCGGATCATTGCAACGCAAAGCGGCACTCCGCCGCAGGTGAGGCGGGGATGCAGCATCGCTACTCGGGAGCCGTCCATCAGCACCACCACCACCACGCGGAGCACAGGGGTGGCCCTAGACAGACCGCACACCCCTTGCCAAAACAGAGCCAAGAGAACCTGCCCAGCCCTTTCAGTCAGGAAGCACCAGTCAAAAGCCAAGGGAGCAACCCAAGTCTCGCAGACTGTTCCAAACCCTCCCTAAGTCGGCAGCAGAGTGTTGGAGGGGCTGCCAAAACTGCGAATTGCCAACAAGATCACTGTTCGTGCAGCTGCGGATTGCAAGAGCATCGACAGCTGTTGCAGCAGCATCACAACCCTCCACCTTCCCTCCAGCTACAGGTTCAGCAGCAGCGGCTGCTAAGAAGCAGCCTGCCCAACTGCTGCGTGAGGGGATCCGCGGAGCTGAGAAGCCAGCAGCCGTCTTTGTTGCAGCAGCAGCACCGTGACAAAGACAGCCTGAGATCAGGCGAGCAGCGGAATCTAGCGTGGACGCCTGATAGATGCCAGGGAGCCAGGAACTCCGTTTCGCCGCGGAGTAAAAGCAGCCCGCTGTCCTCTGACAGTCGCTTGTGGCTCGAGGAGAATAAACACAGACACGAAGGCTGTAAGGTAAGCCTGCATACACCGACTCGTTGAAATACGCATCGTTTATACATGCACTCTGTGAAGTTTATGCTTAACAGGTGGCCAGTTTTAGCAATGCGCCCGATTACGCAGGCAGCGCAATACTGGGAGGTCATGTTTGAAATCGCTTGCCATTTTTAACACCAAATTACGGCCGTGTGGATGCAGAGAGCTGCTTTGTAGTTGCTAGGTGTTGGTATTCGTGTTAACCTCGAAAGCATGGAAAGAAAGAACAAGCGGGGGTGCTTGCAACAGGCTGTCCATGATTCCCATGATGGCGTTTAATAGTAAGCATTCATTCATTCCTACACCTGCATCATTCATATGTAGTCTAACCCTGAATATTTCTTGCCTGCCTCATTATGTGAGTTACAGTTTAAAATTAGTCTTGGAAGCTATCTATCTATATCTAGGCCTATCTATCTGTCTATCTAACTGTATGCCAGCGCATTCGTCGCCTGAAAGGAGCAGGGGCCAGAAAAAGCAAGGCAGAAAGGCAAATCAGTGTCATTCATTCCTTGTGGGAGAGTCGACCCTGTTTCTGCCTCGCTGTTCCATTTTCTGCCTGTGCAAGCCAAGGGAAAGCCCCCCCTGAGTGGCACTAACATGTACTTCAGGCCTGTATTATTCATGACTGGTTAGACATCACTGCCAGAACGGAGAGACATTAGTATCAGTTTAGTTCACAATGCACAGCAGATGGAGGTAAAACTCATCAGCGATCTCTTCCCATGAAATCTCCCATAAGTCTTTCCCGTTGTTTGCATCAGTCTCTGTTTCTTTTTCCCGCTTGACTGGTTCTTGTGTTTGACTGCATTGTGCTTGTTCTAAAAAAAAAAGTGATTGTTCTATCTGTGGCATGGATTAATGTGTAATTAAATTCATTGTTTGATGCACAGCATTGGGAGGAAGTAATATTATCCTGGGAGCTTGAAAACACATTTAGCTGTTTGTACAAATCGCTCTTTTAGGAAAACCACATTTATCCAGAATTCTCTCCAGGGGGGGTTGTAATTATGTAAATATTTACGCAGAGTTTACAGTTAGGCTTCTTCTTGATTGTGCATGAGATGGAGTGAAAGCACTGGGATGTGCCGTGGATGTTGAGGGAATGACTGGTTCAGTATGAGCGAGCAGGCAGAGGGGAGAATCTTCGGGTGTTGTTGCTCTGCAGCTGGTGTTCTGCTGCTTAATCAAGGGTAATTTGTGGAGAGTATAATTGGCTGAGCTCTCTCGTCTCTGTGTATTCGAACTGAAACTGGCCGAGAGCTCTGCAATGCCTACGGTGTGTGTGTTTGTGACTACTGGAGCTATGTCAGACTATGTTAAACCCTATTGCTGGGATAGTATAGATTATCAAAGGAATAGTTCACGCAAAAAAGATAAAAAGGCTGAAAATGTCCTCACCCTCAGGCCACCCAAGATTTAGACGAGTTTGTTTCTTCATCGGTAAACAGATTTGGAGAAATTTAGCTTTACATCATTTGCTCACCCATGGATTCTCTGTAGTGAATGGGTGCCGTCAGAATGAGTTCAAACAGCTGATAAAACCATCACAATAATCCACAGGACTATAGTCTATCATAGTTGAAGTTTTATAGTAACTTCAAAGTCTAAAATACGAGTCTATAAGCCAAATAACGCTTCCTTCAGTGGAAAAGTTTTCTCGTTTGTATCAATAGAGAAATATGCATAGATCAAGCAATGTTTACAAACAGAAACAGTTCTAAACATATATGTCGGTGGATTTTGATATGAGAGGACGACAGGGGATGGACTTTTTTCACCAGAGAAAGAGTTATTATGGATTATGGACATGTATTTTGGCCAGAAACAATGGTTTAAAGTTAAAATGGCATAATTATGGATTCATTTATTACAAACACACAGCTTTTCAATTCGCAAGATGTTAACTGATGGACTGGAGTTGTATGGATTACTCGTGGATTATTATTATGGTTTTTATCAGCTGTTTGGACTCTCATTCTGACGGCTCGCATGTGATGCTAAAAAACAAACTTGACATAATCTTTGATGACCTGCGAGTGAGTAAATGTTCAGCTATTGTTCATTTTTGGGTGAACTATTCCTTTGATAAAAGAATATGCTCTGAAACTAACATACTAACATTATTTTGAATTATTGCTGCTACCAGTTAAAACACCTTATGCTATTTCAGGTATAATTCATCCATCTACTTTTAAATACCTGATCATTCTCTTGTTATATAGTCTGATGAAAAAAAAAAAAAAACTTGGTTACACTTTATTTTAAGTGCCCTTGTTGCAGTGTAATTATATATTTAGGTACCGAGTAATATTAATTAACAACGGGTTAGGAATACGGTTATAGTTAGTTGCATGTAATTATACAGAATTTACTGTTATGACTACATTAAGAACCTAATGTGTAACAAGGATACTGTAAAATAATGTTACCAACAACTTTGATTCAGAAACAATGATCTTGACTCCACTGCTTTTGTTCTTGTTGTCTTTTAGCCCATGAGAGCCCCTGCAGTTATTTATGTGATAGCGCATTATATTTCACTTGGGAAATGATAAAAATGATGTTATGAAGTCAATTGCTTGAGGATGTAAATGCAGTCTTTTTAACCTATAATGCGGGAAACTGTTCTGGATGTGAAACATTGTAAAAATCAAGTTTATTTGCTACTTTTCATGATGCTGGAGTTGGACGGACAATTTTGCCTGTATTCCCAGTTTCAACAGCATTTGTTAGGTTATTGCAAATTGGCCACTAAGTTGTTCCTAGGCTATTGCTTACTGCCTAGATGCTAAATGTTTTATAATTTTTTTTCCACAGATAAAGATGACAAAATAATCTTTTCACAGAAGATAAGTTCTTTTTCTATCATCCGCCATTCAAAAAACATGTCCGTTCACTTAGAAATGTAGTAGGTATGATTTGATTTATCATTTATGTCTGTATGGAGCAGGATGAGTTGCACACCAGTTCTGGGATGGGAGCAATAATAATAGTGAAATGTACTTTGTTCTTATTATATCTCAGGGAAGTTGCTAGTGAAGGGTTTGGGACTGGGTGTTTGTGTGGTGCCATTGCAGCTACATTCGTTGTTAAAAAATTTAGGCCTAAATGTAATATTTATTTATTTGAATGGCATATAGAATTTCCATCCATTTGGATTACATGGTTTATGCCAGTCATGCAGTAGTACTAATAAACCAAATGTTTTTAAATACACAACAGGTTTATATATTTATCATCAATTAATCCAATTTGTTTCAATCTGATATTTTATATGCAATTCAAATACTTGTACATATATCTGAAATTTATGCTTAAATAATTTTTTTTTTGAGTTCAGAATGATTAGTCAAATGGCATTTAAAGCTCCTTTGATTGGCTCAAAAAGTTCTGTGGTTCTCATAAGCAAAGATTGTACATTTCTAATCGCAAAGCCCTCATGGTCCTGCATCAGCCAGGCACCTGGCATTGAGATGCTAACTGACAGCTTTCTCCAATTATCATGGTTCAATCTACATAAAAATCACAACAGCTGAAACAAATCACACACAAATGTTTTTCTTTTTTTGGCTCTTACATGGTACAGGCCCTGAGGTGCAAATTTATGCAGCACAAGATGAGGGAAGATGTCTGATTGTAAAGATCACATTTTGATAGTGAAGAGCAGTTAGAAAAGATATTCTTGAATAGCGGGATCTGTAATCAGCTCTCAGGTCTGCTGCAGACATTTCATTACAGAAAGAGACCTGAGGAACAGCGAGTCCGATGCCACATCTGAATGAGTGCAAATTCAATGTCAAAATAGATTTGTTGAATTGGATTTGTACGGACCAAAGCTTGCAGAGAGGGGAATGAAGGAGCAGGGGAGGGTGAAGTCTAAGGGCCCTTCAGCTTTGACACGCACAGAAGAGAATATTGGTTAATACGGAAAATTAGCGAAATGTGAAATTGTGAGGCTGAGACAATGAAAATGCCATTCCAACATGGTGCAATCCTAGCCTGTTGCATCAAAATGGAGATGAGCAGATGTTGTTTTTGTGACTGATATATGATCAGTTTTGTAGACGTATCCCAAATCAGCATAAAATTGCACTCGGAGCGTGCAGCTGTGTGTTTTTAACTGACTCTTCAAGGTCATGCAAAGAATTTCTGACTTTGTGCGTCTTTGTTTTTACAGCAGCTGTGCTGTCATTTATGTTGGAAGTTACATTGTGGTGCATCCCAGTGGAAAGAAAAATCACAAATGGGATCACTGTAATATCCCAATTCTTTCTCTTGACAGCAATGTGATTAAATAGAGAGCAAATGGAGACTTTTGCTTAAAAAATGCAGTAATCAATGTGCCTCCTCTGGAGTTTCAGAATAGATCAATGTCACTAACTGTGCTGAGATTTGCCAAGATACTGAAGTCTGCAATCAAAAGTATGGGACTTCCCCATGTACAGTATTTATATATTTTTAAAATGTGACTAGAACTATCTATCTATCTATCTATTGTCTGTCTGTCTAGGGGTCAGTTATATTAACATTTTTCTACTTTTTGAAACTGATCAAAAGTGACAGTAAAGACTCTTACATTGTTCCAAAAAAAATCATATTTAATATATTATAGTTCTATATATGATTGAGCAGCAAGTCAGCATATTAGAATTATTTCTGAAGGATCATGTGACATTGAAGACTGGAATAAATGCTATTGAAAATTCAGCTTTAGCTTCACATGAATAAATTGCATATTAAAGTAGATTAAACCCCAGTGTAATGTCAATATTCAATGTTATTTTTTTGGGAACAGATGTTAGTATATTGTACCGTTTAACATTTCCAGGAAGAAAGACTAATAACACAATTGACTACTGGCTCTCTCTGGACATTGATAGAAAAAAGAGCTCATTTGGCAACTGGCAGACCATGCTGGCCTTGGAAAGAGTGGAAGTTTTGACAGGAGCTTTGCTATTGCAATTGATCCCTGGAGCTCTTTTATCAGAGAGACAGTCGCTGCTTGTTGGAAATCAGTTCTGAACCTCTGGCTCTGTTTTATTATGTCTATTACTCCATTGTATTTTAAAGTAGTATAGGTACACATAAGTGGTACAAGGACAATAGATATAATTTTCTCTCTAGCTGAAATAGCCTACAGTATTTCAGAGACATATGTTGAAGTAGAAGGTCTCCAAATAGTGTGTGTGTTTTCCTACAGTAAAGGCCTGAGAGTCCACACCACAACTATAACAATAACGGCACAGAGGAACAATATCGTTGGAATCCTTTTCAGAACAATTTTTCCTGCTGATGAACGATAAAAACGTCAGAATCCATCCTGCTTTAAAGAGCTTGAGCTTTTAAAGTGGCAGACAACATAACTGCAGCACATGTCTATTATTAACAGAATGTTATCGCGCTTTGGTGTGGACGCTAATATAATTATCGTTTTTGGTGTGAATGGACCTGAAGTGGCTTTCTGTCCTAATGCATGTTTGCTTTTCCAACCCGCTGTCATTACAAATCCATAATAATTAATTAACAAAATGACATTGTGTATAATCAAAGACTATAGAATACCTTCTTAAGGGACTTTGGTATAATGAAGTTAAGATTTTGATCAAGACTTCCTATTACAGTGATGGTTAGGTTACTTTTTTCATAAAATTTGCCATGTATTACTTCTTTCAACTTTTTATGAAACCATGTTGACATTGAAGTAACACAATATATGCATTTGTAACAAAATATAGATGATATAAAATATATATTTTATAGATTAGACTTTCTTTAAACAAATTCTTAGCCCTATTAGAAATATTTTTTGTAGTATTTATTATAGTATATTAAATTATATTCAGAGTGTTCCTAAAAGGATACAGACAGTACAAGTTTCTACTTTTGGACAAGTTCTCACAGTCTGTTTGTGGAAAACAAACATAAAAAGTGAGACAAACAAAAAGCTGTACAGAATATAAATGATCTGTTGCCATGTCAGCAGAAAGCCATTTGAAAGACTCCATGAGAACTGTCTCACACGAGGGACCTTGATAGAAATTTACTTTTGGGGGACCTGAATACTTGTTGTTCTAGTCCTGAATGGTATTATTTGTAACCTCAGTTTAAGCGTCAGTATCTAGTAGCAGTTTCTGCATAGATATAGTCAGTACAGCCCAATGCAGTAACATGGATAAACAGAATTTTTCAAATAAAAGCAGTGAAACTGTCAGTTATGCTGAGGAGGCTGGATGTTCAAGCAGTGATTTTGGATTTAACATAATCTCTACCGAGGTTCAGCTAAACCAACAAAACCAGGTATGTGACAGGAACGGTTTCCAGGTGGTTCCACAACTAGCTTTGGTTAACTATGCTATCAGCAGTGTATGTTGGATATGTTTGCATATGTATTTTCAAACAGCTGTCATTACTCTCATTTCTAATCCATTGGTGTCTCTCTAGTCGGTTAGAATGTGGGTCTACGTTTTGCGCTGCCTATCAGAAAATGACATTACAGAAGTAGGTCTCTGCAAATGAGTTGGCATTGTGTCAGCCCAGCAGCAGCAGCAGCTAGATAACAGAAACTGATCCTTATTGCCACGAAAATTAGAACAGTATAAATTCAGAATAAAAATTCAATTCAGAAATAATTGAATAATGTGAGATTATTGTGAGCAAGCTTTTTGTATCATCTTCACAAGCATTATCGCAAGTATTTTGCCGCATTTAAAGTGAAAGTGAAGTGACGTGGCCAAGTATGGTTACCCATACTCTGAATTTGTGCTCTGCATTTAACCCATCCAAAGCTCACACACACACACACACACACCGTGAACACACACCCGGAGCAGTGGGCAGCCATTTATGCTGCGGCACCCGGGGAGCAGTTGGGGGTTCGGTGCCTTGCTCAAGGGCACCTCAGTCATGGTATTGAGGGTGGAGAATACTACAAAAAATGTACTGATCTGTAATACAGTTAAGTAAAATATTCACTAATTTCCGAACACTGTAAAGAAACATTGCATGTTCCCATGCTTTCACGGTTACAGTTTTTTATATTTATACAAATTCTTTCAAATCATTTCACTATGTGTCCCTGGGGTTCATTGATAATGTTAATGTTTTTTCCACCCGAACAGTTGACTAGTTTTTAAAAGTGATACTAGTGACAAACTAGGCTATAGTGATTGTGATAGGCTATTGGATTATATCTCTGTTTACAGCTTTGTTTATTTAAAGTAAACAGTTTCTGTTGTCAGATTGTTTTCGTTTTGACAAAATGTTATACATTTTCATTTAAGAAAGTTTGTCATCTCATTTGTATTCTAAAAACAGTATCAATGTTACACTACCGTTCAAAAGTTTGGGGTTGTTGAGATTTTTTTTTTATGCTTCACCAAGGCTGCATTTATTTGATCAAAAATACAGTAAAAACAGTAATATTTTGAAATATTACACTTTTAAATAGCCGTTTTATGTTTTTGAGTGAGTGATGTGACGTGTAGCCAAGTATGGTGTCCTATACTCCCAATTTGTACTCTGCATTTCATCCATCCAAGTACACACACAGCAGTGAGTAGTGAACAAACACACACCCGGAGCAGTGGGAAGCCATTTTTTGCTGCGGCGCCCGCGGAGCAGTTGAGGGTTCGGTGCCTTGCTCATAGAAAGTATAAGAAAGCTCAAAAGAAAAGCATTTGTTTGAAATAGAAATCTTTTGGAACGTTATAACTTTTGATTAATTTAACACAATCCTTGCTGAAGGACAGTATTAGTTTCTGATAGTATATATTGGCCATCAGCTTTTTTTTAAATTAAAAATTTCAGTGTTTACTTTAAAATATATATATTTTTTTTATATAAATCAAACTGTAAATAGTTGATTTCACATGACCGAACGTTTTTCAGTAGTTACAGTCAGTAGACGATGCTCCTCCCACATGCATTATGAACCCTGTAGATGCTGGCATTTATAATGTAATTTTCTAAAGAAATGTCCATTAAATCAGCATTGTTGCGAATCGGCAGTGCTCTGCCCCTCAGCCAGCACACAAGCTCCTGGACACAAAAGACAATGATAAAATCTATAAAATATCTTCTCATTTCTGGCAGGTGAATGCGGATGCCAACAGGCTGAGCCATGCTGGATCGCGGCCTTCCCTGTCCCACGGCGGCCCACAGTATCCTCAGATAGCCATGAACAACTGCAAGTACAATGGGGGCATAGTCAGACCACTCGGCAGTCTGGGGGCGTCCCGGAGGAACCTAGCAGAGCTGGACTCTGAGACACAGCCTTTGCAGACCCTGCACACTTCCGGCCTGGAGGTGGTGGTCTCCAAAGGGAACGGAGAAGACTCTAGTAAGCAGTCCAGTGAGAACCTTGTGAGGCAAAGACCATGCAGCACTCCGCATAAGAGGAACAAGGACATTGGCCATAAGCTCGGGCACCGGAGGGTGCTGTTCGAGAAACGCAAGCGCCTTAGCGACTACGCCCTGATTTTTGGAATGTTTGGGATTGTTGTCATGGTGACGGAGACCGAACTCTCCTGGGGAGTTTATACAAAGGTAAAAGTTTTGAATTTTGAATGGCCTCAATGAGTTTTCTGGACACTTAAAGGGATAGTCCACCCAAAAACAAACATTGTGTCATCTTTTACTCACCCTCATGTTGTTCCAAACCTGCATTCATTTCCTCCTGCTGAATAAGATAATATTTAGTTGATATTTTTCTTTTTAGTTTCCTTTGACTTCCATTGTATTTTTGTCCATACAATGGAAATCAGTGGGAAGCTAGGAATGAAACTATTTAGTTACCAAAATTTTACAAAATATTTTATTTTGTGTTCCATAGAAGAAATTAAGTCATACAGGTTTGGAATGACGTGGGTGAGTAAATGATGACAGGATTCTAAATTTTTTGGTGGACTATCACACACAAACATATCTTAATTTCATTGCAGTATATATGAAAATATCTAACCAGATATAATCAATTGAAAAACTTATTTACCTTTTTAAAAAAATCAGTGGGTTACACTTGTCAGCATGAAATAATAATAATAGAAACTGCAAAAGCACAGAACAAACTGCTTAAACTAAAAGATGCAAACTGAAAATATAAATATGAAAGTGAACTCAAAGTATTAATAAATACTATAATCATATGTAAATAATACTAAAACAGCACTCTTTGAAGCTTATATTTTAGCTTGAAGTGTTTGCTTAAAGTGTCATGCTGTATTCTCTTTTAGTTTTCCTTTTTTTATTTTTTTTAAATAACATTGGTTGTAAAATAACACTGTTTGGTTATATAATTAGGATTAAGACATTGCTAGATTTTTTTTCTTTTAAGTTTGGTCCAAGTGTCCAATACGTTTTGAGGCTGCTGTATGTGTATTAGTATTTGTTGAATGTTGGTTGAAAACACAGACTTGTAGTTAAGAAGTTCAGAAAACCCATTGTATTGTAAAAAGAAGATGGCTATGCTATCCACACGTTAGACCAGCACCTGAACCACTATTAAAATTCATGCTTGTGTAAGATGGTCGTTTTCAACAGGGTAATGATGTGTCACAAGAATTCACGTTAGCCTCTGTTAGATTAGCTTTATACATCTTACTTCATCCTTATTACTTTGATTCATACCATGTAATTAAATGCTGCAGCATATTGAAGTCCAAGAGTGATCTATTTATGACCGTTTAAAGACACTAAAGGATAAATTCATCATTGACATCGGCTACTTTGTGCGCACTTCCTTAATGGATAGAGGCATCAGAGAGCATCAATCAATGAAATCTTCATAGCATGCTCTTGACAATTACATCATGTGTAATTTTTATATAAGTATTTGCACTCTTTTATCCGAAGGTATAGCTTCTATACAGAAAGGACGTGAACAAGCTAATAGACCTTACCCTTAATTTTTTCCTTACTTATTATTTTAGGGACCTTAAATGTCTCCGCTATGGAAAGAGCAAGTGATCTCCACTTAGAGTTGTACTCACCAGACCTACAAAAATTGCCATTTTTGCCATAAAGTAAAGATGGTGATAGTATATTATCACTAACGACATATTAGTAGTAGGCCATCTGTCAGTGCAAAATATGGTTCTGAAAAAAAAATGCTTAAACCAGCCAGATTTGCTGGTCTTACAGTAGCTGGTTTGACCTTTAAAATCATTGCCTACAAGTTGTCATTCTCATATGATACTACATTATATCTGTTTGTTGATTATTTTGGCCTAAGTGAATCGCTGGCCCTGAAGTTAGTTAGACGATCCCTGGAGTAGAGCTTTCTTTTTTTAACTTCCCCTAAAGCATTGTTCGATGCCTTAGCCAGAACATCATGTTCCAGTGTATCAGCAGAGTCAGACAGGTTTAATGAGCTCCAATTGCACTGATCTCATAATGAGGATTGTCATCCAGAGAGAAAGAACCAGAGCTAAGATTGAAGGACAGAAACAGGAAGAGATGATTGTTGTTAGTTCCTTTTCTAGTCATGATTGTGTGTGTGGAGAAAAAGGGACTGGACTGGACTTATGGGTATACTTTGTGTTAATTCATTATTGGCTACATCTGTTGGAATTAGTTAAGAGCACAAGCTATGTTTCCCATCTGAAAAAAATCACAGCCTCAACCAGCTGGTTAAAGTCTAGCTCAGGGATGCTCAATCCCGTTGGAGTGCAGTTCCAGCCCTGCTCAAAAACAACTGTCTGTAATTATGTAAAAGTGCTGCTGAAGATCTTAATTGGCTGGTTCAATTGTGTTTGATCAGGGTTGGAACTGAACTTTGCAGGAATGTAGATCTCCAGGAACAGGATTGTGCACCCTTGGTCTAGCTGGCTTGGAGCTCCTAGATTGACCTACTGAAAAGTGCCAAAATCCATCTTTAACCAAACAGACCAGGTTAAGATGTAAACCTGGCCTGGTCTATTGTCTGGTTATAGAGGGATTTGGGGCACTTTGCAGCTGGAGCTCCAGGCCAACTAAACCTGCTGTTTGAGGCTGGTATTTATTTTTGTCCTATAATTTTTTTTTTTTATATTATATGAGTAAAAGTACTTTAAAAGTCTAAGTTGTAACATAAAAACTACAGCTTCCACAAGACTGTGAGTTTACATGCTTGACTAATCTGTTACGGAAATTAACAATGGTTTTACTACATATAAAACCAAAAAACAAACATGGTTAATACAGTTAATACTGGGTTGTTTTATTGAAGTCAACTATTGTTAAAAAATTACTATATTGCTGGCTTAAAATGAAATTAAAAATCGCACACAGAATTACTTGAGGCAACAGCAATAATCAAAACGAACATTTATTAATAATCAAGAACACCTGTGCACAACAATATAAGACAAATTGAATTTATTTGGGTGAATACAGCATAATTTACAATATTACATACATTTAAACTCATTTAACAAGCATTCTAGAAAAAAAACAGTACTGAGATTAGAGAACACATTTTAATATTAAATTATTACCATCCCAAAGAGGCACAAAATCACTTTCACAGACTTTTTCATTAACTGTTCCCTCCTGGTGGAATGACTTCCCCAACTCAGTCCGAGCAGCTGAGTCCTTGCCCATCTTCAAGAATCGTCTAAAAACACATCTCTTCCATCTTTATTTGACCCTCTAACTCTAGCACTCTCTGTTCTAATTCTGTTTTATCTATCTGTCTTCTTTGTATTTATTAATCTTCTTTGTATCCATCTGACCCTCTAACACTAGCTTTCTTTTTTGTATTCTATCTACTTGTTTTCTTTATAAAAAAACAAAACAACACTTGCTACGTGTACTGCGTTAGGCTAACCGAGACTTGTCATAGCGCTTGCATATTGTTGCTCTTTTGTTGGTTTTGATTGCTTCTATTGTCCTCAAGTCACTTTGAATAAAAGCGTCTGCTAAATAACTAAATGTAAATTAAGTAATATTCAGTATTATATCGAATAAAATCAGTTTATGTTATCCAAGGCAAAAGGCGTTTCCATTATGCGAAACAACCGCTGCTGATGCATTTAGATGACTGACATCTCGTCCTTGTATGTTGCGTTGCGTAAAATAATATACTGTAATTAACAGTACAGTAAAGGCTTTATAAATGAAATAACATGTTTTCAAAAATGACCCAGCAGCTTAGTTACAGAAAAACTACCCAGCACATGGGTAAAATTTAAATTTAAAATAACCCAGTAAAATTACCCAACAGGCTGAACCCAGCATTTTTTAGAGTGTTTATTGTTTATTGTTTATTTGGATCCCCATTAGCTTCCACAGAGTGGTTGCTGATCTTCCTGGGGTCCACAACTCAATCCAAAGCAAACAATCGTACAAATAGATAAAAAAATAAATAATAAAAAATTTACTTATCACATCACAAACTATACATCTCAGCAGAAGCAGCACTTAAAATATACATCTAAATATTTATAAGCATATCTTCACATTTTCTTCTAAATACATATGTACAGTTACTCTTTCTTATATTTATGGGAACCATATTCCAAGTAACAGAACCTCGATAAAGTACAGTCTTTTTCATCAAATTTGTTCGTGGATACGGTAAAAAAAGTTGATCCTTACTCACTTGACGTGTTTTATAATCATGTCTAAGTCCCACATAAACAAGCTTTTCAAAGAAAAAACAAGGAGTATGATACCTGAATACCTTATTAAAATATACCAACAATCGTAAATGTAATTTAACCTTCACCGGCAGCCACAATAACTTTCTATGCATATCATTAACATTGGCCTGAAACTGATAATGAAGCACTAGCCTGGCTGCTCTGTTCTGAACCATCTGAAGGTTTTTTAGGTGTTTCTCCTAAGCACTTGACCATACCATAGGGCAGTACTCAAGATGCGATAAAACTAATGACTGTACCACATCTTTTAAAAGTGAAGATGGGATAAATGCAGAACATTTCCTGGCCACCGCTATACCTTTTCCCATAGTACTTACTATATAATCTATATGTTTGGACCAGGACAACGTATTGTCAAGCATCACACCCAGCAACTTAACATGTGTTACTTGTTCTATTAGCACCCCGTTAATAAATAAATTCAAATCAGCAGCCTTAGTCATACTATTTTTGTTACTAAAAACAATACATTTAGTTTTTTCTAAATTTAAAATCAATTTGTTAATTCGAACCTACTTCGTAATTGTTAACAACTCATCACTTAAATTTTCCTGAAGCTCAGTTAATGTATGTGCCGCGGAGAACATTGTAGAGTCATCAGCATACATAACTATATTCACCTTATCAACAACATATGGTAAATCATTTATAAAAATGGAAAACAATAATGGACCTAAACAACTACCTTGTGGTACACCACAATAGATATTTTTAGCCTCCGAGAAAGATCCATTATGAAACACTCTCTGTTTTCTATTAGAAAGATAACTTCCAATCCAATCAAGAGCTGTGAGTAAAAATCCATAACATTTTAGTTTAGCAATAAGAATATCATGATCAATAACATCAAAAGCTGCTGTATAGTCTAATAAGACAGCACCGACCAATTTCTTATCATCTAGACATGCTAACCATTTGTCTGTCATCTGTATAAGAGCAGTACTTGTGGAGTGTCCTGGTCTGTAACCATGTTGTGCATTAGTAAATAATCCATTGATTCTAAAATATTGTAAAATTTGTTTAAAAATAATTTTCTCCAAGAGCTTGCTCAAAATAGGAAGAATACTAATTGGCCTACAATTAGATCCTGAAAAATCTGTTTTTCCCTTTTTAAGTAATGGTATAATTTTAGATTCTTTCCATAGATTCGGATATACACCACTAAGCAAACATCTATTAAATATATGACAAATTGGTTGAGCGAGCTGATTAGCTACTGTTTTTAGCAATCAATATGCCAAAAACATGGTTACTAGTACACATTTACTATAATAAAACCATGATTCATTTATGTAAGGGATCAGTTAAACTGTGGTAGTCTTGTGGCAACTTCTTAGCATGAACTTAGCAACATTTTTTTAAAAAAAAAAATGCTTAAAATCCAGTTTGAAAGTGGGACTGTTATTTGTTTTTTATAAAAAAAAAATATATATAGTTTTATTTATAGAACAACTAGTAATATAAACCACAAGCCTTTTTTTACTCTTAAATCATGTACTTGTATTCCAAAACTTCCATTCTTGAAAGACTCCATAACTTGAAAATGCTAATTCTAATTGCTAAAAACTGAGACACTCTATATAGGTAGCTTTATTGCATCAGAAATAAAAAAATAACGAATCCTGCAAAGTTCAAACTCCTCAAACTGCTGTATGTTTCATCTAGCACGTGTGCAAGACTCTTACACACAGTAGCCGTCAAGAAATGGTGTTTGTCTGTTACTTATAAATCTACATTTACATTTATGCATTTAGCAGACACTTTTATCCAAAGCGACTTACATTGCATTCAAGTTACAGTTTTTTTACATTTGACCAGCTCTTGCTTTCCCTGGGAATCGAACCCATGATCTTGGCGTTGCTAGCGCCATGCTCTACCAGTTGAGCTACAGGAAATCTATTTAATCTTGTAGTCGACACTTTTATTCAAAGCGACATACAATGCAGTATGTTCTCTGGGAATCAAATTCACAAAAAACAAGTTGCAAGAAGCTGCAAGAACATGTAAACTATGTAAACTAAATGTAAACTAATGTTGTTGTTGTCTTTTCATTGTCTCTGCAGGAATCCTCATATTCATTTGCACTGAAATGCCTTATTAGCCTCTCCACTGTAATTCTGCTCTGTCTGATCATTATGTACCACGCACGAGAGATTCAGGTAAGTAGCCGACTCAGCTTTGGAAGCCATAAACAAGAGCAGAGATTGAGACAGGAGCCTAAAAGATTACAGAGGAAGCACTTATGCCAATTCCTAATGACTTCTAGTAGCAGCAGAATGAAAACTTGCCCTGGCTTTTGTAATTCCTGATATCTGCATTCAGCGTCTGTGCTTTTTTACCTATCCATTAAGAGGTCTTTATAGAGAAGACACTGATTTTGATTAATGATGGTATTACAAGTGGGCCTTATGGCTAATAGGAGATGTAATTTAATACAGGCCTGTCAATCAGTTGCTTTGTGAGCATTATTTAATGACTTGGAACATCAGATGATGGTCAAATTACTGAATGGATGAACAATTAAAAAACCTTTATTCCTGATTGCAGGTTGTATACATTACAATCATTGAAACAAAAGAGAAGAAATCCATATTATAGTCATAAAACTAAAACCACAGAGAATGGTTTCAGATAATACATTCTTTATATTGTTTATATTGTATTATGTCCATTTATATATCATATGTTCATATGTCTGTATACTGCATGTATGTGTGTGCATGCGTGTATATACACACACACATACAGACATATATTTATGTACGGTAATTTTAAATTTACGTTTATTTGTTTATATTTTTTGTAATTATTATATTATGAAATATTCTAGTACTTATTATATAACATAATTTTAGTCTATTAAATAGCATCTAAACATGTTTAAAACAAGGTAAATGTACCTGATAGAACTGTATAGTGTGTGTGTGTGTGTGTATAATATATGTGTGTGTATATGTGTGATTGTGTACATATATGTACATATATCGTTCAATCAGGTAAATTTAATCTTGTTTTTAAAATGTTAAGAAATTATTTTGATATATAAAAAAATTATATTAGTTATATCATTTTATATAATATATATTTGTAATATATCTAATATCAATTCTCATACAATTCTTTCAGGTAAATTAAAGATGTTTGCATTTTTTAGTGACAAATTGCATTTTTTGCAATGAAGATCATAGTGATCCTGCAGGACCCTTCAATGCCTTCAAATTTGTTGTTTCTGTTTAACGTTTAGCTCTTTATGGTTGACAATGGAGCAGACGACTGGCGGATAGCCATGACGTACGAGCGTATCCTGTTCATTGTTTTGGAGCTGCTGGTGTGTGCCATCCACCCCATTCCAGGTCAGTACGTCTTCACTTGGACCGCCCGCCTGGCCTTCACCTACACCCCGTCTGTGGCAGAAGCAGATGTGGACATCATCCTCTCCATCCCCATGTTCCTGCGGCTGTATCTGATTGGCCGTGTCATGCTCCTGCACAGTAAGCTCTTTACGGACGCCTCGTCACGCAGTATCGGAGCCCTCAATAAGATCAACTTTAACACACGCTTTGTCATGAAGACTTTGATGACTATCTGCCCAGGCACAGTCCTGCTTGTTTTCAGCATATCATCATGGATCATTGCTGCCTGGACTGTGCATGTCTGTGAGAGGTGAGATAAACCTTAGATTTCTGAAGAAACACTGTTTGTACCTGCAGTAGTAAAGGAATGTTCCACCTAAAAATGAACTCACCCCTCATGTTGATCTAACTTTCCTCACTCTACACTGTAAAAAAGATTTTTGGAAACACTTCGCAGTAAGCTTCCATTTGTAAACAGTAGTTAACTACATTATTTAGCATTAGGTAACAATGAAAAATACTTCTAAAGCATTTATTAATCTTAGTTAATGTTGATTCCAACATTTGCTAATACATTATTAAAATCAAAAGTTGTATCTATTAATATTTAATAGACCTGAGCTAACAACAAACTGTTTTATTTTTATTAACTAACGTTAACAAAGAAAAATATATGTTTTGCTCATTGTTATGTAAGTTAAAGCATTAAATATAGTTAACAAGTATAGTTTATAAACTATATAAGTATAGTTTACTTGTTGTAAAGTGCTACCGATTTTTTTGAAGTCACAACGATTATTGGAGTAGTTTTTACAGGAAATTCTATATCAGTCTTTCTGCTTTAAAATTTCATGTTTAATTTATTGTTACTTGCGATTTCTTAGAAATATCTCGTAAATTTCACAATTAATTTGTAAAAAAAAAAAAAGTAAATAAGTAAAAAACGTATTTTTTTTCAGTGTGTGGAACACAGAATGTGAACTTCTGATGAAAAATCTTTGAAAATAGCTCTTTTTCATATAATGAAAGTGAATGAGGTCGTCAAGCTCCAAAATGACAAAACAAGCACCATAAAAGTGCCACATTTCACTCATGCACTATTTCTGTGTCTTGTGAAGTCATTCAATAATTTGTGTGATGAACCGATCAAAATTATAACCTAGAGCCAAAAAGCTGACAGGCTGTTTTTGTTGTCTGTACGGCTTTTCTAGTCCATTTCAAAGTGTATTAGAAGTAGGGGAACAATGTCTTAAATTTCAGTCTGTTCCTCACTCAAAGCTATTATATGGCTTCAGAAGTATTGGAATATGGCACATATGTGGACTGTTCGATACTTCTATGGTGCCTTTTTAGTCATTTTAAAGCTTGACAAACCAAGTCCCCCTTCACTTTTATTATATTATAACGAGAACTCAGGATATGCTTCCACAGAGTTAATAATGACAGATTGTTCATTTTTGAGTGAATAATTCCTTTATGTAGTTCTTTCCTTCCAACGCAGTTGGTCAAGACCCAATGTTGTTGCTTTTAAATGTGATATCACTGGCAAGCGGATGTGTGCGTGTTTCATTGTTCACGGTTTTGTTCTATGTTTCTCCCACATGGCTGCTGCTGGATAGGGGTCCAAAGTGAGTCTGTGATCTGCAAGGAAAAACTGTCACTTGGCTCTTAGCTTCTGCTCATCTCTCTTGATGAGCTATACTGGCAAAACGGCAAATTGCTGGCATCCTGGAAATCCCAAATTCTGTTCATTTCCAAATTCAGATCCATGTGTTTTGTCCTGTAAATGGTCTGTCATCTTATAGCCTCTGATAAAGAGTGGTCTTAGCGTTGGGTAATTACATTTTTGAGTCATTCTTTGGATTTTGGGATTTTCACGCAGCTGACACCATGTGTCAACATGGTGGTCATCATGTTCATGGCAGCCTGTTCTTTTCCTAAAGCGCTGTCAATCATTTGACATTTTCTGGTGCTCTGAAGTGCTATTCTTATCAAGATACCATCTTGACCTAGACCTCGGGGGAGAGTAAAGATCCAGTATGTTATCATGACCCATAATCATAGAGAGAGAAGCACAGCTATGCTAATCAGGTCATCCTGAGCCCTTTAGCCAGGTTCACGCGCCCAGTTCTTACCCATTAGACTATATGTGCTACGTCATCCACCCGCTATTTCTTCACTGCACTGCACCACAACAATTGTTCATAGTGTGTATATATGGGTTTTCTTCAACTACGGCCACATTTAACCCTGACTTATAGAATATAGACACACTTTTCACATCCCTATAAGTTTATTTAATTTGTTTACTAAGAAAGTTAAACAGCTGACTTAAATGGATCACAGGAGAATTGAGAATTGACACAGGAGAGTTTAATAGCATTGTATTCTAAACTTTTTTTTTCCCACACAAAATTACAGCATTTTTTATATTGATATATTGATATTTCACTAAGGTAAATTTTTATCATTTGGTCATGATGCAAATGATGCCACAACTTTGGACTGGTATATTTTTTTACACACATTAAAAAATAGTAATAATAAAAATGATGAAAACTGTTAAATAAAAGATATTGACATATCAATTTTTTTTAAGGATTATAGTTAATATTTTTTCATATTTTATGACTGAAAAACAAAACTTTATCAGTTGGTCATGATGCAAATAATACCACAACTGCAAACTGGCATATTTTTACAAAAATTAAATACATTTATAAAAAGTTAAGTTTTTGTGATGTTTTGTTTTATATTCCATTACTGAAAATCTGGATCTTGAACATGGATAAAACAATTAAAACATTTGTGTGATTATTTTTTTTACAAAAATAAAAGTGGCTGCAGTTGTTGAAA
Organism: Schizothorax lantsangensis; assembly: GCA_027422415.1. NCBI lineage: Eukaryota > Metazoa > Chordata > Actinopteri > Cypriniformes > Cyprinidae > Schizothorax > Schizothorax lantsangensis. The sequence continues at coordinate 8,656,345 of CM049851.1, read as the reverse complement.
CACCCATATCTTCAATGAAGTTTATATTTCTTACCCCGTTTTCCTTGTTTTGAGAATAAATCTAACAAAATTTGTGGGGTTTATATGCTTAAAACTATATAGATGTTTTTCAGATAATTTTATCTGGTTTTAAGCATGCCCGGATACTGTTACTGGAAAGACAGACTTAGAAAATGGATTTTTTTGCAGTGTGGGACACGAGCTAAGCTAATGTGCTAGTCAGGTGTCATGCTAGCTTGTTATTTTTCTGTATTCTCATGTCTTGTGTAAGAGTTATAGTGGATGAATCTGTCGGAGGAAGAGAGAGGTGCTTTATCAGCACCTTTAGAACCCTCCGAGACTCTTTATTTCCCTTCGCTTCACCCCTAAATGGCCACAGCTACTTCTTCACTTTAAATAATTTGTCGGCAGGCTAGTCGACAGGCCTCGTTTAATAGCACTCAAGCTAATGAGTCCTCAGTTAAATTCATGGGCATAGAAGCTGGACACTCACTGATTGATTAATTCGACCATAAATGTAGAGTTACTCTGTAGTCAGCACATGGACATATTGTTCATGCTGTTGGAACATGGATTTGAGGCCAAGAGAAGACCTTGTTCTGAAACTTTGACATCTTAATCATTTTTTAATTGTTTTATTCTTTACATTTGGTGTTTGGGGTGAATGTTTCTGGAACTGAGTGGACTGTTTTGTTATGAACGCTGGAAGAATCGACATAGATGGTATGCTGTTCCCTTTACAGAAATTTACCATGGTAACCTCCAAAAGTGTCACCAAAAATATAGTTACTGTGATTATTGTTGCTACTGTGCGAAGCTTTCAGAATGTTTCTGCCATTTTATTTACATTTTTTACCAGCAAATACCAAGTCACCACGGATTTATTCTAGTAGCAGTTACTGTAGTAACTGGCAGTTACCGTGGTAAATTTTGTATGGGTCGAATCTATGTTTAAGATTCTGTGATATGTACAAGTGAAGCTCTCTGAAGTTCTCTGATTTGAGATAATGCTAAAGTGTCTTGGTTGAAATCGACTGCCTGAACGCTCTTATGTGCCCCATACTGTCAGAGCAGTGCATTATCTGAGTTCATGGCAGCTTTGGATTTGGTTACACTGCCAGCATGTTTTTCCATATACCCTTTTTATGCTCGTGTAATGGACTGTGACTTCCACAATAGTTTTACACAGACACATTCTCCACACCAGACCGAGCTAGAACACTGGGGAACAAGAGCAAGCCGTCTAATGGGCCCTGGCTGCCCTCTTGTTCATACAAGCAGAATATGGACAGCACTCCTTTGAAATTATGTACACAAAGGCACCTTGATTTATATTTGGGCTGTCCGCCTTTTTATCCAGTGCGGTCAGGCCTGAATATTGATATATGCTGCTGCATTCAATACTTATTGATATTGCACTTTAGGTCACCTTTAAGATTACCCTTCAAATGTAATTGGGCTTCTCAAAAACCTGTAATGCAAAGTGTACCTGTATATTTGAGCCGTGCAACAGTGTCGATGTGCAGTGCTGCTCAAATTTCAAGGGGACTGTTTGTATATCATTTAGTATGAGACAAATCAATGAAAATCTATGAAAATATGATTGCAGCAGCACAATGTATTAAGTAGGGGTTAGAAAACCTGGACTCAGGTACGAGAGTAACTCTAAGTATTTTTTTCCCAGGTTAATTTTGTTTGTAAATAAAAATGTAGCTACTGTTGTGTTTATTAATTTATTTAAATGTGTTTCAATTATTAAAATAATCTAATGAATTAATTTAGATTTTAACCTAAACTGATATACAAGATTCACATTTATTTATTTTTTTCATTTTGTTTGTTAATGTAAATGTAAGTTTTATTTTATCTAATGTTATTTATTAATTAATTTAAAATTGTTGAAATCTAAATCATTAATTCATTTGCATTTTAACCTGAACTGAGGTACAAGAATCACTCTTAAGTATCTTCTTCAGGTTCATTTTGTTCCTCAAAATAAATGTAGCCAGTATTATAGGTATTCATTTATAACTAATACATTAATTTAGATTTTAACCTGAACTAAGATACAAGAATCAATTCAAGTATTTTTCTTTAGTTCATTTTGTTTGTAGCTACTATTATATTTCTTAACTGATTTAAATTATTTAAATAATCTAAATTTAACCTGAATCTAAAATAAAAAAAATCTCACAATTTATATTAATTAAATTAAGTAAAATTTGTACTTTTTTTTTTTCTTTTTCACAAACTCGTACTGAGGGCACCCTTTGAAGACTTGTCTTTTTTTTTTTTTATCCTATAAGGTATTGATTAGTCACTCTATCAAATTAATCCCAGCATTTTCTTGTCATTTTATCTCATCAGATACCATGATAAAGTGGAAGTCACCAGTAACTTCTTGGGAGCCATGTGGCTGATCTCCATAACCTTCCTGTCTATTGGTTATGGAGACATGGTGCCTAACACATACTGTGGGAAGGGAGTGTGTCTCCTTACTGGAATCATGGTGCGTCTCTCTTTTACCCTACTAATTATGTACAAATGATGCACAAGTCTTACATTTAAGACATTCATGTTCTTGCGAGTTTATCTGCATATACTTTTACAGTTATTAGTGTTCACTCAGCCATAACATCATCAGGCCATAAAGACATTTTGTAGAGGAACTGTATATAAAAATTCTATTTTTGAGACATTTACACCCTTGTGAGTTTATCCGCATATTTTTTACTGTAATTAATACCTACTCAGCCATAACGTCATCAAGCTGTGAAGCCATTTTATAGAGGAACTGCATTTAAAAAGTGATTTTGCTATGATTTGTGTCGTGTGTTTGTGTGTGTTTTCAGGGGGCCGGTTGCACTGCACTAGTGGTGGCTGTCGTAGCCAGGAAGCTAGAGCTCACCAAGGCTGAAAAGCATGTCCATAACTTTATGATGGACACTCAACTCTGCAAAAGAGTGAGCATGTTTTAATATACAGAATTGTAGCTAAGTGAAAGCCAAGTATGTATAAAATAGATGTTAAACAAAGCAGTCAAACTCGTTGCAAAAAGCACTTTGGGCCAAATGTTGATGCTGCATAAGCTGTGGAAACTAGCCAACATTCCCTTGATGAGATCATTTTCTAGACAAAACCTGGCAAGCATATCTCACCCATATCGCTAATTAACCAGTAGCTTCCAGAGTCTACAACTAGTAGCACGTAATGCTGTATTTCAAGAGGATTCACTTTGAATATTTTTATGGCGTAGTAAGTTTCCAAACATACTGTACGTCTTTCTGTCTGCACTAGCTGTAGTGATGTTTTAAAGGGATACTCAACCCCAAAATGAATACTTACCCCCATGTCGTTCCAAACCCTTAAAAGCTTTATTTGTCTTCAGAACACAATTTAAGATATTTTGGATGAAAACCAGGAGGCTTGGGACTGTCCCATTGACTGCCAAGCAATTTGCACTGTCAAGGCACAGAAAAGTATAAAAAACATTGTCAGAATAGTCCATCCGCTATCAGTGGTTCAACGTAACGTTCTGAAGCTACAAGAATACTTTTTGTACGCAAAAAAGAAAAAAAATGACTTTATACAACAATTCGTCTCCTCTGTGTCAGCGTAGCGTCATTTTGAACTGCTGTACGCAAACTGTGTACGCTGTTCTGTGTCAGCCGCGCCGCACGGATACATCTTCTACATTTGTTTACGCTTTGATTTGAATGAAAATAGTGTATCCGTGCGGTGCGGCTGACACAGAACAGTGTACGCTGTCTGACAATGTTTTTTATACTTTTCTGTGCCTTGACAGTGCAAATTGCTTTGCAGTCAATGGGACAGTCACAAGCCTCCCGGTTTTCATCCAAAATATCTTAAATTGTGTTCCGAAGATGAACTAAGCTTTCACGGGTTTGGAACGACATGGGGGTAAGTGATTAATGACAACATTTTCATTTTGGGGTGGAGTAACCCTTTAAAGGGATAGTTCACCCAAAAATGAAAATTCTGTCATTAATTACTCACCCTCATGTTGTTCCAAACCCGTAAGATCTTTGTTTATCTTTAGAACACAAATTAAGATATTTTTGATGAAATCCGAGAGCTTTCTGACCCTGTATAGACTGCAACGCAACTGACACGTTCAAGACCCAAAAAGGTAGTAAGGACATCATTAAAATAGTCCATGTGACATCAGTGGTTCAACCGTAATGTTATGAAGCTATGAGAATACTTTTTGTGTGCAAAGAAAACAAAAATGTTGACTTTATTCAACAATTTCTTCATGTCAGTTGCGTTGCTGTCTTTGCAGGGTCAGAAAGCTCTCGAATTTCATCAAAACATCTTAATTTGTGTTCAGAAGTTAAATGAATGTCTTGTGTGTTTGGAACGACATGAGGGTGAGTAATTAATGACAGAATTTTCTTTTTTGGGTGAACTATCCCTTTAAAATATTTAATATAAGTTTCTTATCTGGACTTCATTTGCTCACAGGTGAAAAACACAGCTGCTAATGTACTCAGGGAAACATGGCTAATCTACAAACACACAAAGCTTGTGAAGAAGATTGACCATGCCAGGGTCCGGAAACATCAGCGCAAGTTTCTGCAGGCCATTCACCAGTACGTATTTTTGCTACATTTAATCTTTGTAATCTTCATTTTGCTATGTGTGCTGTCTGCATTAGTATTTTATATGAGATGAGATATAAATCTACATTTTATGGTGCTTAAAACTGGATTTAGTTCAAGTTCTCGCTTTCCAATTTAGGGAATCTACTCGCATAAAGTTTTTTATATGGAGTTTTGGAAATGGAATTGAACCTTTTAGACTGAATAGACTCAACCTCATATTTCCTTCCTAATTTATTGCCACAGCATTTTAAGATCTTGGGAGTTTTACCTGTCAGATCATGGAATGAAATCTTGATGCTGAAAATAAAAGAAGTTAGGGATAGTACACAAATAGTATATCAGACATAATTGTGTGCATAAATGACCAAATGCACTTTTTGGTTACAAATTACTGTCTTGATGTGATGTTAATGTAAACTCGTCGAGAACTTTAATGTAAAGTAGCATTGTCTTATGTAAAAAAAATATTTAAAAAAATCTCACAATATCAGTCCAGTGCATTGGAACTTAGTGAAAATGCAGCATGCCACTGCCTATTATCATGTTAATATTGATCAAACGGTAATATTGGCAAAGAAGAAGAGAGAACCACTCACTGCTGTTAATTATTTCTTTGTTCTTTATTGCTGACTGTCTATTTGTTTACTTAATTGAGATATACTCGAAGGCTACATGCCATTGCTTTCATTTAATTTGTTTACATTTATATTGATATTTCACTTTTTAAATAAAAGTGTGTTTCATAGCATATTAGTTTATGCTTTGAAACTTTTATGGAGCATAATGAAATGTCTTTGATATTGTGACATCCCTAGTGTAGACAGTAACCTGGATGCATGACAGAGAAGATGTTTTTTCATATTACATAGTGTTCAATATTATGAAAATTGAAGTGACACAAAAATGTTGCTAAATGGCTTGGCGATGCAAATCGAATTACAAGGTTTTTTTTTTTCAATTCAGTCATAAAAGTTTAAAAGTCTTTTGGTGTGGTGTGCAACTTGAGGTTTTTAAAAAAATTGATTCTGTGTTCCATTTGTTTTGCCTTAAATCACTGCAGAGCTCAGAAGTAAGTCATGTCTTCTCTTTTTCCTTACCATTGGAACCCTTTTTCATTTTTATAAGTCTTATTCAGCAATATCAACAAACATGATGAACATTGAAAACATTTGAAGCTGGGCACCATTTTTATTTAGCATTATATCCATTAATGGTGTTTGGATGAGTTACATTTACATGGTTTACCAACCTGTTATGGTACTTGGAGGGAAAGGTTCTTCACATCTTCTCAGCTTCAAATTTATCAGATGCCACAGTGTCAGAAATTCATTCATCTAGCCTGTACCAGATTTCCACAGAACCTCGCACTGCACTTTTAGTCTTTTAGATTCTTTTATTCGTACCACCATGTACAATCTGCTAGTCTGCTGGTCTGCAGTGTTTTCTTGCAAACACAAATCTATTGCAAATCATTCTTATGGAGATACTTTCAGAGAAATACCAAATGTTATTAGACTGCATGGGAAGTTTAGACACAAACTTCAGCATTTAGTACTCGTTTCCTTTCCCTTGGTTGGTTCACTTTAAAGGGATAAATCACCAAAGAAAAAAAAAAAACAATCAATTCTGTCATTTACTCAACATCGTGTTGTTCCAAATGCATATGACATCTTTATTTTAACAGTTTGTTTTTAAGAACGTGAAAGTTTATGAGAAAAATACTGATGTTAATTTGTGATTTGTTAATATTAATTAGATTGAATTGAGTTGAATTAACTGGTTGACCATTTAATAAGTTAAAATGAATACAAATTATTAAATAAAATACTAGCTACATTTGTTGACAAACAAAATTAACTGGAAAAAAATCCTTAAAGAAGTTATTTTTGTACCTCAGTTCAAGTTCATCTAAATTATTTATTTACATTATTTAAAAAAAAATATTATTCAATAATAATACTGTATATTATTATCTACATTTATCTTCATTAACAAAATTAAAAACAACTCTGATTGATTCATGTATCTCAATTCAAGTTAAAATATTAATTATTAATATTATCATTTTTTTAAATATACAGTAATGAATAAAAACTATTTTATTATGTTTATTGTACCTCAGTTCAAAATCTAAACTAATTCATGAGTTAGATCATTTAAACAATTTAAATAAATGAATAAATACAGTAGTATCTTATGCATCATGTTCACATGAAAAAGAGTGACCAGTGCATTATACAAATTTTTTCTTTTTGTGTTCCACAGAAGACAGAAAGTCATGCAGGTTTGGAACGACATAAGGCTGATTAAATGATGAAGAGAATTAAAATTTTTAGCTGAACTAATCTTTTAAGTGCAGTAAGATTTTCTGGTCGTGTTATAGGTTCTCTGATGTGAATCGCCAGTCCTGTCTCTGTCTGGCACGCAGTCAAAGTGAAAGCGCAACTGCTGAGCACAACAATTCATTTATAATGTATTTGGCCTTCACTTTTACGAGACCACATAAACATTCCCTTGCTTAATGCATACAATCATAAAATTCTATAAATATCTGCACATGAAATGCTTCATAAACTCATCAAATCGGCCTGTGTTGTGGAGAAGGTAACAGTTGCATCTGGAGTGCAGGGAACTATGGAGGTCTGGGTACAGAAACAAACAGACCAATTTTGGCCCTCCCAAAATTGAGAGTTCATCTTTGAAACAGTACAAGCACATGTGAAAGAGTACAAAGTGTCCACCTTTTATTTTCCATAAAGCTTGCACACTTGAGTTTTTCACACTTGTTTTTCATTTTTCGATTGGAGGGGGAGAGTTTGAAGCAAATGGATGGTTGGGGTTGGTTTAGGTTGCTTGGTTAACTTCGGAGAAGATATTTACAGTATGTTTCAATAAGACACGAAAAGCCATCACGTTATGTTTATATTCTGCATGTGAGTATCATTGACGAGCAGTTTTCTCAAGAAATTGTTGTAAGATCTGACAAAATTCCTCATTCTACAGTTAACTCTCCTCGCCATCTCCTCTTTCCTTTCCGGGTTTTGTTTGAGCTTTCCTATAGAGGAAAGCCCAGAAATGTGTATCTAGAGAGTTTCTGGTGTTAGCTCTCTGAATTCAATAGGCACTGAAATTAGGTTAATGCTAATGCATCACTGCTAGCACATCTGTCATTACCATGGAGCACAAACCGTGTGTTCACCCATTCTGTGTCTTTATCAGTTCATCTGTTTCCACGTTACACCGGCTCCAGTCTGACACGATATAATGAATGTTTTCTGCTACATCCTATTGAGTTTCAATGTATGCGTCACACTGTTGACAAAGGTGGTGTTTGGGGTGTGCTTCTGCACATTTTGCACCATTCTTGCTACAATAAAGCTGTTTAGTCATGACGTCAATCTGTAGGCCAGCTGCAAACAAATATAATGGGTTTTTAAAATAGCAAATTATAGTTTATGGTTTATGAATTACAATTAAATTGAAGTCTGTGATTATCATAAGCTCACATGACTTTCAGGTTTTGTTTGACAATATAAATTCAAACATGAATTCTGACCACAAGCATGTGAGTTTACATTTTTGACAAAAATAACAATGCTCTGAATCAAGCCTTTAATTTTAAATAGAAATGAATTAATTTTTTTTATTGAAAATATTATATATATAATTAATTGAATAATTTTTATATATATACAGTATATATATATATATATATATATATATATATATATATATATATGTATATACATATGTAAATATAAATTTATGTATGTTAAAAATTGTATAAAGTAACATTTTTCTACAAATTAAAATCAACAGAAAAAATCTGTCTCGTTTTTAACAGTATGCTTTTATTACTTCATAATGACTAACTGCATTTCATTGCTGTCCATTACATTTTGTTGAGAGTTTCTAGATGCATCAGATCACCATCTAAAAAAATCTGCAGCACAGTTTCTTGACTTGAGGTAGTATTATAAAAACCATATCCATGTGCTTATGGAGTTTTAGGACAATGTCTCAATTGTTCTTTTCGACCCCTTCTTTTTTATTTTACTTCCTGTGGCTGAATAAGTTTGCATGTCTGACTGGACCGAACTGGAATGTAAATGTTTGCATGTGGGCACATCATTTAATGGAAGAACATTCATAATGTGACACATTTTGCATTCTAGATTTCAGCCTAATTATCAAACTCTGTTTCTTCCTCTTCTCCCTGCTCTTTTCTTTGACACCCCATCACAACCTCTTGTACTTGCTTTTGCGCTCCTTCCTCTGTAAACTCCTGCCTCCCTTGTATATCTGTGTCTTCTTTCCTTGTGGCCCATCTCTTTCTCTTTGCCTGTCCACCTGCTCCCTGGCTTCTGTTTTTCCCAGACTGCGAAGTGTGAAGATGGAGCAAAGAAAGCTGAATGATCAAGCAAACACGCTGGTGGACTTAGCAAAGGTGTGTACAGTGTTTCTTATTGCTTGTAAGCCTTAGTACATTTGTAGTACATGCTGGTTGTTTTGTAATATGGTCATGTACAGTAAGGACTGTGTGTTTATTTTATGGCATAGATGGATTTTAGATATGGTTTGTTTTAAATTGTGTATATTTTAGTAGACTATGACTGTAAGCTGTATATTATGTTCACCAAAGTGCAAAAGAATTGGGGACAGTTTGTTTTTTTCATCAAAGAACCCTGAAATGAATTTTTTCCATGAACAGTTTCCACAAAAAATGAAGCAGCACAGCTGTTTTCAACATGGTTAATAAAAAGAAATGTTTCTTGAGCACCAAATACTGTACAGTCTATTATTATATCATCTATAATGGCTACTGAAAATTCAGCTTTGCCATCACAGGAATATATTACATTTTAAAACATATTCCGGTATAAAACACTTATTTTAAACTCTAATAATATTTTACAATATTTCTGTGTTTTTTGCTTTTAAATGTTATTTTTGATCAAGTAAATAGTCATAAAGCATGCATGATGAGAAACTTTTTTAAAACTATTAAAAAATCTTGCCCACCAAAAACTTTTGTGTGCATGTATATACTTATTGAATACTGCGTAAATTCAGGTAAATTGGACCATGTTCACCTCTAAAATAGTTTGTGAAATAGTATAGAGTATGCAAGTGTGTCCGGACCAATACAAACAATGGGAATTTTATTTTAATTGGTTATTTGACAACATATTTGTGTAAATACGTATTTTGTGTCTTTTAATTTGTAATATTATATTTTAAATGTTATATGTTTTTAAATATTTTGTTAAAATCTTAATGTTTTAATTTTTTGTAGTTTTTTTGTATATGCTTGCTTTCCATGCCAGTGGACAAGCATTTTGTGTGTGTGTGTGTGTGTGTTGTACTAATTGTGCTCATCACTTCTTCAGACACAGAATGTGATGTACGACCTGGTCTCAGAGCTGCAGGAGCGCAGTGAGGAGCTAGAAAAGCGGATCGGTCACCTAGAGGCAAAACTGGACTCCATAAACAGCAGTCTGCAGGCTCTGCCTGGCCTGCTCTCACAAGCCATTCAACAGCAACAGCACCACCTGCTGGACGGGCTGACCCAGCGCGGATTCACTCTCACACGACCCTCCTCGCAGACCTCTGAACGCTCCTGGGCGTCATCTGCACACAGACGGAGATCACCCTCTACCGCACCACACACGTCCTCCGATAGCGGCTAGCACGCTCTCACACACTCAAAACCATACTCTAAACCTACACACTCCTACACACCTCTGTCATCAACTAACACTGCTAAATATACTTTTAGTACTAAAGCGTTAACAAGAATGACAACTCCAACACACTGGAATAAAATGTAATGAATTAACACATCATGGTAGAGATATGGTTTATGTTTAGCCATTGTATGGCTGTTTAAAGTTAGCTTTTTTGTAAAGCCCTTGTATAGTATGGACTGGATTCAGACTGCAGGGGGTGGAATGGATTTATATAGAGAGATATAGTTTGGAAACAGAGAATTCAATGGAGCTAAACCCTTGGAAATATAGGGGACTGAGAAGGAAGGAAAAATGCGAGGGAGAGGAAGTCACCAGACAGGCAGTGATTACAGATATAGGCTATGTTCTGAATAGCATACCAGCATGCTACTTACTCTTACTGCAGTATATATTTGTATACAGCGTACAGTATGCACATTTTCTGTATGCATTAAAATGCCCTACAACATTTGTTAGAGAACACTGCGTTGAATAACATATCCCACAATGCAATCCATTTGACTTTTCTTTTTCAGCAGTAGTTTTAGCAGTAGTTTTTAGCATAAAACATTTTGACATTAAAGCAAGAAAATTTTTGGCCAAAATTGAATTAACCCTCATGTGGTCCTTGGCCATTTCAGACCCCCAAATTTTTTTTTTTAAATGTTTGAATTTTTTACTTCTTCAGAATGGTACAAAAATTGGTGACTTTTGTGGCACTTACTATATGAAAAATAAATGTGGACATTAGAAAACAGAAATGTTTATGAAAAATCACACTTATGATCTTTGCTAAAGAAAATGAATGGGAAATGCAGAAAAGGAGGGGATATAATCTACAAATCATCATTGGGTTTAAAATGCCATTAAACACTTTATTAATATGAAATATTCTTTCTAATAATTGTATTACTTTATATACAAATAATTTAGAGGTGAATCTTGTCTGAAATCCCCTCAAAATTAAACATTCAGTGTTATAAGATCATGTGACAACAACTACACATTTGTAGAATATTACAAATTCAATGGAAGAAGTAGTACTGTATACAGTATGTACTGCACAGTATGAAGTATGTACTAAGCTGGTATTCTAATCCATTAAATAAAGGCTCATAGAATTGTTGTTAAATTGCACACAGAAGCTGAGGAAGGGCCTTTGGAAGACTGGTATTCAGATTGATTACTAGATATAAAAATTTAGCCAGATATTTACAAAATACCTAAAAACAAACAAAAAAGTTTAAATGTTTTTGTCTAATGGATATTTTTAGTCTAAAAAATTTTAGCAAGTCCAATTCAACTGATAAATGTTTCCACATTACACACTTTCTTTATATTACACTGACCACATTCAAGGTCTAATATAATAATATGCGTTCACTCTTTAGTGTTTTACTGGTGCTGAATAATAATATATGGCCAGTCAACACTGAGTATGATTCCAGCAGAGCTTCCAAAGGTCCTTAAAGCTCGAGCAATCTGTAAGACAACCTGGGGATGTGATGGGAAGGAAATACTGTACACCCCCTCGCATGTTTCAATGCAAATGACGATGGAGCTGACCTGTAGGATGGTTTTCTCTTCATTTTTCCTTTCTTTTCTTTTCTCTTCTCATTTTTTACAGAGATTCCTTTTTTATTATTTACCTAGATTTTTATAGCTTGTAGAGGATATACTAAATGTTACAGCAGAGTGGCAGCATAGTTGAAAACATGCATTCCTTGATCAAAGACGTCAACAAATTCACCTAAAAAAATGTAGAAGAGAACAACAGGAGATGAACCCCACACTTGGATATCATTACCACTTACATGAATTAACCAATTTGGTTCCCAGTTCTAGGTTTAGAACGAAAGCATCAAGATGTGATTGTCTTTACGGGTTTGAAAAACAGCAAACTGCCTTTACTGTGTGTCTTTGGCCTTGTTGACCAAGCTGTAGCGGATTTACATAATGCTGGGCTCCAATATAAAGAAATAAATGAACAAATCCACTACCTGGTCACATTGCATTTTTATCAATCTTGTCTTCGTTGGACCGTTATCTACTTCTTATATGGATTCTTCACTGGTTCAAATCCACTAACCTTTAACTTGGTCCATTTTAAGACAACAACAGTAGTAATGACGCAGAATGTGGCGCACAACCTAAGAATAGCAGTTCCTGTATTACTCCCAGTTAACCATGTAAAGAACATTTGTGCTGAAGAAAATGGACCGTATATTTAGGCCACTTTGAACAAGGTACTTTAAAGCCTGTAACACAAGTGCTTTTCTTTCTTTCATTGTTCACCCATCCGTCTTTTTCCTCTGGAACACCTCTGCCTTTGTGCATTCACTCACTATTTTGTGGCTTAGTGGAAGAAAATTGAAAGAATAGTTCTCCCGAAAATTAAAATGTGCTGAAAATTTACTCACCTCAGGCCATTGAAGATGTAAATGGAGGGCTCATATTTTAGCCGGAAGCAACGTTTTAAAATTAAAAATATCTTAATGGTGGATTTGTTTATTACAAACACAGCTTTTCGCTTCACAAGCCATTAATTGATGGACTGGAGTCGTGTTGATTACTTGTAGATTATTGCAATGTTTTTATCAGCTGTTTGGACTCTCATTCTGACGGCACCCATTCACTGCAGAGGATCCACTGCTGAGCAAGTGATCTAATGCTAAATTTCTCCAAATCTGTTCAAATGAAGCAATTAACACATCTACATTTTGGATATCCTGACAGATAATGTAGGCCTACGTTACGTTACGCAAAATACAGCGAATAACATTGCGGTAATGACCCTCTAACTGTATATTATCTCTTACGTATGCAGTTGTGAAAGTTGATATATTCAGTCAGTTCAAAGTAGTGGGTGCTGTGATCTGGATAAACGTGTCTCATCTCACCCTCATTGATATTCTTTCTTGTATTATGTCTTGTTTTAGTAATTGATTCCAGTGCTACAAAGTGCTTCAGAGACACGCACGGCATGCATAAACATGTGATCAAAATACAGTTAAATGCAAATTAATAGCTATTTAGAATGAAGATCACTTTCTCAAATGATTGTACAATCACACAGGCTCTGCCTAGGGGTGTAATACAGTACGTTAAGAAATGATAGATAAATCTTTATTATTTATTTTTTTAAATGTTACTTTCCTCAGAAATTACTGCCTTTTGATGCGATTTATTTAATGTATCAAAAAATTGCTCAGACATTGAATGTTTCAAAAATAACTCTATTTTTCTCCCTGCCTCTTTTTCCTCTCATTCAAATGACCACATTTTTCTCTCTCAAAAACATAGGGAAGACTTCAGGGTAAAATGAGCAAGGTAAGATGATTCTTTGTTTCTAGGTTGCTAAACACAAAATAAACCACGTGACTGCATTTTCATGTAGGCAATCTTTTTATATGCGGTGAAGGGTTGCATGTGGTGAATGTGGATATTATATCCAACAATGGGTTTCTTCCCTTTCCACACATAAGTTCCAGTCATGTCATGAGTTCGAAATGATTTGGAGAAAACTGACAAAGCACTTTTACACACATTACACTTTAGTTAGTTTAGTTTGTTGGTTCATCTTATCCCAACTGCCTCTATATGTTCACACTTTCTGTAAAAAAAAAAAAATGTACACTGAAATTTTTCTGTCACAAAGTTGTTTTACTCCAAAAGTGCTCTGGTGTGGGGAAATTCCATTTGCATTAATATTTCAAAAAAAAAAAAGGAAAGCACTTTCTGCTTTCACCTCTGCACATCTCTACTCAACACTCCTCCCAGGTCCAGTAGCTTTGCACTGTAAGTATTTATTAATATTTAAGAACCAAAACAAATAAACCTGGCACATTTTTCATGCAGGTTTGTTTTCCCCCTCTCAGTACCGCCAAGGGCACAGAAGTGATGTGAATTAATGGATTGATCAATTATTTATTACTTTATTTATTACTCAAAAAAATGGAGTGGTTCTAAGTGCTTTTTGTCCATATATAGGGTAAAACACAAATATTGGTCATGTTGCTGTTAAGCTCATTCTACTCTCTCAACATCCCTACTATTTTCAGGATCCCCATCGTATTACATTTTTTTATATGAGAACAAATAATCAGTTGTGTGATTTTTTTTTTTTTATTATATTCTTGCCTAATTTTTATTCTTTCACAAATGTGAAAGTTAGTGAAGTTAGAACTATAGCCCGATGCATAAACTGCTTAGAAAAGCATCTATTTCAATGGCAAGTTAGTCATCTATTTTTTTTTTAATGCTGGTAATACATTTTTTAAAGTCAGATTGGTTTATTATTAATCCAAAAAGTAAAACTGATCTCCCCAAGTTAACTGCTAGTTGGTCAAACTAGTTCTTAAGACAGTCTTAACACAGTGGCTATGCAGCTGGCTCCTGCTGTCATTCTGACATTCAACTAAATAACTATAAGAAATGAAGGCCTAAAGCAAAGACATCTCCTTTTGTCCACAGATGGCCATGGTGAATATTTAATTTTAGTAGCACTTTTAATAAGTTGCACAAGAAAACTTGCAGCATGTTTACTTCTCACCTTGTTTTATTCCCATGCTATTCTTTGATTCTACGCAAGACGGCGCTATTTAACAGCCGTTTGCAAATGTTGCGCTTTAAAAATGTAATAAATAAATTGCCATTAAGTATTTTGAAACCTGCATACTTCTCAACACCAAACAGCTTCTGACCACACTCAAACACCAAGATGTCACTTCTTGTAGGGTGATGCCATCAAGGAATCACAAACAACTAAGAACTATTGAAATAAATAAATACCTGGAATATTTCTCAATAAATTAAATGGCTGTTTTTTTTTTTGTTTGTTTTTCTCCCAAATGACCGTTTTGACGTAGGCTACAGTATGTGATAAAAACACCTGTTGGAACCAAAGTAGTGAAATAATCTAAAATCCGTCCTTTGTTCACTTAATTGTGATATTGTGATAATATAAACCTAACTATTATAATTTTGATAAAAAAAAAAAAAAATGAATTTAATATTTTATCCATTATGATAAAATGGGGACAAACTAAAACACTTCGTGACAGGAGTAACCCGCCCTCTGCGGCTTTTGTCCAATGGGATTAAACCTGCTTTGACGAACTGCGCTCGAGTCACGTCTAGATTAGATCGAGTAAACTTCTTGTTCTCAAGGAAGTTTATTTTCACTGCCGTTCACGCATTTCCACCCACATCTTTTGGAGGGGGTCAGCAGCACTGGTGAATCCAAACACTCAGACGACTGGTACAGATGTGCTTCACTGCATGCAGGCGCAGGTGGACCAGAGAGCTTTAGAGAACAGAGAGAGAGAGAGAGAGATCTGGACGACTGTCTCAGCCAGCACTTGTACTTTCACCAGCTTCATTTTATGAGCTTTTCTCCCCTAAAACTGAGAATTGAATTTGAATTTGAAGAAGAATCTGGGAAAATAATAATAATAGAAGAAATCTTAATTTCTTGAAGAGAAGACAGATTCAAAAAGGTAAATAATGTTTTGTGTATTTATTTTAGAATTATATTTTAGACAAAAAATATTATATTTATATTCTAAAATATAATTATTTATAAATATTTAGCATTTATGATAGTATTTTGTAAAGGCTACACATACTTTTAGGCCTTTTATTAAAAACCATTGTTGTCTCACTTAAAAACCCACAAAAGAGTGATTCAAACTAGTTTTAGTGTGTTCTAGAAACATGCAGCAGTTTTATGATGATATGCATGTAAACAGTAAGGTTTTGTAATCTTTGCTCCAAGTTAACCCACTTTTGATTTGACTACATTTCATACATCATTATCTGTTTCAAAAATACCGTTGTACTATTACTTTTGGACATAATATTATGACAATACCATGCTTTTTTTAGACAAATACCATGTAAATACCATGCTTCTTACCATGGTAATGTTTTCTTGTACCAAGGTAGGCTATCATGCCAAATGTTTTTGATCATGTACTATGGTAGTGTGCTTTGAAATACTTTGCACATACCATACATACATAAAGTACCATTGTATTATGATGCCATGATGGTACTGCTGTAGCTTTTTTTAAGACCAATCAATAAAGGGTTTTAGCCTAAAAACTGAGTGAATCTCCAATATATCATGTTTGTCTTAACCTCTCACCTGTTGTTGGTCATTCAAAAGATTCATTAATTAATCATAAATGAAATCAAAACTGTGCTGTGTTGATAAATAAGAAAGGATTCTCTCGAGGACACCTGATCACTACAACTGTATCTGCCTACGTATGCAGCACCCCCACTCCAGAGCGGCCAGACAGTGAAGCTCTTGTGTTTTTCTATCCAAACCTCTTTTTTTTAACCTCAGGCTTTTATTACCATGGTGACCATGCACAGACAGAGTCAGCCTTGACTTTTTGCTATAACAAAGGAGAGAAGTTGGGGGAGGCCGGATTGTAGGTGAACACATAGTAACTAGACAAATGGCTTTATCTAGGCCTTCACCAGGGACTGAAAGTGCAGTATGCTTTCTTTTGCTGTTGTAGTGTTGCACGCTACAGTAGATATTAAGATTTTTTTATTGTATTATATTTATTTTAAATATTGTATTTTATTGAAGACAATAACAATCATGACATTACAAATGAAAACATAAAACATTATGAATTTGAATCATTTTTATTTAAAAAAAGTAAAACAAATAATTTTATATTATATTTTAAATTATTTAAATATTATATTATTAGAAAACAGTAAAATCATGATATTACAATTTTTAATAAATTTTACAATTTTGTATAAAGACACATTTAGATTTGTTTTTTACATTTTAAATATGTTATATTATATTTTAAATTATTTTAAATATTATATTCTAAAACAAATCAACAATTTTAAACTTCAAAATCAACTTCAAAACTTCAGTACAATGACTTTCATATTGCATCTAATAATGAAATTATTAGAATTTTTTTTTTTTTTTATTACATTTAAACCTGTTTTTTAATGAAAAAAAATCAATGGACTGTGCTGTATGTTATTAGAAATGTGTATTCGTGCTACACTTAACATTAAGTACTTAACATTCAAATGTAATCAACATATTACCTCCTATAGTGTTAGACACATTTTATAACAGTTTTTGTTGAGTACATCTTGATGCTTATTCTGTCTGGTTTTGCCCTGTTTGTGACCTCACCCCTAGCATGTGATCTGAAATTAAACAAACGGCATGTTTGGCCAGAATTTAAATCTATGCATTTCAAAGTCAGTGCTGGACAATGGTTGAGATTGAGTTGAACTCCCACGTTCGGGCCTGTAAACAGTGGCTTTGTGTGGACAGACTCTGATCCCTGGTGCCGATGTCTCCTCTCTCCTCTCTGTTGTTACCTCACACTGATAAACAGCACAGTTATTTTAGCACAGTGATTACACGGCTTGTGGTTTTGGGTAACGTCATTTTGGCCTGTGTATTAATTGATGTCACTGCTGATGTGCTGATCTAAGACATTTAAAGGGACAGCTCACTCATGAATGAAAATTCTGTCATTATTTACTCACACTCTTCTTGTTTCCACCCTGTATGCTGTTTGTTATGTTTTCCAGAATGCACAAGGAGTGTCTGTCAACAATCAAATAATGCATATTAATTTTTTTATTTATTTCTGTTTATAATTATTTATGTATAATATTCCATTGCAGCTCCTTTATAGACAATACTATTCATAAGTTTGGAGTCAGTATGATTTTTAGCAAAGACACATTAAATGTATCAAAAGTGAGAGTAAAGACATTTATAATGCTACAGAGGATTCCTATTTCAAATAAATAGTTTCTGTTCATCAAAGAATGCAGAAAGAAAAAAAAAAGTATAATGGTTTCCACAAATATTATGCACTACAACTTTTTGTTCTCATTGATAATATGTGTGTGTGTGTGTATAAGAGATTTATTTCAAAAACATTAAAAATGTTACTGACCCCAAACATTTGAACAGTGTATGTTTGAATTCCTATGATTTGACAAAATTACAAATAAATCAGCATCATTTAAAAAATTTAACATGATTTCAGTTAATAAATGTTTTACTTAATATTTTTTTTACATTTTTAAAATTAATTATTACAATTATTTTGTAATTAATACATTATTATTTTGCAATTGGATTATTTATTTATTTTTTGTTCAATTAATTATTACTTAAATTTAGATCAAAGGTATTGTATGCCTTAGACTGGAATATAGTGCATGGGTTTAATTGGGCTACATTTATGGTGGTTTTTTATTTTGTCTTTTAAACTGTCTTCTTGAATTATTTCACAGATTTACCTGATCTTAAACAATAAATGAAGAACCTGTTACATTTTCTATCTGCCTATAACACCTAAGTGATACTGTTCATATTTCTACATTAATTTGCTTCTTTTAGCAGGTCATTGGACATCTTTGAGAGATGTTTGAGAAACAACCCTACGACAGTCCCCCGATATACACCCCACCTTCCAATGGCTTTGGACCACCAGGGAGCTTCCAAGGCCCACGGAGTGAATTCGATCCCTACCCTGCACCTCCAGGATCCTACTATGTGGGCGAGGAGGTACCACAGCACTTCTACAAATGGTTCTCCCCTCCAGGAATTGTGAAGATTATGATGGGAACCATTATAATCCTCTGTCTGGGAATCTTCGCCTGTGTGGCCTCGACTCTGGTCTGGGACATGCAATACGGATCTGGTTATGGATCTGGATATTCGGGCTATCCTGGATACGGAAGTGGATACGGCAGTGGGTACGGACAAGGAAGCTACGGAAGTGGATATGGATACGGGGGCTACTACAATTCTTACCCGACCCCTTACTCAGCAAAGACTAGCATGATTGCCATCGCCGCCATAAACTTCATCATTGCTTTGGGATTCTTTGCAACCAGCTTCTCCAAAACAAACACGTTCCGCAGCAGGAAGTTCTACCTGGTGGTGCTTGTTATTTGTTCTATAATGGCCGTGATTCAGGGCATTATAAACATAGTGTACATTGTAGGAGTGAACCCTATGGCCCAAAGCTCCAGCAGCTCATACTACAACCCCATGCTTCTGATGTGTCAGAACCTCTATGGCAGCAGTGTGACAGGAATGGGGGGCGGCTTTCCCATCTATAACCAGTACTTGTACCACTACTGCTACGTGGACCCTCAAGAGGTACCATTTAAAGTTACAGGATGTTTCGAAATGTCTTTAGAGACTACATTTAATTTATGTTTTCTTTATAGTCTACAATCAAAGGATTGCCATAGACCATAATTCCAACTCCTCCAGTGTGTAAATCTGTACAGGAAGTGCATTTACACTTACAATGGAAGCCTGATCTAACCCTTATATTTTATTTTGTTGCTGTAATCTGTTGTGTTTAGGTTGATTTAGTGATGTTAAAGGGATAGTTCACCCAAAAATGAAAATTCTGTCATCACTCACTTCACCTTCAAGTCAGATGCTGGTAGCCATCGACTTGGTATGGAAAATAAATACTATGGAAGTCAATGGCCACCAGCAACTGTTTGGTTACCAACATTCATCAAAATATCTTCTTTTGTTCAGCAGAAGAAAGAAATTAATACAGGCTTGGAACAACATGAGGGTGTGAATAAATGATGAGAGAATTTGTATTTTTGGGTGAACTGTCCCTTTAAATAGTAATTTTAAAGGTTAATTCACTCAAACTTTTTGGAATTTTTACTCACCTTCATGTCATTCCAAACCCATAATACTTTTGTTCATCCTCAAAACACAAATGATGATATTTTTAACAAAACCTGAGATCCCTCCATTGAAAGTCCATGTAACCAAAACTTTTCAATTAAAAAAGATTTCATTACGATTTTCAAAAATGTTCTAAAAAAAATAATAAAAAAACAATATTTGATTTGAGCGGTTTAATCCAAATCCAATGAAGAGACATGATCACTTTATTCGATGACAAGTTAATTTAGGCTTTTGGTCACTTACAGTATAAACATTGATCAACGCACATAAAAACTGATCATGAGAGTGAAGTTAAGATGATTATTGTAGTGTACTAAGTTTTAGTTCAGTATGATAAAAAACTGTATGTGCACATTGGACTTAACACTACAATTTTGTCATTTGCAGGCAGTTGCAATGGTTTGTGGGTTCATGGTTGTGGTGGCACTGGCTGTGGCGGCCTTCTTCTCCTTTAGGACTAGAAGTAAAATCTGGCACTATGGGAAACCAAACATCTACTGGGATCGACCACTAATGGGAGGACCCGAGGGCAGAGATGTGGAGGATTGGGTAAGTTTCCTGATTACACCTACATTGAGACGTGCTGCATGGAGGAAGAAACACATGGTCACTAATTAAGTGGCACACCCAGATCAGAATGGCATGAAGTGTCTTGCCTAAGGGGATGAAAATGAAAGGCCAGTGTCAGGCTTATTGCTAGTCTCTGAAGTTTCCAAATATTTTGCGGTGGAAATGCCCATACATTTAATTGTCTAAGTCATATATATACTGTAGGCTCTAGCATCCCAGCAACCGTATAAGGGGCAAGCAGATTCATTCTTCTAAATAGTTTGTGATAGTCAATTTAGACCTTTTGTTTTGGTAGACTGGGAGCGGTTTGAAGGTGTGTTTTGAAGTCATATATCCTTTAATAGTTTCAGTGGCCTATGCGACACTGGTGATAATTCAGTCACAAGGTTGAATATGTTGCTGATATGGTCTGTTTGTTAACAGCCAGCCCAGTTTCATTGTGAATAATTATTAACCAAACTGAGAAAGTCGAGTGGCTTTTAACTCCTTGGTGGATGACCATGAAAGGCTAAACTTTTGTACTACCAACCAAGACAGTTAGAAAGCATGCTTGAATTTGCATTACTTTACAGTTCAAAGAATAAATTAAGTGGTCGAGACAGTTGTAAGTGTGGCCACTGGTTGGTATATTACTGATTATAAGTATATTTAAGATTATAAGTATATTTATTTCAAGTAATTTATTTCAATAATTGGCTTAACCTGTTAAGGACAGAAAAATACATTGTACTGTACATTTCAAATTCAAAATATATTTTGGGTAAATGCCAAATATGTTTTTTAAAATATATTGTTTGTACATTATGAATATAATTACATATATATATAATTAAATAAATTATTTATTTTAAATTCATACAGCCAATATTTCATTTTCCTTGCCAAATATAATTTTAAATATATGCTAAGTACATGCTGCAGAAAGTTCAGCTTAAGGAAATATAAAAAATATATTTAAAAAAAATATATATACCGTATATGTTAAAATGTTAAAAATAAAAGAGAAAATATAAGTAACTTAAATTTATAAATAAAATATTTATGTATTTAATCTATTTTAGCAATATGTTTTGGGCCTTTTTGTGAAAAAAAAAATCTAAATAAAATATATATATTTCCCATATGGGATTACACACAAAATATCTAAATTTTTTATGAATACTTATTTACACATTATGTACTTAAATGTGCCAAAACTGCTTTCAGTACATTCTGAGCCGACAATCAGCCATGTTTATAGGCTAATGCTGATTATTTTAAAAATAGCCAAATATCGGCCAATTTATCATGCTGGCTAGTATAGTAATCACTGTTTGTTCACATTGCATCTATGGTTTTATTTGTGTTACAGAACAGTGTTTCAGTAAAACAGTACAGTGCTGTGTAAGAGAACATGAGTCATGTTGTATGTGTGTGTGTGTGTGTGTGTGTGTGTGCATCTCTCAATAACATTGCATTACTCACTGTGACTCTTTCTTATTTGAAAAAAGAGAAGCAATTAAAGCAATACAGGTTATTCAAGAAACAGACATTTTGCAATAAAAAGATCAAAAGAACTTTAATTTAATTATCATCAATTAACGTGAAATGACTGTGAGGCTCCTTATAGCAAAGAAAAATAACAGATGAGATCCCTTTAATATCTTAATTGTTTTTCCTAGACAGATATACAAAGATTAAATGAGATTAAATGAGCACAAATGCAGACCTCTAGCATTTCAGAAGAGATCAAACTCTGCTCGCTGCTCAGATGTACTAAGATACCAAAGTTCAGTCAAGTCAGAGAACTCAATATTAACTCAAACATAATATTTTTCCAAAATCATTCATAATTCTATAGCTCTATACTCTTAATGTGTTACAATTGTTTCTATTTTTAATTAGGAATTTTTGAAGAAATGTCTGAGACAAGGCTGATATTTAAATAAGCTTTAAACTGAGAGTCTTGAGCTAAACATGAACAGCCTCTAGTAAATCTTTCACCCAGGTCTACAGGTTATTAATGAACCCATAGCTGGTGGTGAAGGCTCCGCGGGGTGCGGTTTGATTTTGGATTAAGTCCACTGGAAACATAATGAGACTGGTCTGCCTTTCTCTGCCCTGGTACTTTCAGTAAATCTATGAGTTCTGACAGCGTTCCACACACTCCCTTTGAATACCTTTCTCTCCTTGCCTTTATATCTCTCCTTCACTTTTTTTCTGGTGCAAAAGGAGGTCACGAACATGAAACGTCCCTCTTTTCTGTGTTCTCAAGCATTCTTTCCCTGCTTATAGCGTGATCGCGGATCAGTGGTAGCAGTAATTCATGCAGGGAAAGCATTGTTGGAATTCCTGGATGATTTGAGCTCTTCTGCACAGTGGCTTTTCCCCTTCTCCCCAGCTGCAGGGAAACGCTCCTCCACCCTCTTTCCTGCTGCGTCCTCCCTCCTAACACACACACACATACCTTTACGCACAAAGAGACAAACAAAACAAAGAACAGAACAAAACAAACAATCCCACCGTCACACACACCTGATTTCATTGTTTTAGCTGTGTACTGATCAGAATTGTTTTTCCTTGAATCCGTTTATCCACTCTTCATTTTTTAGCATTATAAAGTATTATAAATCATATTGTGCCAGAAATCTTTACTATTGGCATTGTGCGTTTGTCACAAAACCCTCACTTACATGCTGAGAACATCCTCTGAAATCAAACCTCAACAGGAAGAGCAAGAGCACTTTTGCTTCTTATTCCCTACAGTCTTTCCTGTACAATAGCAGAAGGAAAATAAAGTCTAAACAATGGATCTAAAATGGTTTCTGTGTTGGTATAATGTTCTGCACAGAATGCAGTTTCAAAAGTCTGCAATCAAGACAGATTTATGATATCGTTAATAATGTACTTTTTGTGCATTAGAGCAATATACATAACATCCTTACAGGCTTTTAACAAGTAAAACTGATCTGTTATTTATTTTATGTTATGTCACTTTTTTCAAACAGATTTTTAACATTTTATTTTGCATATTTACACTGCTGTTCAAAAGTTTGGGGTCAGAAAGATTTTTTAAAGACATTTATACTTTTAATCAGCAAGGGTGCATTTAAGAAAATAGTAAAGGCATCAAATGATCCTAAAAAACTGCATCACTTTCCACACAAGTATCTTTTCAGTATTGATAATAATAATAATAATAATAATAAATGTTTTTGAGCACCAAGTCAGCATATTAGGTTTCTGAAGGATCATGTGACACTGAAGACTGAAAATTAAGCTTTTTTTCCATCGCAGGAATAAATTACAATTTGAAATCTATTGAATCAGAAACAGTTGTTTTAAATTGTAATAATATTTCACAATATTTACTCCATTTTTAATCAAATCATTGAAGCCATGATAAGCTTCTTTCAAATACATTTAAAAAATCTTACCGACCTCAAGCCTCATGTGACGCTATTAAGATGACACATTTATTTCACATTTCAGTTAGTGTTACTGTTTATTGTATATCGATCAATGCAATACAAAAGTTTCCTAAAGGCTTGGCAGCCAAAAATTACTATTTTTATCTAAAGATCAGAGATAGTGTGGAATATGGTCATGAAAAAATTTCAAATTCACATTAAAACATCTGTTATCTGCTTTTAGTTCTTCTCACTTGCTTTGCTTAATTGTTTGTGATGTATTTTCGCCTGTCATTATCTGAGATATGTTGCTTCCTGATGTTACGCACATCATACTCTCTGTTGAGATATGAATCAAAGTTGGCAGATTTTATACTAAACAGTTTGTTCCTTTTTTCAGGTCAACCACGTACAGGATGGACAGAGCGTGCAGGAGGCATCCATGGTGTTTTCAGAGAAGATGGCTCCTGTTTTGGTTTCGGCCCCCAGTGTCGGCTCCATCCCCCTGAAGACCGGCAGCGTCTTTAGTTCTGAGACCAACAATGTTATCGGGTGAGTGAGTGATCCGCCCCTGGCTGGCTGGAGACTTTAAAGCTGAGCTCCATGTGAACAGGCAATATTGCATGTCCCTGCTAAGGAAATGCTGGAGCTAACTTTATAGCTTAAGGCCTTAATAAGTCATTTGGAATTGCATTCTACTTTTCCGTACACTACTGATCAAACGTTTGGGGTCTCTTTTGCTCACCAACAGTGCATTTATTTGATCAAAAATACAGTAATATTGTGAAATATTATTACATTTTGGAATAACTGTTTTCTATTTTAGTATATTTAAAAATGTAATTTATTCCTGTGATGCAAAGCTGAATTTTCAGCAGCTATTTACTCCAGTCTTCAGTGTCACATGATCTTTCAGAAATCATTCTAATATGCTGATTTGCTGCTCAGTAAACAAAGGTTTTTATTGTCATTTTAGAATAAAAGTATACATTTCCTCTAACTTTTGAATGGCAATGTAGAGTTACTCCTTGTTCAAAGTAGTCCGTGGCTTTTTTGCGACCTTGGTTAGCTGATGTTAAATCATCATTGCTATTGTCTGGATCATTAATCTGCCTAATGGTCTGTGCCATTAGTTTTATGAAGTCAGGTCAGATTTCACCAAATATGACGTGTCTTGGCATGAGATCAAACTTTTTGCATTTTTTATTCAGATGTTCTTTCATTATAATTTGTTTTTAAATCAGGTCTGTCCCTCCTTGTCTGCCTCTGTCTTTTTTATGTGGCTTTACAAGCTTCAATGGTATTGATTCAGTATAAATTAATGAATGTCATTTTTCTATAGACATAGTTGGCAAAGTCCCTTTTAGGAGTAAGCAAACATAAAAGATGTAATGATGTAAAAGATGATTGGCTTTTCAATTTTGCATTAAAGAAAAAAAAGGTTATTCTCTAATTTGACCTAACATGTTTATTGGAAAACACAAAAAACATCACAATGAAGTGCAATGAGGAAAACATATGGCTTATTAACACAGTGAAATGTGAAACACCAGCTTATGAGGATATCTGAAATAGGCAAATTATATTTTGCTGCAATATTGCCAGTATTGCAGTATTGTTTCTGTTAATGCTATATTTTTTTTTTTGTTATTCTGAGTTTACATCTCGCTGTTATGACTTTATTTTTTTTTATTCTTCATGTGTATGCAATCAGTTCAAGTGTTTAAAAGACAGAATTGCAAGATCTAAGCTCAGAATGCTGAGAAAAATGTTATAGTTGTGAGATGTACACTCACAATTGCTAGATATAAACTCACAACTGTGTGAAAAAAAGTCTGAATTGTGAGACAAAAATTCGCAATGACCTTTTTTATATTTTAATTCCATGGCAGATAAACCTTTTTTATTTTCAGATTGTCATACAGTATCTTGAAGAATATTTACTTGCTCAAATGTGTGTAATTTTCTTTTTGGATAAAGTAGTAACAGTTTTTCCACCCACAGTTACCCTGAGCGCTCTTTCAGCCGGCCATCTCATTCTACATCCCCGTCTGGAGAAGTGAGCTCCAGCCCCTCCGACCAGACGGATACCATCCGCAAACCGTCCGCCTCCAGGGGCAAGAGACGCAGGAGGAACCCTGAGCTGGACGAGTCCCAGTACGAAACCGAGTACACAACAGGAGGAGAGACTGCCAATGATTTTGACGAGGATCTATGGACACGGTAAGAATTGTTTGTGGTTCAGGCAGGCCCAGGTTTAGTAGCACATTCCCTTGGACACAGCAAGGAAGTCAGTAGGAGATTATCATCTCTGGCACGCATCTCCACATGCTAACATAATAGACTAAATTTGGGTTAATGGGTTAAAGGTCTTTAGTAAGGAGTTAAGGCATAGTCACATTAGCAAAATTTCAGCGAATGCTGGTACATATTTCACATTAGGTGAGTTTCTGCAAATAGTGGTAGTTCATATTAGCAAAAAAAATTTGTCAGATGAAGTATTGAATTAGTGATTTTTTTTTTTGGTGAAATGTAGTATTTCACATTATTGAAATGTCTGCAAATAGTAGTACATTTCACATTAGTAACATTTTGGTGAATGTTAGTACAGTATTTCACATTGGTAAAATTTTGGCATATCTTGGTGTTTCACATTAGTAAAATGTTGGCAAATGGTAGTAATTCACATTAACAACATTTTGGTGAATGGTAGTATTTCACATTAGCTAAACTTTGGCACATCTTGGTGTTGCACATTAGCACAATTTTGGCAAATGGTAGTATTTCACAATATCAAAATTATGTGAATGGTGGAATTTCAAATTAGTGCAATTTGAAATATCAGAGACCATTTTGGGGAATATTTATGCCCTCACTGATTGTGCATATTCCTATTCAAATGACTGGATTTTGCTGACAGATTGTCACCTTGTAACGGTAAATGTGTGCACCTTTACTCGGTTTATGGTGGGTGTTTTTTTTTTCTGCAGTGTGGCAACTGAAAGGTTGTCAGTTCAAACTCCACAGCAGTTAACCCATGAAATACCACCATTGTTGCTTTGATCAAGATGCTTAACTCTAGGTCACTCCAGAGGGATTGTTGCTGAAACGTGTCTGTTTATCCATTTCTTTGGATAAAAGTTTATTTAAAAACTACCAAATGACTATTAATCTTAATTATCTTGCCTCCTTTAAAGCTCATTATACAAGCTGCCATCCAACTGCTTTCTGTTTCCTTCCCAATCAGTCTGTATCCAGAGATCACGTCTGACACCCAGCGACACGAGTACAAGAAAGAGTTTGACTCGGACCTCAGGACCTATAAGGTACTGTGTGCCGAAATGGACGACATCAGCGATCAGATAAACAAGCTTAGCAGAGAGCTAGACGCACTTGAAGAGGGCTCGTCCAAGTACCAGGTGAGCGACTGAAACATTTCAGATGACTACTTCACCTCCCTGTTGTTCAAATCCATATGACTTTCTTTTTTATCTCACGTTACAGGCTGTAGCAGAGGAATATAATCATCTCAAAGACCTAAAACGGGTGAGTCATGGTTATAAAACTAAAGTATGACTAAACATCTGACTCACGTTCATAGTAATAGATGCTCTGCTTTTTTGATGTTAATATGAGGCTTTCTTTACATTATTCTCTCTGCTTAGATGCCAGATTATCAAAACAAGAAGCACCAATGTCGCAAACTGCGCCACAAGATTTTCCATATTAAACGAATGGTTAAGATCTACGACCGCCGTCAGTAATAATGAGCTCCATTAAACCACCACTCCTGCTCTCACTTTTGCAACTGATGAAGCCTTCAAATGACTGTGTGACCGAAGTTGCCCGAAACTGCTGTAACAATGGCTTCACCAGAGCTTATGATTAACCTGAGCCCTAAAGATGGAAACGATGACCAGAGATTTCAAAACCGGCCCTTCCAAAGTCTTTCCATTACCTGGAACTTGTTCTTTCACTGGAAACATCTGCTTTTTTAGAGTGAGTGACTTCATATAGCCTGTAAAATGCCATAAAGCATTGCAATATTGTTGTTTTTTTTTGTTGGGTGCAGTTGTGAATGCTACCTTCAAGGTCAGCTGATTACAGCGGCGCATGTGTTTGTTGGAGGAAATGTACTTTGGACAATCCTCTCCAACTAAGTAATTTGCACCTGCATTGTCACATCTATGCTATCAGTTTCCTTGTGTATGACTGTAAATGGGTCATGTGTTTTATTGTCTATTTCTGTAAAGATGTAACTGTGGGGCACTGCTTGTTTTAAAGTCAGAAAACACAAAAGTTTTTGTTTCGAGGTGTGCCAGAATAGTTCCCAGAAACAACTGAGGTATTTAAACTAGCACACCATTACAGAATATTCTTTTTTAACAACTGACTGCCTCAGTAAAAGAAGAAATAGAAATAAAAAAAAAAACGGTGCCGATGCATTTATGCAAATATGCAAAGATTGTGTTCATTTAGTTCTAGATATTTATATCTCATTGCATTTGATTAATTTCGAAATATTGCGATCTTCCTGCTATTTAAAACAGTAATAGCTGCTTTTATCTCTAACCAATCAAATTTCTATGCAAGATCAAATATTGAAGTTCTTTTTGTTTTGTAATGTTGTCATGGACAACAAGTAAGATTTGTTCAGTTTTTTTTTACTCGTTTTTGTACGAAATCATTTAAAAGTGACAGGGCGTTCATTTTAGTCTGTTAATGAGATAATGCTTTTTGTTTCTCACATGCGTAACAGCATTTATTTTCATCTGTACATATTTGTTGTCCTTTCTATTTTCAATAAAGTTCTGTATTTTACGTTTTAAATCTGTTTGTGAAAGTGTAACTAAGCTATTTAGAGTCTAAATGTTTTTCTTTTATTAGTTTTTTCAATTGCTTACACATTTTCAAAAATTTGCCTGTTTTTTTTTTCAAAACTTTACACAGAAAACCAAGAATTGCACACACAAGATGCAAAATGAAGCACTGCATTCAAAATATCACAAACACATCTCAAAAGCAAACATTTGCAAACACCTGTGACAATATTAATTCCTGTTTTTATTTATTTATTCCTGATTTTTGTGTGTTACATAGAGAATTGTGTGTTGTGTTTAGCACAAAGTGTTTAATGAAATTGAAAACTGAATCAAAGGTTAAGGAATAGTGTATGGTTTTGCAGATGTGGAGTGTGGTTCTGGTGTGTCAGGTTTCAGAAAATGTGTGACAAGTAAAGATTTTGTGTGTAGTTGAAAAAAAAACTAATACAGCAACAAATAGAGATTACAAATATAATATAATATAATATAAATGCATATTTCGGTTTGAGACAGTAGAATTTTAAGAACTGCGTCTAAGAATGAACAATATAAGAAATGTCAGACAACGGCGTCCTCTGCTGGGTGTCTTTTAAATAACAAGTTAAGGAGAAGGCACTCGTCTTATTTCGGAAATGTAACGGAAATATACGAGGAGTCGTTCGGGAACGTTACGGAAATACACGATCCTTAATCACTCCGCGACAAAAGGCTAATAACTTAAGTACCAAGACGTGTGAAGGCTGATTGGTCACCACGAGATTCACACACTCCTGTCGTGCCGGCCGAGGCGAGGACATACAGAGAACGAGCAACGAGATGCACAGCATCAAATGAGGCTGTGATGTAGAAACACTTTCTGAGGAGATTTCAAAAGGTTCAATAGAAAGGTATGTGACTTTCATCTAGTAAACTTTTTATTCTGTCATCAGCAACGGTGCTGCTGCTGTTTAATGACTTTTGAATATGCTCGCACCTGCGTAATATTATGACTGCATTGCGCTTCTCTTGAGTTTGAAGTGTATCATGACGTCTTCATTTATCTTCTGCCGTTTTTTGTCATCTGCAATAACGTACATTCTGCATAAACCTGATGGAAGAATAATTATAGCCTATTATTTAGGTTTTCTAAATGCTCTGATAAGGAAAATTAAATGGTCATATTAACATATGAGATTATTATTAAGTATATTATTAATAATATATTATAAGATTAGATTATTAATATTAATAGCAATGATATTATAATAATAATAATATTATTATTATTTACATTTTTGTATTAATAAAATGCAAATACGTAATATTCGCATTTTAATAACTACGAAGGAGTCTGTCTTCAGCAGCTATTTTTTTTTTTTTAACTACATCTAACACCACCTACTCACTCAAAAATACACACAGGGCTGTACTGGTTTAATTCGCTTAAAGGATCAGTGTGGGTTCGGGAGATCTGCACCTTGTGCTCGTTCACGTGGTTTGTGTGTCTGAATCTGTCAGGACCTCTTTAATCTGTCTCGGTTCAGACCTGACACGTGGTGTGACAATGCCAACAATCTGCCAGGATGAAAACAAGTGTGCACTGCAGTGCACACCAGAAGAACCTGACAAGTACCTTTGGCATAGACGGAGAGTTCTACAGTTTGATTAATACTCATACAGTTATACAGATTGATGGAGTGGCTGCTAATGTGTCTGAGTGGTTGCTGGGGTGTTACTATGCAGTTAATTGTGTGTTCTGGGTTGTTTCTAGGTTGCTGCTCATGTCTTTTGTCCATTCTTTTGTATAAAAAAGAAAGCTTATTAGGTCAGTATACAGGCTGAAGGTCTGAGCCAAGTTTGGTGGATGTAACTCTAGTCTGAAAGTTTGGGTTTTAGAATAATAAGCTTAAACACACCACCAGTTTTTCCAGCTAACATAATAAATGAATCTTGTGCACATACTTTAAGGTATAGCTGATCAAAAATGAAGTCAATGTATGGAATTTGTGATGGGGCAGTGCATTTTTTCTCTGTGCACCATGTGAATGTACAAACTTTTATCTCCTTCATTAGTCATGTTCATTCGTCTAAGTCAGCAGTTTTATTTGATCATAAATGAACAAGAGTGAGTTAATTAGAGCCTAAATAAAAAAATATTGCACACCAGAGGAACATGATTGCATTTACTTTGGCCACATAATTTAGTTTCAGAATGTAGCGGATCATTAATAAAAGCTTTTCAGAGTCCGGCAATGTTCATTCATTCAACAAGTATAGTTAATCATAAATAAATGCAAGGAAGCTGAAGTAGTTTCTTTGGTGTGACATTGCACTACTGTCCCAAACAGAAAACAAGAGAACATTGTGCACCAAAATAACATAAAATTAAGGAACTTACTTAATTTTATAGTGTTGTATTTATGGTTTCCTAGGGATTTGTGACGTATTCAATTCAATTCAAGCTTATTTGTATAGCGCTTTTTACGATACAATCGTTGCAAAGCGCTTTACAGGAAATTAAGTTTCTACAATATATTTATACATTGTAGAAACTTAATACAGGTGCATCTCAATAAATTAGAATGTCGTTGAAAAGTTCATTTATTTCAGTAATTCAACTCAAATTGTGAAACTCGTGTATTAAATAAATTCAATGCACACAGACTGAAGTAGTTTAAGTCTTTGGTTCTTTTAATTGTGATGATTTAGGCTCACATTTAACAAAAACCCACCAATTCACTATCTCAACAAATTAGAATACTTCATAAGACCAATAAAAAAAAAACATTTTTAGTGAATTGTTGGCCTTCTGGAAAGTATGTTCATTTATTGTATATGTACTCAATACTTGGTAGGGGCTCCTTTTGCTTTAATTACTGCCTCAATTCGGCGTGGCATGGAGGTGATCAGTTTGTGGCACTGCTGAGGTGGTATGGAATCCCAGGTTTCTTTGACAGTGGCCTTCAGGTCATCTGCATTGATGGGTCTGGTGTCTCTCATCTTCCTCTTGACAATACCCCATAGATTCTCTATGGGGTTCAGGTCAGGCGAGTTTGCTGGCCAATCAAGCACAGTAACACCATGGTCTTTGAACCAGCTTTTGGTACCTTTGGCAGTGTGGGCAGGTGCCAAATCCTCCTGGAAAATGAAATCAGCATCTCCATAAAGCTTGTCAGCAGAAGGAAGCATGAAGTGCTCTAAAATTTCCTGGTAGATGGCTGCGTTGACTGTGGACTTCAGAAAACACAGTGGACCAACACCAGCAGATGACATGGCAGCCCAAATCATCACTGACTGTGGAAACTTCACACTGGACTTCAAGCAACATGGAATATGTGCCTCTCCACTCTTCCTCCAGACTCTGGGACCTTGATTTCCAAATTAAATGCAAAATGTACTTTCATCTGAAAAGAGGACTTTGGACCACTGAGCAACAGTCCAGTTCTTTTTTCTCCACAGCCCAGGTAAGATGCTTCTGACGTTGTTTCTGGTTCAGAAGTGGCTTGGTAGCCCTTTTCCTGAAGACGTCTGAGCGTGGTGACTCTTGATGCACTGACTCCAGCTTAAGTTCACTCCTTGTGAAGCTCTCCCAAGTGTTTGAATCAGCTTTGCTTGACTGTATTCTCAAGCTTGCGGTCATCCCTGTTGCTTGTGCACCTTTTCCTACCCAAATTCTTCGTTCCAGTCAACTTTGCATTTAATATGCTTTGATACAGCACTCTGTAAACAGCCACACCTTTCAGTAATGACCTTCTGTGACTTACCCTCTTTGTGGAGGGTGTCAATGTTCGTCTTCTGGATCATTGCCAAGTCAGCAGTCTTCCCCATTGTTGTTGTTTCAAAGAACAAGAGATACCCAGAATTCAGCATTCAGTTCAAAAGCCAGCATCTCTGATGGTATGGGGGTGCCTAAGTGCATACGGTATGGGCAGCATGTTTTGGAAGGCACTATGAATGCTGAAAGGTTTTAGAGCAACATATGGTCCCTGCCAGACGACGTCTATTTCAGGGAAGGCCTTGTGTATTTCAGCAGGACAATGCAAAACCACATTCTGCAGCTATTCGTAGTAGAAGAGTCCGGGTGCTGAATTGGCCTGCCTGCAGTCCAGATCTTTCCCCTATAGAGAACATTTGGCGCATCATTAAACGAAAAATATGTCAAAGACGACCACGAACTCTTCAGCAGCTGGAAACCTATATCAGGCAAGAATGAGACCAAATTCCAACACCAAAACTCCAGAAACTCATAACATCAATGCCCAGACGTCTTCAAACTGTTTTGAAAAGAAGAGGAGATGCTACACCATGGTAAACATGCCCAGAGTTTATGTTCTCTATGTTCTATTGTGAATAAAATATTGGCTCAGGTGATTTGAAATTCTTTTAGTTTTCATTTTATTCAAATTTAAAAAAACGTCCCAACATTTACGGAATTCGGGTTGTACATTGATGATGCTGATTTCATAAATATCAATAAAAACTTTCCATCATGTACAGTTTTTTAGAAAATAAGAATGAAGATTTTCCAAATTATAAAGTTTGGGGTTTACTCCATTTAATGTCAAAATTACCTGACTTTACAAAAGTAAGCTTTTTTTTTAATTGCATCATGAAAATCTTTTTTATTTTATTTTCATTTGTCTCAAATTGTCATGATTATAATATAATTTGTAATTAAAGATGTTGTATTAAATTAGAAAATGTGAAAAAGAAGCCATTTCACTAGTGGTCTCAGACATTTGTGCCATGTTGTGTGTATATTATAAGCTGCTTTTCAACATTTTAGCATTGGTTTGTGAAGATTTGGGGCTGGAATAAGGAATCGACTGAGTGTTGAGGTGCTCTGGCAGGTTGTGTGGGTGTGCTGGAGAAACGCTGAGAAGCCGTGCTGATTCAGCACAATTACATCCCACTCTGTCCCCGAGCACCCATTAAAAGTGCTCTCGCTGCTTCCTCGGGTCTCTCTGGACCTGGACCCACTGTCGTAACAAGCTGATCGGAGCAGAGCCGCAGAGCGATCAAAAAATAATGCGTTGTTGCAGCTTGAGTCTGTGTTGAGTTTGCTGAGTTTTGAAAGTAAGGCTTTTTACAAACCCCTCCCATCTTTCTCAGCTGTTACACTGATCTTTTGCTGTTTTCTGCATTCCGTCTCTTTCAGATTTCTAATAGGGTCACATCAGGCTGTCCAATATGATGAAAGATTGCCTTCAGTTCCTCATTGAGCCAGCCAAGAAGCTCAAGTTTCGTCTGAAGGTACAGTAGGTCATTCATTCTGTATTCTGCATTTGTTGCAACAGAGGATTTTTTTCAGTAATTCGGAGAAATTACTTATTACTTAAATTACTTAATTATATAATTGTGTGTATTAGGGATGGGCTAGGTAAAATGCTAGCTATGAACTATGAACTTCAACTACATACACTTTTATTTACGATGAGTTGATTTTTATCAAAATAACTTAGTCGTGGCGTCATTTACACCACAACTAACAATATTTCCCGCTAATAAAGTAGTGTACTTGTTTATCAATGAGACACAATGAAATGTGAGACATGTGGCATATGAAGAAAATAAGGAACATTAAGGTAAATATCACTTGTTGTGAACAGAATATATTTTTATGTCACTTTTATACTGAATATAGTTATTTACAGTCAAGGCACATTTGTCAAAACATATGAAGATATTATGAAATATGATTCAATTATTTAATATGAAAATATGATATACAGTAATTGTGTGTATTTAGGATAGACTACATAAAATGTTTGGCACAACTACATGTGCTTTTATGTCAGATGAGTTTAATTTTATTAAAACTAGTTTAGTTGTGGCATCATCACAATAATTTTTCCTGCTACAAATTGAAACGTTAGATGATGAAAATACGGAAAATTAAGGAAAATATCACTTGTATATTTGAATATTTGTATTTTTTTATTTTGAATATAATCATTTCCAGTCAAGCTGTAACTGTTAAACTTGTGGAAAATGTGTAAACATATTGTTTAATTATTGATTTAATATGAAAATATTATTTCATTGTGTATTTAGGATAAATAAAATGCTAGCTATGAAATTAGTCAACAGTTGTAATCCAAATACTGTCATTTCCAGCCCATAATGGAACAATACAAAATTTGAGATGTGGTGGAGATGTTCATGAAAAAAGTTTAGCTATTATATTCCTGGATAGAGCCTTAGTTACTCCATAAATCCCAACTGTCTGTGCAGGAGACGCGGAAGAGAGTGAAACATGTGAAGAAAGAGCCGTTAACAGAGAGTCAGCTGTTTATAATGGAGCTCGCGCGAGAACTCAACAGGATCTGTCAGGTAAGACAAATATATGGTTGCATTGTAGCTGTACCTGGCTTTTCTCCAGCTCTGTAGTCAGTTATTGAATACATTTCCACACACGTTCAAACTCTGTGTATCTCTGCTGGAAGCTCTTATGCTGATGTCTTTCAGAGGTCAGATATTCTGGCTCACATCTGGACCGGAGAGGACGTATGGCCTCCACATGCCTGTCGAGAGTTCATCGTGGAGACCGCCAACATCCTGGAGATGAAGGTTAGAGCCTGAGCTGAAATGAACCACAGGCAGATGAATTTACTGAATTGAACAACAAATTCAACACACTTATATGTCGTGTTTAAAGTTTATATTTTGTAAGCTGCTTTATCAAGACTAAAATAGAATTCTGGGAAGTTTATGAGAAAGAGAAAATTCATGAAATTATGAGAAAATTACTGTATAATGAAATATGTATGTTATGTGTATGTATAACAATTTGTGTAATTCACACTGAAAAATGAAATTCATACTTTTATGCAAACATTATAAGAGCAGTGAAATTAATTTGAATTCTACTTCTGCTAACACTTTAGTATAGGGAACAATTCTGACTATTAACTATGTGCTTATTAGCATGCCTATTATTAACATATTGGCTGTTTATTAGTACTTTTAAAGCACTTGCCATTCTCCATCCCTAATCCTGCCCAATAGCTAAACTTAACAACTACCTTCCTAACTTTGAACCATTAAAATTAAGTACTACTTCCTTGTACGGGATATAATTAGAAATGTAAAAAGCATTCTCAGTTCATTTGTGAATGATACACAATCCTGTTCCTCAGTAAATATAGTCGCCTGGTTTTCCTGTATTCATTTAGCCACAGAAGACACACTCTGTTTTTCAGACAGCTGTTGTTTCTCAGGATCTGCATGGCTTTAATTACAGGCTGATGTTGGTTGGTTTGAGTCTTGTGTTATATTTAGAAAAAATCCTTCTTTAGACACAAACTGCCACCAGTCCCCATAGTAACCAGCTAGTCTGTTTCTATCAGGCTGACTGACAGCTCCAGTGGCTTAAGGGTTTAAAATTCTGTTAGTTTTCAAAGGATCAAGCTCTAATCGTGGTTTGTTTTTAAGTTATAGTGGAGTCCGCAGTACTTTTGTGTCCTTGAGCTGTAGTTCGCTCCAGGGTGTCCGCCTCGCGGATTTAGTGTACTTTTAAAAAAGCTTGTTGTCAGCACATTGCGTCTGAGAAATCAAAGTAATTGATTTGAGTTAGACACGGGCTGTTTATTAAAAAGGTTACTGCGTCATAAATGTCAGCTCAAGGGGCTCAAGTTATTGAGGCAATTATTTTCAGAGTTACTGATATTGAATCAAAAATACTGTATGTTGCAAAATGTAATCGCATTGAGGGATTTAGATCAGAAGTTCTCTAGATGTGGTTATTAAAGATTTTATGTCATAGAGATGATACAGACATTCAACTGTCCAGATGTAGTTTATATTCATTCCAAAGCCATATGACTGGAGATTTCAATATTCGAAAGCACCATAAAGGTCCATAACCTGCTTGCTATATTCCAGGTTTTTTTCTCATTATGCAGGAAAATACTGAGACGCCTATGCAAGTTTATGCTGATCTGCATCCAGAGAAGCGGGACTGGAAGAGTCAGTTACTGAGCATGCTGGAGCAGGGAGGAGAATATGACATGGGCCCGTACAAAAGGATCATTATGGACTGGACCAGAGGACAGCGCAACAGACACCCGGTGAGGAAGATTCAGAAGATACATCTGCATATACACTATCAAATCTAACTTCATAAGATGCTTTCTGGGATGCTTTTTAAACAGTATTGAAAACATTCAAACAAAACATGTTAAAAAAAATTGCAAAACAAATTCATAGGCAGACATACATTATATTTGTCTACAAAGCATAAGCCTTTAAGGTAATATAATCAAGCGTGTACAAGCTTTTGTCTGGTAGTTTATATGAGCATCTATATAGCAAATACGTTTATATCCTTAAATATATTAATGGTTACAACATTTTCTCATTTTGTCAGAGTAATTGGTTTGTTAGTGTGTAATTTAATATCAATCCATGCTGTAAATGAAGCATTTACTCTCTCTATGGGTCTTAGTCTCGGGTTGCTCTCTGATTAAGAATTAAGATATTAACCTTGCTATGATCCTCTTGTCAGACTGGGTTGATTACAAACGACCTCACTGACTGACCTGAGAGAGACATGCACAGCCTGCTAAGCCGTATAAATTAGACTTACTGTATTGTTTTTCATTTAAAATAATGACAGATTTGCCAAATGCTTCTAGCTTACTGCATACTGCATGGTAGACAATATACTACAAGGGTTTCTGTAGGTCTTAAAAAGTTCTTAAAGGGACAGTTCACTCAAAAATAAAATTTCTGTCATTTACTCATACTCAATATGTTTTAAGCCTGTATGAGTTTCGTTCTTCTGCTGAACACAAAATAAGATATTTTGAAGAATGTGGGTAACCAAACAGTTGCTGGTAGTCATTGTATTCCACAGTATGGAAAAAAATATATACTATTGAAGTCAATGGCTACCAGAAACTGTTAACCAACATTCTTCAAAATATCTTCTTTTGTATTAAGCAGAAGAAAGAATCTCATTAAAGGGATAGTTTGCAATTCAAATATGTTAACATCCTCAAAAAATGTTTTTAATAAAGTGAATAAAAAAAACAATGAGTTAGTGTTGCTAATGTAACTTGTGTGCTCTGTAGACATTTACATTTAGACAACACATTGGCGTATTGTGTTCCTTTTGATTTATTACTTTATTTTTTTTACTTGGTCTTAAAAAGACATAAAACCTGCAGAAACCCTGACTACCTCCAATTTTTCAAAGTAGTACACTGTTAAAAATAAATGTTCTTGTTTGCATCTATGGTACCATGCTGAAACC
This sequence comes from Schizothorax lantsangensis, assembly GCA_027422415.1. Classification (NCBI taxonomy): domain Eukaryota; kingdom Metazoa; phylum Chordata; class Actinopteri; order Cypriniformes; family Cyprinidae; genus Schizothorax; species Schizothorax lantsangensis. Next base: position 8,618,232 of record CM049851.1, on the reverse strand, counting down.
TTGACATCCATGGAGCCTTTCCATTGCATAAAGCATTCTTTAAAGTGGAAAAATGTTCCTCAGCTTACTAAATGTTCTTCTCATTAAGAGTTTTTTTGGGAAATGTTCACTGAAAGCATCTTCTGTGGCATCGCTCTTTTGCCAGCTTTATTTTTAAGAGTGTATGCATTATGCAACATTACCTGAATAAATGCAGTTTGCTCTTTCATATACTAAATAGCTAAACAGCCCCTACTCACATCATGGCTGAGGCAGATGAATTGAAGCGTCTCAGAGCCGCAGTGTTAACACTCTTCAGGGAGGTCAGCCTTCAAATGGCTAGCTATTAGCTGTCACACATTAACCTGGATACGAGAAAGCATTTAAACATCGATAAAATTACACACTTTTAAGTCTATAGGGACATGTATCCTTTCAATGAAGCATTACCTTTCTCATGCCTAATCAATAATTCATTCCTTTTTCAGAGTCCTTGTTTTTCTTAGGAGTAATTTGTGTGTAACTCAATATCAGTAAATACTGTTAGTGAAGTATCATCTCTCGTTCTCTCATTACAAACAACTCCATTGACCTGCCTTTGACACGTGCACAAATGAACATTTTTGAAAACTTTGAATGTGGCTGTTTCTAAAATGTGTTATAAAAAAAAATCTATATTTGCTTCTGGTCTTTCTCTCTCAGAACGGTATCTGGCCGGGTGAGGCGGTGTTGATGATGCTGGATGACGTGGAGTTGCAGTGGAAGCGGGGTCATCTGTCACATCTGCAGTCTGCTGTGGAGCTGCTCATAGGGGTCGTGCTTGGGGAACATCTGGACAAGGTGTGATGCCTCTGAAAACATATACATATATATAATTTAAAAATTTGCAAATTTCATTTTTAATTGATCTAATAACCAGCAGCACTAACATCAAGTACAACTGTGTTTTTGTAGGAGCTCATTCCAAGACTGTGGCTGGTACAAAAACAAAAGACCCAGAAGATCGGTGAGAAGGCAATGATATTAATGTCCCAGAATTGATTTTGAAGGATAGTTACCTACAGATGCTGTAAGTGATTTCTGCTCCACTAGTGGCACCAAGTGGAATTTCAAAAACAAATCTTATAAATCAGCTAGTCTGGAATACAATACTGTATATTCCAAAAATCACATACAGCAGTTTTATTAGTTTAGACATGAAAACAGGCTTTCTGATAATCTTTCTCTCTCTGATCTTCTTTAGATTGCACAGGCTACATTCCACACATAGGTGAGAGGTTAATAGATTCATCAATCAAATAAAGAATTTTTTAATGTCATTTAAATGCATTGAAATTCAGCAGCTATAGTCATCAAGGCTGTCAATGCAATAGTTTCTGTTATTTCTAATATTTATTTAGTAACACAGAAATGTTGCTTTTCGTTTCAGTGTGGAACTGGATATGTGATGCTGCAGGTATGTCAAAAGTTTAGGTTGATAAGGTCTCTTATGTCTTTTAAGTCACTTATGCTCACCAAGACTGCATTGATTTGATCAAAAATACAGTAAAACAATATTAGTATTAAAATATTTGTAAATATTTATTTTAGTGCTGTCAAACGATTAATCGCATTAAAAATCAAAGTTTTTGTTAACAATATATGAGTGTGTACTGTTTATTTATTATGTATATATAAATACACCCACATACAGTATATATATATATATATGAAAATATTTACATTTATATACATTTATATTTATATTATTATATTATATATAACTATATTTAATATATAAACATAACATGTTTTTCTTAAATATATACATGCATGTGTTTGTATTTATATATATATACATAATAAATAAACACAGGTCACACTCATATATTATGTTAACAAAAACTTTTCTTTTGGATGCGATTAATCATTTGACAGCACTAATTTCTTTCTATTTGAATATAATTGTAAAATGTAATTTATTCCTGTGTAAAGCTGAATTTTCAGCATCATTTCTTCAGTCTTCAGTGTCACATGATCTTTCAGAAATCATTCTAATAATAACATTTTGTGGAAACCTTAAAGCATTTTTACAGGATTTTTCGATGAATAATAAAAATTCAAAAGAACTGCATTTATTTGAGATCGAATGTCCCTAATGTTACTTTTCACTCATTTAATGTATCCTTGGGTTTTTAAGATAATTAATCATTATATAATATATAAATATATCTACATCAAAATTAGGCAGTGTTTAAATTGGCAGTGTGCATTTTTTTTCTATCCACTCTTCAATTTCTTGAGAACTGTAAGACTGCTTGTGTAAGACATAAATCTAACTGTAAGTGCTGCTCTGTTTTCCAGTGGAGGTGACTCTTGACCCAGAGACGGCCAACCCTGCGCTGGTTCTGTCTGAGGGCTGCAAGCGCATGCAGTGCGGTCTGAAGCGGCGTGAGGTTCCCCACAGCCTGCGACGCTTCGACGGCTGGTGGTGCTGTCTCAGCTCTGAGGGCTTCTCGTCGGGACGCCGGTACTGGGAGGTAGAAGTGGGCGACCGTGATTGGCGTCTCGGGGTGGCCAAAGAATCAGCTCTCTGCAAAGGCTACAGACCGCTGAACACCCAGAGCGGATACCTTACCCTCAGGCTGGAGCGGGGCTCCGAGCTCAAGGCCCTGACCACACCACCCACACCCCTTCCCCAGTCGCTCATCCCACGGAGGGTGGGGGTCTATCTGGACTATGAGGAGGGGCAGCTATCCTTCTATGACACCCAGAAGCGTGCACACATCTACACATACAGCGAGAGGTTCACAGAGAAGCTTTACCCAGTGTTTGGGACGGTGGAGATGGTGCGTGAGATGGTGATCAGGCCTGCAGACCTGAGGGAGCGATGTCTCTGTAAGGGACAATGTCTGTTCTGCTAATAATGAACGCACAATCCTTACACACACAGATATGAAAAAATTACACACACCATAAAACAACAGTAATTGATCAATACTTACAAAAAAATAGAAGCATAGAGAGAATTTTATATTTTTTAGAGTAGCTAAAGCTGTGAAATCTGCACCACTAGCATCACTAAGGAAATGTTAAAATACTGTTGTTAAACAATCTGATTGGTCAAACAGATAGTCCCGCCCATGACTTGTCACAGAGAGAGCTGCAGTGATGATATATTTTTGTAGGTCTGGAAGTTTGCATAAACCTGATTCCCTCAACAAAAACCCAATAGGATTTTTCCATTGGCTTTTGTAATGATGGTAATTTAAAGCTTTTGGATTCTTACAGAAAATAAGATCTGTTACCAAAAAGTTCATATTCACGAACACAACTTTTCAAAACAAAAATTTTGAAGCCTAAATACAATCGCCAGATGTAAAAAGCTAAATGTAGGCTATAAACTAACTACACAATGGTTGCATGACTTCAATGTCACCATCACTTCAAGTTCTGACAATTCTTTCAGTATCTTTTTAAAATAATTCTGTTTGTGAATAGTTTGTAAGACCATGATTATAAAACCCAGTGAGGCTGCGAAAGCAGACGTGAGAAGATGAGTTTACCTGTTCAGCGTGACGTTTAACTTCTATAGTCCCATTTAGCCACTTGTTAGCAACCGCCTTTTTCAAGACAAGTAAAATATTTTTTTAAAAATCATGTGAAGTATTACTGATGTATTTTATATTGTAGAATTAAACATTAAAATATATTGAGCTTGTGTTAACCACAGACCTTATTTCAGGTATTTAACCAAAAACCTTTTCAGAAAACCCATTAACCTCAGGAATGAAAGTGTTATAATGCTAAAAACTCATTTCCTACAAAAATACATCATCCTGCAGCACACTACTGGTTGAACTAATAGGTGTGTTTAACTTCATGCAGCGCTGCATAGACTTCTGACTCGACGCATATTGCCGCTAATGCACACAAAACTGTTTTTATAACCGTTCAAAAATATAAGTATTATATTTTGATGTTTATCAATAAAACTGGTAAAAAAAAATTACCGCATTTCATTGGTATTTTTCCTAAATAATATAGAAGGTTTTACACAGGCACTGAATTACTAAATTAAAACTAAATAAACTAAAATCTATTTTTTTTTAAAATAAAAATAATAAAAAACAAAAATTACTAAAACTTAAATTAAATGTAATTTAAGAAATACAAAAATAAAATCTAATTCAGAATATATAAAATATATATATATATATATATATAATAGTATATAAGTGGTACTAAAATATTGCAGAGTTGAAGTAGAACACACCTATTGTTGCTGTGTAAGACCGGTCAGCATGCAGTTTTCAATTTTTCAGGAAATCAACTTACAAATGGCATATTTGTCTATGCATATTAATCTGGGATAGAATTGATTTTAACAAATTATATTCTTGTTCAGTTACTAAAACAAATTCTTTAAAAAAATATATTAAGGGCTTGTTTGCTCAAATGTACTGATGCATGAGTGCTGGGAATGTTCATGATTTCACTAAAAAGTTGATATTTTAAGTGCTTTCGTCACATTTTTTTCTGCAATTACTTTAGCTCGAACTGCTTAGTGTACAGATTCCATTCAGACTTTGTTTTGCAGATAATCAGTTTTTTATTTTAAGAAATTAAACTTGTAAAATCTACTCTCAAATTTCATAGAACGTTCAACATTCAAAATGAAACTGACAGCGATTGTCATTGTAATATTTATATATATATATATATATTTATATACTGAATTGTGATTGTTTTTTTCTTACATCTATCTACCCATATAATATGTTAATTTACATTGTTTTTAAGTGCATGGCCTAAAATAAAATTATAATTAGCCAAATCCAAGGTCTAAAACCAAAATATTCTTCTGCTAATCTGAATACACAATTTTTCCCCAAATCTAGATTTAGCAAGTATTGGATATAACCACATTCAACCACAGTGTGCTAAAAACATTCAATTGCACCTTAATCTGTTTCTAATAAACAAAGCTGACACACAAGGAGTCGACTGTGGTAGGATGATTTATTGGTGCGCTGAACTAATATGCAGTGAGATGTTTTGCATACTACATACTACGGCTTGAATATGATGGTGAAATGCAATTTTAATATAAAACTCTAAAAAAAGATATTATTTCCCAAGTCAAAAGTACCATACAAATTATTAAATGCAGTAAAAATATAATTCAGGGGTACATAGGTGTGAGATTGGTGATCTCTTCCATATTGCCAGCAGTGTACAAACCTGGCAGATTTTATGTTATCTGAAATACAGCCACAGGCCTGAAGTTACAACAGCACATCTTGCAACCAGGCAGTAAAAAACAAACCTCAGTAACATATTTACAGTCTTAAGAATCGAGTCCATATGTATACGCTCTTGTGTTGCAACATTTTATGCAAACGAGTAAAAAAAAACAGATTTAGGAGGAAAATGCCTAATGAGTTAATTCAAGAGACATGGCATACTTGATGTGAAAATACATATAGAAAACCTACATGCTCAAATAACTTGATACATCTCGAAATCAACATTAATGATATAAACATCATGATATGAAACCTGCCAAATTCAAACCTCGTCAAAATGAACGCAATCTAGCTCAAATGAGCAGCAGAACTGTATCCCACGCCACATACATCAATGACATTTCTCACAAACACTACATGAAACATGTATTGATGCCAAAAGTTTGAACAAATACCTGTTTGGAAGCGATAACACTAAAAGGTTTAAGTCTTTACATTCAACAAAACATCAAGGCTTGAAGACTTTGGCCTTTATGAGCAATAATCCGAGGAATCCAAGCACTGATGCTCACATAAACACCATATGTTGTGCACATTGGTCTGTGAACGTTTCTAGTTTGATTTTCGTGTGTTTTGGTAGTGCTGCTCTGCCATGAGATTTCAGCTGAAGGCAAAAGGAAGTTAAATTAGGACTCGTAGTACTGTCTGTCCACCTTCTTAGTGACGGTGCTGCTGGACATCACACCCCTCTGCACCATCTCCACCTGCCGCGTGATGGTGCCGCCCGACTCGGTGATCTGCCTGCTCGACATCATCATCATCCCGTCTAGAAAAAACACACATCAGACACAGATACGATGAGGGAAACATTTATACTGCAATAAAGTCTAGAATTTAATTAACTGAAACAGAAATAAATTGGAATGAAATCAAATGTATCAACTGCTTTAAGTTTATAATAATTTTTTTAGAACATTATCATACATACAACATACTGTATGGTATTTCTAGAAATGTTAGATAAGTGATATACCACCAATATAAATGTGTATTTAATTTAATAAATTATATTAAATATTACATAATTCTACTTTTTGTTATATTTTATAATAATATTAGGGTAACTAAAATTAGGCAAGTATAGGGACTGATACCTACCGATCGGTAAGGATTGTTATTGGTTATTAGCATGCCTGTTATTAACATATTGGCTGTTTATTAGTACTTATAAAGCACATATACTACATGACCATATTCTACATCCCTAATCCTACCCAATACCTTAACAACTACCTTACTAACAATTAATAAGCAGCAAATTAGGAGTTTATTGAGGCAAAAGTCTTAGTTAATGGTTTGTTAATAGCAAGAATTGGACCTTAAAATAAAATCTGACCAACATTATTCATATTAGGTCTATTTAAGTACAAATAATTAAACATAAATAATAATCAATAGGTTAAATTTATCATTTTTATATTTTATTTTTGCTTTCTGAAAACTATGTGCTGAACATTTTGTGGTATTGTGAAATTAAAACCTGTGTTAATTAAAATAAAAGATTGTGTTCATTAGATAATATTGAACTTAATTTTTTTTTTTTTTTTTTATAAATATGTATTTTACATATCACAAAATAAGCATAATTACCTAAAATGAATTAATTATGTTTCATAGGTTTATATTAAATATTATAAAATATCTAGTTATTTTTTAGTTATATTTAATAAAAATAGTAGTAAATCTTAATTTCACACTGTGGTCTAATTTACTCCAAAGAGTCAAACATAAACATTAATCAATAGGTTCAAAGGCTAATTTAAAAAAAAAAAAAAATTGTGTGTGGTGTTAATTTGTTAGTATTCAACTGAAATTTGTCTTTTTTTAAGAAAAATTATTTGAGTTTTTTTTTTCTACATATCACAAAATACAAGCATAATTAGTGAAAATGAATTATGTAAATATGTTTTGTTGGTTAAAACATCCTGTGAGGTCAACTCAACTGTAACTGATAAATCGAAAAGGAACAAACTCTTCAATTGTGAATTTTGCCCAACCCTGGAAGATGTAGTGTGTGTTATTACCTGGAGACACGAAGGGTTCTGAGAACATGCTGTGTGAAGTAATCTCTGTTGGCAGGTTGAACACGTCTCTCTTTGTGACTGAATGATTGCTGTATTGTGACATGGAGCCTGAGGAGGACCAGAAGAAAAGAAGAGATGATTTAAAAAAAAAAAAAAAGCTTCAACAAACAAAGTTTATTACCAGTGATTTTCCTCAAAGACGACATAAGATACAATGCAATGTATTTCGGAGTTAAACAAAATATTCAGCAGAAAGTAATACAGGGCAAGACTTGATTTGATCAATTGCAAATTGATTGAACCATAATATTTTATATTACTGAAACATTAAACAGTTAACAGTGAGATACATATCATAAAAAGGCACACACTATCATATCACTCTCTCTGTCACACTGTTGTAATGTCTAGCATACCTCCATCTTGCGATTCGATGGTGATGATGCCTTCTCGCTCTGGTCCAAAGCCCTGCGTGGTCTGGGCTTGAACTTTGAATTTGTATGGCATGTTTTCTGTCAGGTCAGACACAGTCAAAGAAGTTGCAGCGTTGCCATTCACCTGGAAGGAACGAAGATCTCCTGCAAGGACACCAAAAATAGAGTCTTAACAAGGACGCTAAAGAACAGGGGTTGTTTCTGATTATTGCAGTTGTGACTGCTGTGGACATTTATGTTCAAGGTTCAAGGTTCTTTATTATTTGTCACATACACAATCATACAGGGTATAATCAGTAGTGAAATGTAGGTCAGGACGGGTCCGCTCAATGGACAGTGCAAAAAAATAAAATAAAAAATGAAACATAACACAAGAGAATATATATAAATATAGGTAAGAGTAAGATAAAAAACAAGAAAAAAATAAAATAAAATAAGGAGTAAAATGTGCAATGAAATAAAATAAAATGTGCAATACAGTCTACTGTGGATTTAATAAATATTAATATAAACAGGGATGTGCAAGAGGAATGTGCAAACAGGTTGTACCGGGTATGTACACATAGCAGCAATGCGGATGATGGAGAATAATGAATGTTTTTACAGTTTATTAAATTGAGTCCTGTAGATGTTATGAGACTGAGTTTAGGAGCCTGATGGCCTGAGGGAAGAATGTGGATGTGGATTCAAAGTTCAGATATGTCAAATGTCAAAAAGATTATAAAGAGGGTGGTGTCTGACCTCCACCGTGCAGCTGTTCACAGGTAACCACGTAGCCCAGGATGTCCCCGTTGGGTTTGCGAGGTTTCTCCCAGCTCAGCTGCAGCGTGTCTGGACTCAAAGCTGTGAAGATCAAAGGTCCTGGAGCGCTGGGAGTGCTGAGTGTGAATGGAGATCCTGAATGACAGCACACACACATACATAAATGGTTTAGTAAATGATACATAGACACAATAATGTGTTAATATTTAATGAAGATTTCAGGATAGTTGCCACTGCTAATGCTGGTATTAACTACTTTGCCTTCTATAGGTACCATTAAAATAACAATTTCAGAATGAAGGTGCTCTCACCTGGCATTGGGCTCAGTGGACTCTTGGGGTCGACAGCAGACTCAATGGTGATGACTCCCTCTCTCTCAGGACCCCAGCCCTCTCGACTCTGGGCCTTCACTTTGAAGATGTAGGAGTGGTTCGGCAGGAGATCCTGAACCACCACAGAGTTCTGAGCGGGATTGTTCACTTCAATACGCTTTACCTCACCTATAAAACAAACACAAGACAATCAAAACATTAATAGACATCAAATAGACATAATCTGTTATTATGCACATCATATATACAGCATATAAAAGTAAACTGCTAAATTAAAGTATATAATATGTATACATATATATATATATATATGAACATTAATTGAGATCATAAATTAACTGCTAAATTAAATTAAGTTTATCTATTATTCTACTATTCAATTATTTCAGCAATTTATTTTCATAAACATTTAATATGGCAATAAATTGATAAATTATACTATACAATTGAATATACTTTCATATTTTTTTTAATGAATAGGTATGACAACTTTAATTGAGAAGAGATGGATCACCTCCATTGAGTAGCTGGTAAAGGACGCAGTAACCCAGTACATCGGTCTCACAGTGGGGCTCCTGCCAGCTCACTTTCAGGGCCGTGGGCCCCAGGGCAGAGAACACCAGTCTGCTGGGAGTCTCAGGAACACCCGGGTTGAAGCGTGAGTCTGAGGGCATGAGCAGTGCAGACGGTAAAATGTCAAACCACAGAACAGACATATTTAATTTTGCAGCCACAAATTGTTTTATTGGTTCAGCACTGGGGAAACAGCAGGGAATTGGCTGAGGTGTGTCAGTCTGTAAGTAAAAGCAGGGATGCTTCAAACTGAACTTCATTTTTCAGTAGTATGACAGTAGCTCAGCTGCTTCTAAACTAGTTTAAACAGATACGTTTCCAGTAACAAGCTAATTCTCACAACTGTTTAGCATAAAAGTGTTTTTATGTCATATTTTGTTCTTACCAGGTGAACTAATAAAATAGCCAAATGTGCTCTACTACAATGCAGGATGTTTGAGAAATTAATTTTCATGAATATGTTCATTCAAACACACAAGTAAATAAACCAGTTCTAATAAAGATTCACTGATTTATTTGGTTCTCTGAGCTGCATTTTGTCTTTTTTAAATACATATTTTAAAATAAATTTGGTGTTCTATAAGTATATAATCTATAATCTTTTTTATATAATTATGATTAATAAATAAGTTCAATGCTGTCTGAAATGTTAGGTGCCTAAATAAATATTGTTTTATTTAATTTAATTTAAATCTATAGTACACCTACGAAAAGATCTGCTTTTAACTACTTTACATTATGAAAGGAAGTTACGGTTTCAAAGTACCCTCTCCTGACGCACTGCTGGTTGTTTCCGGGTTCACTCACCCTGAAGAACACTATCCAGGTTCTGCAGTGCATCGTTGATATCTTCAGACTGAGTACGAGCTCTGGAGCTCAAGCTGTAGCTGGTAGTTGTACTCTGGCTGAAGCTAGAGACCCCTGAGAGACAGCCAAGCCACGGCAGGGTGGGGTACGGCAGGGTGTGGCGGGAAAGGGTTGGAAGGCAGCCGTCGCATGACGAGAAAACAGCGGGAGAAATCAGTGTAGAGAGAAGACAAATAGCATAAGGGGGAGAAAAAGAAGAGCAGGGTTGAAGCGAGAGTGAACCAAGGATTATTGCCAAAAGCTGCACCTTGCGAGGCATTATATCAAATGTCATTGGCTTTGTGCACGCAGATCTATCAGGCTTAATTTACCTAAGTTGTCCAAAAATCCACCAGACAGGTTTCCCATGACGATAGAATCCCTCACACCATCACCGTCCGTGTAATGCCTGTTCTCAGAACGCTTCCTCAGGATCACTTCCTCTTTGAGAAGTCCACCGTCCCTAAGATCATATTTGTGTGTCGTTGAGCCTCCTGATTGTGATGAAAAACAAAGATTGGTTAACGAGTTATGGAGACAGTTGATTCAAAAGCTTGTTTTTGAAGCATATATACTAGTGCTGTCAAATCGATTAATGAAGATTAATCACATTCAAAATAAAAGTTTGTGCTTATATGTGTGTGTGTACTATATGTACATATAAATACACACACACACACATATATATATATATTACATTATATATTACATATTAGAAATCTAAATTTCTTAAATAAACTTTTATTTTGGATGTGATTATTTGCAATTAATCGATTTGACAGCACTAATATGTACAAAATCAAAGAATGATTCATAAACCCTCAAATGAAAATTCTGTCATTATTTACTCACCCTCATGTCATTCCAAACCAATATGACTGTCTTACTTTCATGGAACACAAAAACAGATGTTCTGAATAATGTTCATGCTGCTCTTTTCCAAAATAAAGGTACAGTAGGCCAGAAAGAAAATACCAAATGAAGGGCAAAAAAGTGCCAAAAAACTATTATAAAAGTGGTCCAAATGACACTATTATCCAAGTCTTCTGAAGCCATACAATTGCTTTGTGTGAACAACACTTTCGCTTTTTTACTTTATCTGTGAATGACAACTTGCACAACAGTTCAAAAGTTCAGAATCTGTAAGATTTTTTTATTATTTTTTAACGACATCTCTGATGGCCAGGCATCATTTATTTGGTAATACAGTAAAAACAGTAATATTGTGAAATTGTATTACATTTAAAAACAAATGTTTTCTTTTTTAATATATTTTAGTTACATTTCTTAAACCTTTTAAACTTTAAAATCTAATTTCTTCCTGTGATGCAAAGATAATTTTTCAGCAGCCTATGTGTTGTGTTCCACAAAAAAACAAATGCAGTTTGGAATGAAATGAGGATGACTAAATTATAACAAAATTGTAATTTTTAAGTCAACTATTTTTTTCTCTGATACCTTTGCCGGAAATGTACGTTGTGGTGCTGCTGTGATTGGTCACGCCGGTTCGGGGTGTGGAGTGGCTGTATGTGGATGAGGAGGAGCTGACGTTGCGGGAAAGGGAACCGCTTCCTCCTGGGAACAGGAAATTCTGGTCCCACTTTCCATTTACAAACTGATCTGTAAGTACATATAAGAGAGAAGACGATATCATGAATTAGCACAGCACCATTAGCGCATTAGAATTCACAGTTGAAGTTAGCGCTCCAGCATAGGGCTTTGAACTGCGCCCCCGGAGGAGGGAATCAACTCAACAGACCCAAACTGCAGAAAGACTCAATTCAGACGAAGAAACACTATTTTTATGGTAGCAATGGAATTAGCAGTCTACATAAAGATGCCAATTAGCACTCTGATACTCTTGATGCCAATTAGCACTCAAGCGACTTTGCTAGCACAGCTTTGGGTTGACGTTGGGTGTGGATGGCATGCTGTCGGCCAGGGACAGGTCTTCACCTTGTGGCAGGGTCTGTGCATGATTATCGATGGCATCTGTGGACGGGCTCAGGCGGTGGGGGATGATGTCAGCAGGCAGTTTCCAGGACACTTTACGGAGATCCAGGTCCGAACCGACTAGCTGGACATGCTTCCAGCGTGAGCCTTCGGTAATCATGTAGGGAAGCAAGCAAGGCACAGAGGATGTGTGTGCTGTCCGTGCTCAACTTAATTCACCCAAAATGGAAAATTCTGTCATTAATTACCCTTTTTTCAAACCCCTATGACTTTCTTGAATACAAAAGGAGATGGTAGGCAAAACTTTGAAAAGGCAAAGTGCTACAAAGCTCCAAAAATTACAAAAGAATGAGCATTTTTGTGAAATGTTATTTTCAAGTTTATTTGGTAAAGGTATATTTATATCCAACACGGACCATAATCATGGTAGTTTTTTAATATTTTATGTAATTTTTGAAGCGTACATCTGCAATCGCTGTGATTTTATGGAAAAGATCCGAATCTCCTTCTGTAAATGTTGACAGAATTTTTATATTTGGGTGAACTGTTCCTTTAATAACTAGAGTTAGGCAAAGAAGGAAAGAAGAAAAGGTGGGAAGCTGATGTCTTCTGAGCCCATCCATGATGCTAGCGACGTTTAGCAAGGCCGAGGAAACAGTCTGATCATTCTTGCCAAATGAAGAGCCAAAGGAACCCAAACGTTACATTCTTGAACGCTGCACAAACAATAAGTTCAACTTTCATAAAGAGCCCAGTCACCCAGTTTTACAAAGCCATAAGGAAAGAAAACGACATTGTTCCATGGCAAAGGCAAGTGATTGTGGGGTCTTCAGGGGACTAGAAAGAGTCTTTCGTTTTCAACAGGAGCTGCATATGAATGATGTATAGACATCATCCTGTTACGCTGCAGATGAAGACAGACCATGGCCATGTCTGACTGCTATTGACCAGTAGTTTCTACAGGTCAATGTAGCACGGAAAAGCTTTTGAATGCTTGAAACAATTCCACCTACATGTTCAGGCATGCAATACAGACAAGCATTGACATGTTTCAAAAAACATAAGTCTTTCCCTACTATCCCTGATGAAAAGACTACCATTGTCAGGATGCTAGTGTGCTGGTGTCCCCTTTACCAAGAGTTGCATGGCCAACCAGTTTACCCATGCTGGTTGAAATTTATCCTGGTCATTTCAGCAAAGATGTGCAGAAAACACACTACTGTTCAAGTTTGGGTACAGCAAGATTTTTATGTTTTTGAATAAAGCCTCTTATGCTTAACAAGGCTGAATTTATTTTATTAAAAATACAGTGAAACAGTAAAATTTTGAAATATTATTTAAAATAACTTTTTATTTTAATATACTTTAAAATGTAATTTATTCCTGTGATGGCAAAGCTGAATTTTCATTGTCTTCAGTGTCACATTATCCTTCAGAAATCATTCTAAGATACTGATTTGGTACTCAAGGAACATTTCTTTTGAAAACAGTTGTGCTGCTTAATTTAACGGCATTTATTTGAAATTGAAATCTTTTGTAATATTATAGAACCCTTTACTGTCGCTTTTGACCAATTTAATGGATCCTTGCTTAATTAAAATATTAATTTCTTTCTTACTGACCCCAAACTTTTGAACAGTGGTGTACATTGACTTCAATGTGTTGCAACAGTGCACCACATCACAAAAGATACCCACCTTCAGTCAGATCTGTGACGCTAGGCCTTTGGCTACCCGTTGGGGATCGCAGTACTTCATTACTGTACATCAGATAGCTGTCATATTCATCGCCAGCTTCTGCATCCACAATAGGAATGTCGGGAATGATAGGAACTGTAGGAGTGATATAAACCAGAACAAATACCTCAATCAATTCACAGTCAGTACAATGATTTATTAAACAATTGCTCGGTCTGAACTTGAGTTCAATTCCATCCCAGATGCTTACTTGACATGGGTCTGGTAGGTTGAGAAGCCAGGTTGATTGTGGCGTCTTTGTACGGGCCCCAGCCCACCTTATTGCGAGCACGCACTTTGTAACAGTAGGTCTGAGAAGGCTGCAGGTTCTCGATGAGCAGCATGCGCTTTTTGGGGTTGTCAATCATCACCTTCTTAGAAGGTCCTATAGGCTCTGAACAGAGAAAGAAATATGTGCAATCAGAGGAGCACTAAATATTACAATACTGACACACAGATTCTATAAATTGTATTTTAGGACTCGTACTCTTGTTCTCGTCGATGGGTGTGTAGATAACCTCATATGAAGTAATGACACCATTCGTCTCTGCTGGCTCCGCCCAGCTGACCTGAGTGACAGTGGGGCTGATGACGTTGAAAGCCAGGCGACCAGGTTCACCAGGTACTAGAGGGGTACAATAATGCAGATGGGCATGTTTGTGAGACAGAAACTTCAAAAAAGCATCAACGGGTATGCTAGAAAAAGCCAAGTATGAAAAGTATGACATGCATGCTTCTTAAAAAAAAAAAAAAAAAATTCAAAATTAGAACAAACACAAAGTCCAGAGACTGACTTACCATCCTCTAGAGTCTGGCATTGGATGACATCGCTGTAATTGCCCTCTCCGAGTGCATTGTAGCCACATACACGCATCTCATAGTCGCAGTATGGGTAGAGATTAGTCAGCTCGGCTTGAGGAGTCTTCACATCCAGCACCTGAGCATCAGCCTCAGGGTCTCCATAAATCCAGTACTTCACCTAGAAAAACAGCAAATCATAGCTCAAATGACATATTTAACAGCATTCTTAACAGCCCTTTTAGCTAAACTAAACTGTTTATTGAAATATTAATTTCATTAAATATTGCAACTCTAAAACTTTACAAGCAGAAATGGGCTGGGACTAAAAAACAGCACAACATCTATCCTAATATGACACAACCCACAGTGTATAATCTCCTACTAGACTACAAACACTTCTATTCAAAAGTTTGGGGTCAGTTTAAAAAAAAAATAAATTATAATTCAGCAAGGACATTAACTTGATCAAAAGTGAGAGTAAAGACGTATAATGTTACAAAAGATTTCTATTTCAAATAAATGCTGTTCTTTTGACCTTTTTATTCATCAAAGGATCCTGGAAAAACTGTATCGCAGTTTCCACAAAAATATTAGGCAACAACTGTTTTCGAGATTGATAATAATAGGATAAATTCTTTAGCAGCAGATCAGCATATTAGAATGATTTCTGAAGGATCATGTAAAACTGAAGGCTGCTTTGCCATCATAGGAAAACAATACATTTTAAAATATATTAAACCAGAAAACAGTTTTTACTGTATTTTTGATCAAATAAATGAGCCTTGGTGAACCTAAGTGACTTAAAAAATGTTTAAAAATCATTCATTTTATCCTTTAATTCATATATACAGAAGTGAAGAAGGTTAAATCCAGAGCACAAATTCCAAGTATGGGTCACCATACTTGGCCAAATGTGACTTCACTTCACTTTTTAATTCATATATATATACTGTATATGAATCAATGTTTTATATAGTGTATTCAATGTGTCTAAAACAGCACAATTAAAAACAGCACAATTACATTTATTTCATACACTATAAAGGAAAAAAAATCTATAAATAAAATCACACTGTGACTTATAATGCCTATAAAGTCTAAATTTTCTCTACTACATTTGCAACTACAAATTTAAGTAAACACCATCTCATATTAGTTAACGCTGTGTAAATATTGAAACTTTTACAGATTTTCACATCTCTATCTAATCAGTAACAGGATTAGTGGTCAGAGACAGATGTTTTGAATAATTGCTTAACTGGACGTATTTGTTTATGAGTAGTTTTTTTTTACTGAACTTTACAGATGTACACAAAAAATAAAAACAGACTTTACACACTAAATAATACAAAAACTAATGCAATTTTGTAATGTGTTATATCAGATTATCATGTTATGTGACTACCTTGTAACCATTGGCATTTGTACTTGGGTTCCAGTTCAGACGGATGTTTTTAGGGCCGGAAGCAACAGCTTTGATGTTAGTTGGGGAGTAGAGGCGTCCTCCAGGAGATGTGGCTAACTGATGAACATGTTCCATTTTCTGGGAATCCATTGTCCCATCCCCTGAAATGAAATAATGCAAATATTAAGTAACACTCAACATCTGCAGATTACTGAAGGGTTCAGTTTTCACATAAAACATGAAATAAAGTAAAATACAATAAA
Source organism: Schizothorax lantsangensis (assembly GCA_027422415.1). NCBI lineage: Eukaryota > Metazoa > Chordata > Actinopteri > Cypriniformes > Cyprinidae > Schizothorax > Schizothorax lantsangensis. The sequence continues at coordinate 8,601,836 of CM049851.1, read as the reverse complement.
TATTTTTGCATTTACAGTTGGTTGCAAACACGGACCCCAGAACTGACTCTAAACCACCTGTTTTCTCACCTCTACCATCGATGACGTTCACCACTGAGGTTTTCCTCTCTCCAATGATTGCATTGTTGCTTGGGTCAAACAGTTCCAGTTGGAAGGTCTCGGGTATGATGGGAGATGGATACGAACGAGGATCAATGACAATGTTCTTTTCCGTCTCGCCAGGAGCAAATTTGAGAGGACTGGAGAGGTCAAAGCGTGAGGCTTTGTTTGTGCGCCAGTACACAGTGGTCGGACCCTCCTGGTTTCGAGTGCGTACCACAGGGATGGAGTAAAGTGGGTCGGATGTATTGCAAGTTTGAGTACTCTTCTTAAACATCACGACACTGGGTTCTATAAGGACATATGAAACAATTAAAATTTAGGTTAAGGAATAACAACAAATTATACTTTTAAATCTGTAAGTCTGATATATACCTGGTTTATCTGCAATAGTGATAGTGGTGCGTGGGTAACGGCCCAGTTTAGCACCTTGCCGTGGGTTACTCAGATCCATCACAAACTGTTTGACCTGTTTGTCCTCCAGCAGTCCATCTCCCTCCCCAAGCTCCAAGAGTTTCACTGGGACTGTCTTCTGCGTTTCACCTAGTGCATAAGTCAAGTCTCCATCAACTGAGATATAGTCCTATGAAGAGAAGAGAAAAATAAGCACACAATCAAACAAATAAGAATGACTTCAGGATGTCTTTTTCCCTGCATATCCATATCACTTGTTTGGCACATGACATCTCTGTTGTGGTTTCATTTTATTAGAGAAAATCTAATCACTTTAATCAAATGTAAATACAGAAATACAGAACTTGTAGTGAAACACAAGTTGTAAAGTGTATTTTACCTTCTTGTCTTTGGCAGTGAGGTCACGGGTGCAGTATGTGACCTGAGTCCGTCCATCCTCTATGATCTCACGACTGATCGGGATGTTCGCCACACCATCCTGACGACTGTAGGTGTATGACGGCTGCAGGAAGGTGAAGATGCTCCTAGCTATATGAGAACAAATTAAAAAATTTAAAGATTTTGCCACTTAATACCCACTAAAAAAAATAATATCAGAAAATGCTTGATTTTAAGAATAATCCTCACTGATTTGGCTGAAAAAAATATGCTAATGTGGTAAAGAAAACACATTCTCTGTAAACAAGTTGTCAGATTTGTCTTTTATTATTTAAACCCATCTTACCATGTTCCTTAATCACGGTGATGTTGACATGATCTTTGCCGATCTTCGCAATTCCTACTGGAACGTCAACGGCTTGAACAAGCAGCTCTTTCTTTTCGTCATCCTCATCTTTGATAAAGAGGGGAACCCGGACATCCACTGACTCCACACCCTCCTGAAACTCCACAGCCGCTGCCGCTTCTACAAGACAGACAAGGACATGGACACATAAACATTAAAATCACATAACAAACACAAAATGTTACAACAGACAACGGACTGCAATCTAAGTGTAGTTAAAGGTCTGTGGGTTGTGCAGGGTGTCTTTACCTCTGTCTGTAGCTACAGTGTAGTAGCCTGGAACCACCTTCAGATCCCGGAAGTTTCCAGCCTGAACCTGTTTATCTGTCAATTTCACAATATCTGGGTAACTGGCACGAGGGGCAGATAAAACCGTGTCTACAATCGTGTTGTTCTGTCTGTGGATGCAAATAAAAATTATTATTGTTTCTCTTCAAGTTTTCAGATGTGTAGTCCCTGTACAAATCAGTAAATCTAACAAAGAAATATCAAGTTCATATTTCACCCCAAGGCTGCATTTATTTGATAAAATACAGTAAAACAACAATATTGCTAAATATTATTACAATTTAAAATAATAGTATTTTAATATATTTTAAAATGTAATTTATTCCTGTGATGGTGAAGCTGAATTTTCAGCAGCATTTGTTCTAGTCTTCAATGTCACATGACCCTTAATAAATCATTTTAGTATTCTAATAATAAAAAGTTTTGTGAGATTTACGCTAATCAATAAACTCAGACTTAAAGTGACATACAGTATTTCGTCAATGCTAGCTCAGTTGTAGCTACTGTACCTCTTTCCAGAATTTCTTTGTGTCCTGAGGTAGAAGGAAAAGAGTAAAACAGTACATTCAGACACATGTCAAAATCTGAGATTAATCCAATACTTCAGAAAAAAATTGCCCACAAGGCACAGCCACACCAATTTTAATGAGTCACTGAGAGCTATTTCTCACCTGAATCGAGTCTTTTGCACTCTCTGTGCGCCAGGGATCTGCAGGAACACGTCATTGAGCTGTTTATGAAAAACAAAGAGACGTTAGCAGTAAGGCATGACGGTTCATGTGGGAGAAGTTGTTTCTTGGTGTTTTTGGGGTGGGGTGGGGGGATCACACATTTATAAGCACTTACGTTGTCCTCTACTTCTCGCCTGAGCATGTCTGTGTCCCGAGCCTCAAGGTTGGATAGAGTTTCTGAATATTGCCGGTTCAGACGAAGAGAGACAGGGTACTGGACTATAAAGAAAAATACAGAAAGATGAAAGAATATGAATACAAGCTAAAATGCCTGTGTGGTAAAAAAAAAAAACCCCCGTTAAATTTAAAGGCATAATTCACCCAAAAATTACAATTCTGCCATCATTTACTTTCCTCATGTCGTTCCAAACCTGCATGACTTTCTTTCATCTGTGGATGTTTTGGACCCCATTGACTTATACAGAAACATTTTTCAAAACATATTTTTTTCTATTGTTTCACAATAGAAAGAAAGTCAAAAAGGTTTGGAACGACAAGAATTCAGATTTTGGGGTGAACTGTTAATTTAATACTGGTCACACCAGATGACTAGACAACTAGTTGAATCTCAGTCTAGACTTACTGGTCTCTTTGGGGTTGGGTTTGATTTGGTTCTGTGGGTGGTTTGGTCCTCGATGAACATTGTCTGTCACTTTCCAGCGCACAATGTCTGTGCTTTTAGGTGGGCCGGTGCGCACCATTGGGGTGTCCAAATGATCAGAGGTCAACAAAGACTGGCGTAGCATGTAGTGATCTTCTTTGAATCCCACCATACGACCTGCCAATCACAAACACATTAAAAACAAAACTGTCTAAATCTGTTCCTGCTGATCTCTGTATAGTGTACCTGAAGTGTAACAGAGAGAAAGATGATTACCTCTGCCACAGCATGGGAGAAGAGCAAGACATGACTGTTGGGGACAGAGAGCAAACATTAATCATCTGAGATTTAACATTACTAAACCACATCAATAAACCACATCTTAACCAGTCGCACACAACAGGTTTTAAGCAGCAAGTAACTGGTGGTTTCAAAGAAAACAAAAACACTGTCCAACACAACAGAATCAAAGCCAATTAGAATAGATAACGAGACAAGCAACAAGACATTGTACTTTTTTTAATCATATATCATCGCCTCCAATAAAATCTTGATAGTTCTGTTCCACTTAGCTGTATAATACACATCAGACATGTTCAGATTGACTGTATTTTTGTTCTTTTGTGCAGTATTTTCAGTTTCACTGACAACAGAAAATAACTTGACACTGGAAACTCCTGATGTTGTGCCTGGTTATGGGAAGGTGTTTGTGTATTAAATTGTCTTTGGAAGTTTCTTCCCTTTCTCTTTTTTTCTTTTTCTTCTCTTTTCCTTTCTTTTCTCAGCTATAGTTTACTAAGTTTGACAAAACTTCCTTTTCAGGACTTTCAGACATGCTGATTTGGAAAATGTATTAAAAATAAAATAAAATAAAATCAATGTGTATATGTGTATATCTACCTGGCAACAGGCGCAGTATTTCCAGCAGCAGAGCAAAAGCAAACCAAGCAATAGCATCAGAAACATAATGAGAGGAATCAACCACAGGAAACCTGCAGGTGGACAGTCTGATAAACAGAGAAACAATCAGTTAGTTTAACCCTGACGTGCATTACTCACCACACTCTTGTTCAAGAGCTACATATTTCATATGAAATAATACATATGTATATGGGAAATTATTTTGAAATAACTTATAGGTCCACCCAAATGCTGTATAAATCATTTAACTTTTTATCATATAAAAAGTACAATTAATATTTGTGTATATCTCACCCAGAGCCGATCCTCCCTATACGCAGAATAGGCACGCTGCGTAGGGCCCCCGAAACACCAGGGGGCCCCCTTGCTCTCAAAGATGTTTTAATTTTAGTTTCGTTTTTAATTTTGGCCAGCGGTTCTGAAAACATGAATGATCGTTTCTTTTAATGCGGTGCGCTGTCATGCTCTCTACGTAAAAATCTGCCAAATCATGTAACGTGAATGTCGTCCAGTCTCTTGCTCTTACTTAAAAAAAAAAAAAAAAAAAGAGTTATACGAGCCGCGGAAGAGATACTGTTTCTCGAGCGCTCTCCATTCAGTTTTGCACAGTTTTGCATAGGGCCCCCATAAGTCTAGGATCGGCACTGATCTCACCTCTCTTTTTCTTTACTAGGACATGGTGTTCTTTGTCTGTGATGTTTAATGGATAATTCACAGTGTAGTGATATGTGCAGTCGTCATCTTCGTCACGGAAACTGCACGTCTCTATTACGTTTTTATCTGTGGACACAAGTAAATCAATTCATCATTGTTTGATGCATCCGTAAACAAATCCATGAGTATAGCTATGTCTTTTAATATAAAACTAAGATCTGATGCCGTACCATCTTCGAGCTCTTCCACCATGACGATTTTAAAGGAACATTCATTACATTTCCGTCCTTTTCTCTCGCCGGTGTTCCAGGCCTGGCACTGAACGCAGCTCCTTTTGGCTTCACACATGCCCAATTGTTGCTGCATTATGAAAGACGGTTGGAGTTGGTATAAGCACATAACTAATTAACAGGGAATACAGACAGACGGACACACACACACATCACAGTCATACCTGAAAGTTCGCTTCACAAGTGGGGCTCAGTGGAAGTCCGGAGTGTTCACACTCACAACGACCGCATTTACACACACCACGGCCATTACAGACGCCCTACAAAAGAGAAGAACACTTTTATTATACACAGAACTGTGTTTTACCTAGACACATGTCAAAATTTAGTTATGAATGAAATGGGTCTCTTAGACTGTCAACAGTTCTGTGACCGAAAGGTTTGCCTCAACTATGCCATGATTTAGAGAAAACAGATTGTGAACACTGATATCAAATCACTCAAAATTCAATGGAAAAACATCAGTTTCAGTGTTGACGTAGTTAATGAATTTTAACTACCAGCAAATGACACAAACTACTTAAATTAAATAATATAATAATAAATATTCATATAGTACATTATACAGTGGGTACGGAAAGTATTCAGACCCCCTTAAATTTTTCACTCTTTGTTATATTGCAGCCATTTGCTAAAATCATTTAAGTTCATTTTTTATTAATGTACACACAGCACCCCATATTGACAGAAAAACACAGAATTGTTGACATTTTTGCAGATTTACTGAAATTCACATGGTCCTAAGTATTCAGACCCTTTGCTGTGAGGTGCTGTCCATTTCTTCTGATCATCCTTGAGATGGTTCTACACCTTCATTTGAGTCCAGCTGTGTTTGATTATACTGATTGGACTTGATTAGGAAAGCCAAACCTGTCTATATAAGACCTTACAGCTCACAGTGCATGTCAGAGCAAATGAGAATCATGAGGTCAAAGGAACTGCCTGAAGAGCTCAGAGACAGAATTGTGGCAAGGCACAGATCTGGCCAAGGTTACATTCTGCTGCACTTAAGGTTCCTAAGAGCACAGTGGCCTCCATAATCCTTAAATGGAAGACATTTGGGACGACCAGAACCCTTCCTAGAGCTGGCCGTCCGGCCAAACTGAGCTATCGGGGGAGAAGAGCCTTGGTGAGAGAGGTAAAGAAGAACCCAAAGATCACTGTGGCTGAGCTCCAGAGATGCATTCGGGAGATGGGATAAAGTTGTAGAAAGTCAACCATCACTGCAGCCCTCCACCAGTTTTATGGCAGAGTGGCCCGACGGAAGCCTCTCCTCAGTGCAAGACACATGAAAGCCCGCATGGAGTTTGCTAAAAAACACCTGAAGGATTCTCTGGTCTGATGAGACCAAGATAGAACTTTTTGGCCTTAATTCTAAGCGGTATGTGTGGAGAAAACCAGGCACTGCTCATCACCTGTCCAATACAGTCCCAACAGTGAAGCATGGTGGTGGCAGCATCATGCTGTGGGGGTGTTTTTCAGCTGCAGGGACAGGACGACTGGTTGCAATCGAGGGAAAGATGAATGCGGCCAAGTACAGGGATATCCTGGACGAAAACCTTCTCCAGAGTGCTCAGGACCTCAGACTGGGCCGAAGGTTTACCTTCCAACAAGACAATGACCCTAAGCACACCGCTAAAATAACGAAGGAGTGGCTTCACAACAACTCCGTGACTGTTCTTGAATGGCCCAGCCAGAGCCCTGACTTAAACCCAATTGAGCATCTCTGGAGAGACCTAAAAATGGCTGTCCACCAACGTTTACCATCCAACCTGACAGAACTGGAGAGGATCTGCAAGGAGGAATGGCAGAGGATAAATCCAGGTGTGAAAAACTTGTTGCATCTTTCCCAAAAAGACTCATGGCTGTATTAAATCAAAAGGGTGTTTCTACTAAATACTGAGCAAAGGGTCTGAATACTTAGGACCATGTGATATTTCAGTTTTTCTTTTTTAATAAATCTGCAAAAATGTCAACAATTCTGTGTTTTTCTGTCAATATGGGGTGCTGTGTGTACATTAATGAGGGAAAAAAATGAACTTAAATGATTTTAGCAAATGGCTGCAATATAACAAAGAGTGAAAAATTTAAGGGGGTCTGAATACTTTCCGTACCCACTGTATATAGACTGTTGTGCCCTTTTTTATGTTTGTTTTGATTTAAACATTTTGTGCAGTAAGCGGGCCATTATTGCAAAAAAAAAAAAAAGCCCAAATACATAAGCCCAGAATATGTAATTTTTAAAAAATAAATGTGAATATTGACATACCATAGACTTGGGGACATAGTTTAGTTGACCATACAGTTTGAAGTCAATAAGAGTTTTAATTTTTTAAAAGAAGTCTCTTATGCTCTCCATTTATTTAATGAAAAATGTAATATTGTGTAATAAACGGTAATATTGTGAAATATTACTACAATTTAAAATAACTGTTTTCAATATAAAATGCTAAAAAATCTTTTGTTGACCCTAAATTTTTGAACAATAGTGTGCTTGCATAGTGACTTTATATTTTTGTGAACATTACCCCTTTGCTGTCCAGACATGATTCGCTGCTGATGGGACATTCACAGGCATCTCCAGTCCATCCCGGTGTACAAACACATCTGCCCATACTGCAGCTTCCACGTTCTGTTGTTGCAAACAAAGATGAAAGGTCATAAACCTGGAAACTTAACTACAACAACACATCAAAGCATGCCTGCAACTAATACAACATTATCAAATTACTGTATTGCCTGTCTTTCTTTTATCTCTCAAACTAAATTTGGGATATATTAAAATCGAAAAAATCTTTTCACTAACCATTACAGAGAAATCCACCAAATCTCTGGCACTGAGATTTGTCAAACTGGCAGAAGGGCCCTTCAAACTGGTTTGGGTTATAGCACACACAGGTCCCACACATGCAGTCTCCTCTGCCTGAGCAAGGCTCGGTCTTCCCAGGTTTGATGCACATGGCAGAGTCTGTGGAGACCCCTGCTGAACAGTTACAGAAAGGGCCTAGCCTATGAGAGGCGGGGCATAGAAAAGAAGCGGGGTTATGGACTGCAATATAATCGGCACAAACCAAAGATGTCAAAAGACATAAAAATGAATACTACCATCCAGCATAACACTGGCATTTCCCACAGACAAGATCTCCATGGCTGTTACAGCGCACTGCATTTTTAACTGGGGTCTGATGTTAAAGTAGAAACAGAAGTGTAAGATTTTAAATGAACACACAGAACAGGAAAAAGGTTATGAAGAGGTAGCAGGCCTCACCTTTTCGCAGTCACATGTATGACAGAGCACTTCAGCATTGATTCTGAAGGCAGAGCTAAAGGTGGTTGGTTTGACTCTTAAGGTTCCTTCCCGGTCAGCCTGGCTGGCATTACACACGTGCTGCTTTCCCACCTGATTAAGAGCCTTCAGACGGACTCTAAATTTACCCTTTACAGAGAGAAATCTTGAATCAGAATATTTATAGCAAGCTTTTTACTTTTTAAAGCATAAGATTGCAGTGCATGCAGCTAATGAGACAACCAACATGCATCTTGTTTTCTGTCAGATTTGTAATAAATTACATTAAATATTTCAATAAATTAAAGAAAATAATAATTAAAGAAATACATTTTAAAAAAAGAATCAATTAAAAACATGTTCGTAAAAAACTGAAATGCATTGCAAATAAATAAATAAAATACATAAATAAATTTGCTTGAGGTACAGGGCAAGGCAAGTGTCAGGGCAAGGAAAAATCTGAACTACTGGCCCGACCTGGATTATGATTTTACTTTTTAATTCATATTCAATTATTTAGTTTTTCCTTCATTATTTTAATTCCTTCTGAAAAAATGGAAAGTGTGTGAGAAACTACATTTGAAGTTGTCTATTAAAAAGAAGTCAAAGGCACTCACAGTTTCACCTGGATTGATTTTGAAATTGCCAAACTCCGAAATCGCGCCGGACTGAGAGAGTATCTTGGCTTCCACCGCTTTTGGTCTATCTTCTGCACGGATACTGATCTTGGAGCGAATATTCTATTCAAAAAATGATGGTTCAAAAAAGAGTTACATCTAATTAAAAAAAAAAAAAAAAAAAATCTCAGCAATGTATTTGGTATGAAAAATTTACCTGAAAAGCATTTTCTAAAATGTTCAAGATGTTAGAAGAATCTTCTTGCAACTGTCCCAGCTCAGCAATAGGGAAGTATGCAGAAAGTTTCTACACACAAAGGAAACCATAACGTGTGTCACAAGGAAGTTTATATCCAGTTTTTTTATATAATTTTTATTCATATTGTGGTCTCTGAGAACTTTAAAATGGAGACAAACTGCACTTGTCATTGACACAATTAAAATACTTTTTTAAAGGCATACAAACCTCGTAGTAAGCGTAGGAGTGGTTAGTAACTGCGAAGATTGGAATGATGTTATGTTTCACCAGAAGTCGCACTAGGGTAGGTATAGATGGGTAGTCTTGACGAATATCATGTGTGTAATTTCCATCTGAAGTCAGGTGGCATTGTTCATCATTACGATCCAAGATGCCCGCAAGCACATTGGCACCGTCTGCCTCATAATGGAATGCCGATTCGGTGGAGAAGACCAGCAAGTGGGTGCTGTCTTTCCTCCAGCCAATTTGTCCCTGTGAATATGGGAAACAAGTTATACTGTAGCAGTAAGAAGTAAGTTACCGTTTACAGTACTGTAAATGCCAAGCATTTTTCACTTCTGTCAACCAAATTAACTTCTTAAAAATAGACTCTCAAGACCTGGCAGACAGCAGTCTGTAAGATGGCATCAAAACCCCCCTCGGGGGCGTCCAGGTTGCCAGATATGCGCTCTCGCTGGAGCTTCTGTCTAAAGGTGTTTATGTTGTTGGTGAGACTGATGACGTTACGGAATGAAAACGGAGGGTCACTATTGGCCCACGGCTCTGCTAATCTGTAAGAGGAAACACATATATAAGGAGCGTGTGCAGACAAAGTCAAACTGCGTGGTGCTGTAACGCTGTATTATTCTTACTTGGCTGGTCTCATGTCTGTCTGAGGCTCGGTGACTTTGTCTACAAACTTGCCAAATCCGATGGTGTAATCGTCAGAGAGTTTGCCAACAAGCTGAGCTGCATGAGGTGAAACCAGACAATGAATGAATATTAAAATGTTGCAAAACAAACAATTTTGTACTCATGAGTGTGGCACCCAACCCTAGCTTGCCCAAGGGGTATAATTTCAAAATTTGCGTTCAAAAGAGAGTGCGCAATAGATTCGGAGAGGGACTCAAAATACGTATTTAAAATTGAACTAACTTGACCCACCATCTAAATAGCGCAACACTTATGGCTCAAGATGAAAAACAGTGAGACGTGACACAACAGCCAATGTAAAAATAGCTAGAACACATCCATAAACACACTCTGTTGCAGCATAGCATGATACTCGAGACATTAATTTATCTCACAGACATTAATGAGACTTGACATTAAAATAAGATTATGGATGTTATCATGTGGCTATAAACAATACATAAACAATTCTAACAATTATAAAGGTCTTAATTTTTCATTATTTACTTAGCATACACTTGTCAATTATGATGGTTGCATCACCCCTTGCCATGTTTGAACTAGGCTTTTTTTTGTAGCTTTTTGGTGTAATATATAAAATTATTATTTTATATTGGCTATATTTATACACACACACATACATGTTGAGATGAGAACAAACCTGTTGAATCAGAGTTCCAGTTTAAACTGAGTTACATCTAAAATGACCAACTCTAACACCATGTTTACTACTGTTCATTGCAAAATTAACAGTGGTGCTTAATTTTACACAGCAAATCATCATATATCACCCAGCCCAATTTACAATGGTTACAAGCCCAGATCTAACCACTATGCTACACCGCCCTCCTCGCTCACCCAGCTGGTCTCCCATTCTCTTCAGGTTGTCCAGATCATCAGACATAGAGTTGGAGAAGTCCATGAGGATGTAGAGGTCCAGAGGGCCACGGGCTGGTTCAAACACCTCCATCTCCACCTCCTTCTCCTCCCCGGGGAGAAGCGTCATCCTCATTAGCTGAGGGGCCACCTGAGAGTACTTCAGTGACTTATCGATTTGCACATTCTGAAAAACACACAAAGACACACGAACGCATAAACACACATGATTCCATGATATGGACATGTAACGAAAGTGAGGGACAGGATTCTGATAAAACAAACCTCTTCAATTTTCCTACTGCTCTCAATTGTTACCATCCGACTACTACATTTATGGGCCTCTAAGTTTTCCTTCAGGTCACAACGCTCATACTCGAAGAGCTGAAGAGAAATAACAGATACAAATAAAAGCAATGACACAGCTGTGGTCATAAAGAGAGCTACAATAGGTTTTATGAACATACAAATAATCAAACACCATACTGTAGGTGTAATTTACGGTGGGGGCCATAAAATAAAATACAGTACAGGTTGAAAGTTCAGTAAGATTTTTCTTTTTTTTAATTAATACTTTTATTTAGCAATGACACATTAAATTGCTCAAAAGTGACAGTAGAGACAAAAAAGAGAAGAACTGCTCAAATCACTGTTTAAAAAGACTGTTGTTTAAATGAATGTTGGACATTTCTAATCAGATTGTAATGGTTTAGATTTGTAAATTAGTCAATACTCTTCTACAGACCTGATCTCTGGATCAATACGTCATATAGACTAGTTCTGAAAACATGTTAAACACATATACGACATCAATTCATTCTTCAGCATAAGGATCAGTGAGTTTCACCTCATCGGGGCAGTAAACACATCCTGTGCCAATCCGGATACATTCTGAGCAGGTTTTTGCCCTGGCAGCGGTACAGTGGTTCACTATGTAACACAAAAAGCATAGTATTATTAGCATTATATATTTGGGAAACCTTTGAATTTCAATGCATTAAATAAAACATTTAAACATCAAACAGATAATACCAGAGACTTCCTCCAAACTAACCTTTTCACATTTTTTCTTAGCCATTTTTGCAATGACTTTTTTCTTTGGTTTTTCTAAAACCAATTTAGCCCATTAGCCCATTTTTAGTTAATGTACCTGTATAAAGTCAGTTCTCCTAAAGTTCCTAAAATTCTTGAAAAAGTCCAAATAGATGTAACCAACTACTTTTTCCGTCATTATTTTTAACAATAAATCTATTATATATGATCTATTATCATTTAAACAACCTAGTAAACTTCTATTGCTTGAAAAGTGAATTTCTGCTATCATTATTTAAAATAAATAACACTTGGGCTGATGTTTTATTATTCAGTGCATTGACATTTATATATTTTGTATGTATATATATTAGGGCTGTCAATCGATTAAATTTTTTAATCGCGATTAATCGCATGATTGTCCTGAGTTAACTCGCGATTAATCACACATTTTTATTTGTTCTAAATGTACCTTAAATCAATCCTTTTCAAATTTTTAATACTCTAATCAACATGGGCATGGACAAATATGGATGCTTTATGCAAATGTACACTATATTGCCAAAAGTTTTGAGTCACACCCTTCTAAAGAAAAGGTTTGACGACTTTAGTAATTTCTATGAGTACAAATCTTAATGTTTAAGCATATTATGATATTCTAGGGAATTGTGTGCTTCTAATATTATAGCAACAGTTACTTTGGACAGGACCTTTTCTATTCTAACATGACAATACCTCTGTGTATAAGGCAAGGTTCAAAAAGACATGATTGATTGAGTCAGTGTGGAAGAACTTGACTGGTCTGCATAAAACCAAGTCCTAATCCCAGTTTAACACCTCTGGTGTGACTGTAAATGCAGACCTTGAGCCAAAAACTCATCACCAAACACCAATGACTTGTACATATGGGTACAGTCATTTTAGACACTTCCAAAACTGTTGCAACAGAGATGAAATACAATTTTTAAATACATGAATTATGTTCCCATCATTGTTGCCACAGATTTAGGAAGTGCATTTTTCTGTTCTAAAGAAGGGGGTGTCCCAATACTTTTGTCTATATAGTGTCTGTACAAGTCATTGGTGTTTGGTGATGAGTTTTTGGCTCAAGGTCTTCATTTACAGTCACATCAGAGGAGTTCAAACTGGGATTAGGACTTGGTTTTATGCAGACCAGTCAAGTTCTTCCACACTGACTGAATCAATCATTTTCTTTTTGAACCTTGTCTTATACACAGAGACATTGTCATGTTAGAATAGAAAAGGGTCCTGTCCAAACTGTTGCTATAATATTAGAAGCACACAATTTCCTAGAATATCATTATATGCTTTAACATTAAGATTTGTACTCATAGAAATTACTAAAGTAGTCAAACCTGTTCAGTAGAAGGGGTGCCAATACTTTTGGCAATATAGTGTATGTTTATTATTATTGAAACCATAGTCAACATAAAGCATGAAGAGTAGACATGTTTCAAAGGTCATAGATGTTTTTCAAAGAACTTGTTCATGTCTATTAGACATGAAAAAAGAAATTCCAGGTTCCCATTACTTCTTTCTTTGCACTGAGCAATTTACTGACACAAACCTGTTTACATTTTTGCACACAGGGCAGCTCTTCTTCTGAAAATGCAAAATGTACATTTATTATTTATTATTACATTTATTTCCCTATCTTTGCCCACATACTGTATTTTGATGAAGCTAAATTCTCAATAAAACTGGTATATTTTACTGTTTCTGTTGTCAGACAACGGAATGAATATGAAATAGTGACTGAAACGCGACCCATTAAGACTACATAACCAGCTCCCTTCCAAGATGTTAATCTGCACAAAAAAAATCATGATAATCGCACCGTCGTCTGATGAAATCAAATACACATAAGATAAAGACAATAGCTGTGCTGTGATTTCGGCTATACTTGCATGTAAAATTAGAGAAGCAACATAATATCTGTGTTTAACTGAATTATTAACGCGTTAACTTTGACAGCACTAATATATATATATATACATACATACAGTATATACATATTATAGCATGCAAAGCATTTGGACAGTTAAAAATGTACTTCATTGTATTAGATAATAAAACATCAACCCAAATGTAATCACATGTACTGGTTGTCATTACCAATTATAGTTAGCAGAAAGTAATCTGGTGTTTTTAACTGACTTGGCATTACTTCCTAAGTAAAAGTGTTTGTAATTGATATCTGAGGTTTAAGGGGCTTGAGAGATGTTCCCACCCTCATTAGCACGGCTGGCTGTCACAGCAAGCAAGAGAACGTAGATCCCCACAGCGAGACGCAGCGCCCATCCTCCCATTTCAGTCTGAAACATAAATACAACAATAGCGAGATCACACATTTGACATAAAGTTAAACATGGTGAACAGATGTCACACAGATTCACATGCACACATACGGAGATAAACACCATAACTGATCATAACCGAACTGAGTAATTCAAGGCATGCGAGATATGCCTTGGTAAACAACATAAAACTTTCAGCAAAAACCTCATAATGACCAGACACACTGCAGTGGACATTTACTTGAAATCTACACCATTTATCTGCATGTGTCCATTACACTTTTAGAGACTTTTAGAGACCACTGTCCATATCTAATCTACAGCAGAATAGCATGCACCTCTGTTATATCAGCGCCTAAATCACAAAAACAGAAGCAGAAATCTGATCCACCTGCCTGATATCACTTTCTCTCGCTTTTCACTCTCTCCCTTTCTCCCTGAAAACATCAAATGAAAGTTGAGCCCATTTCACCCCCCATAAATCTGAACTCTGACAGTGAAGAGGAGAAACAGACCAATGATTCCTCAGGAATTCCTCTCATATCCTCTACAGATGGACACGGTGAAGAGAAAGACAATGGAAAGTTTGAGAACAACTTTTCATATATATATTTGTGCATTACACTTAAGTCTTATTATATTTCCATCTAGTACACAAAACACAACTTCTGAACATCTCCATACTCATTCTGTGCAGTCTGCTCTTGCTAAATGTGGTTTGGTGAAACTTATTACTTGTAGTAGCAGCTGATGCTGAACTAACTGCAGACTTGCAAAAAACCATCAAGTTTCTAGTTCAAGTACAATGAACACATCCAATGGCACAAAAATCACTAACTGTGGAATTTACTTACAAGTCAAGATACATACAAGGTTTTTGACTTTTTTTTTTTAAATAAGTGTACTAAATTATGTTAAATGTAAGTGTACTAAATTATGTTAAATTAAAAGCCTTGCAAATTTTATCCATCTAAAAACTAAACCCCAAAAATATACAAAACAATACTTTTCCCCCTCAAAACAGGATTTTCTAAACCTAGTGATGGCACATCCATCAACTTTACATTCACATATAACTGCTCAAGTTCATATTTTGACCAACATCTCTGGAATTTCACTCCAGGATGCAAGAAAACTCAATCTCATATAAATATCACTGCGCCTGAGACCTGAACAGACCTTAGCACGCTATTGTGAACCTGATCTGGCCTGTGCTAACCTGGGCATATATAAACATAGCCTGTTAGACATTTTGTGTACTTGACATTTTCTTGTGGCAAATTAAGCATTTTAATAAGACTTACAAGTTGTCATTCCTTCACATTGCACCTTTTGGAAACTTTAAGGAGCAAGTTTTTTAGAGCTAATTTTCTCGGCAAAGCTAAATACAAATTTGACAATGTAAATCCATCTGAGAATAATAGTGACATTAAAATACAATCAACAAACCTAATAGTCACAATATATACAGAATGATCCGGACACAAATGTGAATTGATGGACACAAATGCATAACAACAGTGAACAACATTCAAATAAAAATTAACAACTGAAAATGAATGGTGCTTCAAAGCTTCAGACTCTCCTTTGCAAAACAATCAACAGCCAAACACTCTCATATATTCATAAAGATTTACTGGAAAAATTTTAGAAGATGAAAAACAGAAACAGCTGAACAGTAGTAGGCAAACTTTAAAGACCTAAAACAAACTGATTCAAAGAATTCTATTCATTTCGCCAGCCACAAACATCAGCTGAAAAACACAACAAACAAAAAGAGACAAGCGAGTAAAGAGGAAAGGGGAAGTACAGAGATAAAAAGAGCCTTACAAAATACATGCATGACTGTGAGGCTTTACAAAAAGATTGTTGATCTCACAAACCTCTTAGTTTGTTGTTTCCCAATCCAAGTCCCAGAGTCCAACCAGAAACAGCAAAGTTCTCTAAAAGAAAATCCTTAATTCTCTCCCTTGTGTCCAATGATTAACCAAAGAGGGAAAAGAACCTGTTTTCCACCTGCGTCTTCACAAATCCAAACAACAGGGAACTTCTTGTGCTTTCAGGAAAAAGTTCCCTTCCTACCCCTCTCGGTGCTGTGCAAAATCGACTGAATATTCCCCCCAGATACGACTTGTGTTTAAGAGTGAATGTGTGTCTGGTCCCTCCTCTCTTGCTCAAGCTGTTCAGGTGGGTTGCAGGCAACACCCTTACTTTCTTTCTCTGTCTTTGTGAGGTAACAAGGTCGATCCACCTTTCCCTCTGTCCTTAGCTCGTTCGCTCTCTGCACATTCCTTTAGCAGCACCCTCACCTGTGTGGACTTGAGAATGACAGGTCAGAGCTCCTCCCCAAGGGGGAGAGGAAAAGAGAGCGAGAGAGAGAAAGAGAGGGAAAGAGTGAAGAAAACCTGCCATGACTGCCTTTGCACAGGGAGTGGCAGGAAGATATATTGCCTGCAGGGTACAAAGAATCATTGCCGCACTCATTTCTACACATGCATACGCAGGTACACACGAACACGTGCCTCGTCACACTTTAAGTCAATGCAGCTAGTTATGAAAGCGTCCAACTAAACTCAGAGATATGCATGAAAAACAATCTGACAAGCTTCACACACTCAAATGAACTCAACAGCTCACACAGAGCATTGCCTTTGAAGTCTTTCAAATGTCACTGCCACAAAAATGTGCCCTAATTCAAGAGGGAAAAGAGAAAGTGAGACAGCAAGAGAGGAAGCGAGAGATACAGCAAAGAAACGGGGAGAGGGGGAGAGAGAGAGTGGTGAAAACACGCATTCCTGTGCGGTGGGAACAAAGCAAAAGTTTCCAGAACGACCTCCATTAAAAACTTGACCAGGTCAGTGACCTTATCCAGACCAGCTTAGAGAGAGAGGGAGAGAGAGAGAGAGAGAGAGAGAGAGATAAATAGAATGATAGAATGAGACATATAATGACAGACAGACAGACAGATAGCTAGACAGATAGACAGACAGACAGACAGATAGATAGATAGATAGATAGATAGATAGATAGATAGAATGATTGAACGATCGAACAATCGAAAGACAAACAGACAGATATATTGACAGAACACTAGAATGACAGACGGATGGACGGACGGACAGACAGACAGATAGATAGACAGAACGATAGAACGGCAGAACGACAGAAAGATAGATTGATAGATAGCCAAAAACAAACAAAAACACACAGGAAAAGCATACAGACACACCATGGCAACGTAAAATCATGGGAAGCACATTCCCGCAGGGTAGATGCATAACACTAAACACACAATGAGTCAGAAATAAGGTGTGTCCTTCCCTGAGTAACAATCAGACTGCCTGGCACTCAGTGAAACGTTAGAAAAGGATGTGTGTGTGGTACAGCTGTCCCTCGAGAAATACCTGTGGAAAAACTTAGCTGCTATTATTGCCATTTCTGGCTGCCGGACATCAGAAAAGTTCCAACTGCATTTCCTCACATGCTTGAATGCTTGCCTTGGATAAAAAATTTTTTTTAAACATCAATGTACTTAAAGCATTATTTCTGGCCTTAAAGGACATCCAATTCATAATTAACCTTCTTTTGTTTATTAACACTGAATTCATACAGGCTGTTTGGATTTTTACAAAATTGTCTCTAAGATACAAATTAATCAGTTGAAAATGGTAATAAGTGCCAAATATTACGTTTGATTGTACATTTAATGAACAAATTCACTAAGTTTTGTGTACATTTTTGCACTTGGGCAAATCTTTTTACTGTATCTTCTGCCAATGTTAGACACAATTTCCAAAATAAATATTGTATTCCTCCTTAACGGTCAAGAAAATCCCTCTCAGGATTTCCCTTTCCCATCACAAAGAATCACTGTCAAACATTACTGTGTTACCAGTTACTGTTATTGTTACTGATGTAGCCCTGCTAAAAGCATCTCCCACAAATAATGTACAAGATAGGGTCCTGAGAGAATGAATGGATTTTTTAAAATGTTGATTGTCAACCTCAAAAAGGTCAAAAGGAGGTTTTGCACCCAAAATTTGGATCATGAATAATTACTATTTTAATTGTTGTAATTTATCATAGATAGAAAACACTAACAAATGAAATAAATACAACAAAATACATTTTTCAAAATCTAGAATGGTAACAGACAGGTTTGCAGCAACAAGTGTCAAGACATTAAAGATATATCATGTGTTCGAGCTAGTTGCTTATTTTAGGTTATAACAGTTCATAGAACATATTTGTTCGCTCTCTTGTGGGACATGGGATTTGTGTCTTCTTTAATAGAAAAAACGCATGCCTTAATAAAGAAGTGTAAGAAGCTTTCAGAATCAATTACTGACGACTAACTCCAGTTTACCGTGGTTACCATGGTAATCTTGAATCGTTTGCTGCAAATGTTTTATAAATACATATTACACCACAGACTTGCACAAACACTTCTCCAAAACAAATATTGTTTTCCCCTCAGCGGTCAAAAACATTTCTCTCAGGCTTTCTCCTGGGAAATCCGACCACCCATGAAGCGTATAACGTCTGCAAACAGTTTTAACGTGCATTTAAAACACTTACAATATTAAAAACGAGTTTGATTTGCTCCAACAAAATGAAGTCACCTCTTCAGAGAGGAACTCCGCTGTCGCCTACAACAGTCAGGCTGTCCCAAAACTCTGCGAGCCCCTAGAAAACATCTGTGGGCATCTTAGGCGCGTTCCGAATCGGCTCAAATGTTATGTATCATACTTACAAACATTCATGCATTTTTAAAATCACATTTTCCAAGCACTGGCAAACGCCCTGGACTGCATTACGAACATTTTTGGCAACCGCTCTTTTGTGAGGCGAACGGTTCCATCATTTACATGACAAAAGATTCACTCAGAATTTATTACTTTCTTTTGTTATTTGTAATCAAGTCGGACAAATGAAAAGGGGATCATGTGTCTTTGAAAGCAGACTCCAAAGAGCTATTCTAGGCTACTAAACCTACCAAAAAAATTATACCACAAAATTGGAAAAGTGCAGTACGTCCATAAGCGACATTCCGATATGTTATCTGAACTTCCTATTAATCAAAGAATCCTGAAAAAATACAGAAATATTACAATATAACATTGATAGCACTGCATAACATTCAGTGCTATATAGGCTATATGTATACACACACACTGTACTGTGCAGAAGTCCAGAAGAACTGTACCTTCCTGCAAAGGTACAGTACTGTGAAAAGTTGCAGGCATTTGTGTAAAAAATGCTGTAAAGTGAGGGTGCTTTTAAAAATAAAGCCATAAATAGATTTGATTTATCAATTAACTAAATTTAATCAACATTTGGTGTAACCACACTTTTTTGTTTAAAACAGATTTTGTCCTAGGTACGCTTGCATATAATTTTTTTCATGTAGCTTTGTAGGAAGGTGTATTAAAGTGTCTTGGAGACGTTGCCACAGTTCTGTCTTAAGTCTGTGTCAGTTTCTGATTCTCCATGTAATTCCAGACAGACTGGATGATGATCAGATCAGATCTCTGTGTGAAGCACTGGCTGTTGTCAGACTCCTTGTGCATACAAAAATCTCACTGGATTATTACAATTCTATCCTGACAACTCTCGGAAGATTTTAGCCTGGTAATGGATATGACATGATATGATAATGTATTTGGTCTTGGCGGAAAATAAATATATCTGCTATGCTACTGCTGGTTATTGCTCTAGTTGTAGATTATTGCTGCTGCCAGCAGGAACTTGCTTGTCAGTAGTGTAGTACTGACACATCACAAAAAAGATAGGAATAACTGGCTTAAAAAGATTTTATTTGTCAAAATACTGCATGCACGCACACACACACATATCACATGATCCTTCAGAAATCATTCTATGTTGTTTATTATTACCAGTGTTGTTGTAATAAATTATTGTAATAACAATAATCTAAATTATAAAAACAAATAGACAAAACAAATTGTGAGTTCATAAGTTCTACCCTCACAACTGTAACACAGGAAAGTAAAAATAAAATTTGGTCAAGCTCTGGGTTTATTCACTGAATCACTATGCATGTTTAAATACTTGGTAGCAACATTACAATTATGTGCACTGCATGAGTAAACCTTTGTGGCCGGATTCACAGAAGATCAGTGGAGCCAGGGCCTGTACAGGGTGTGTCTTCAATCTGAGTCACCCTGACGCACAGTCAGCACATACTGCACTCGCACAATCTCTGCTGGCAAACTTAACTTCTGTGCGTCAGTGTTTTTACCTGGGGCCATGCAAAGTCAAATAATAAAGAAAGCTCCATTTGTTATAACCATGAAGTCTTGCATTTGATGAAAAACAATCTTGGTAGGCCAGTAGAAAAGAGTGGGGTAAGATGTGCCACCAGAACTCTAAGCAAGAAATGACAAAAGAGCTGAAACAAATGCACTTAACTATATTATATTTTTTATATAATAGTATTATACTATAGTAAATACTTGTTTTTGGGTAATCTGTTCCAAATCGGTTGGTGGGCAGTCGTGGCCTAATGGTTAGAGAGTTGGACTTGTAACCCGAAGGTTGCAGGTTTGAGTCTCAGGTCCGGCAGGAATTGTCGGTGTATAATATGAATGACTCTCTCCACCCTCAATACCACGACTGAGGTGAGACCCTTGAGCAAGGCACCAAACCCCCAACTGCTCCCCGGGCACGGTGTGTGTTTGTTCACTACTCAGTGCTGTGTGTGTGCACTTGGATGGGTTAAATGCAGAGCACAAATTCCAAGTATGGGACACCATTCTTGGCCACACATCACATCCTTTCCTTAAAAACAGATACATTTGTCAAAGACCAAAGGTCAATGTTCTGCCCTGAGAGAAAACTTCCTGAGGGGAAACATCTCGAATGAAATATAGGACAAACAAAGGACTCATGAACAACTATAAAAATAAAAAAAGTTGTGTAACAACACAGCATTAAGAACTTTTTATTAAGACACTTTTGAACGGTGTCCTTTTTATAAACGCAACTTATTTTCTCTTGTGGACTATATGTAAACATCTTTTATGTGAAATATCTTATTCAAGTCGTAAATAAAGTACTAAATAAAAAATAACATGCATTTTGTATGATGATTTATTTTGGTAAAATAATTAACATTTTGCAGATACTACAAAATGTATGAAAAATGTTGACCACAACTGTAAATGTCTACAGACCAGATGGCATGAGGTAAAGCTGTTTTTGTTGTAACTTTTCAATCATGAACACTATTTTAATTTAATGAAATGGAATAGCCTACTGATAACATTTTCTTCCTACAGATTCCCATCAGCTGCTCTTGCCACTCCTGTCACGTCCTAAGAAGTTTACTAAATGTTTATGAGTATTTTATTATTTTATGACATATTACAATATGTAATAAAAAAATCATCCAACATATTACAGGTAAGTTTTATCAGTATTGACATACTGATGAAAAAAATAATATATAGCCTGAATGCACTGTAAGTCGCTTTGGATAAAAGCGTCTGCTAAATGCATAAATGTAAATGTAAAATGTTGAGCCATTTAAAGTGGTAAATTGGGGAATTCAGCAGCATTCAAAACTTTAATGTAGATTTTTTTAAGAAATTAATGTTTATTCATCAATGATGAATTAAATTGATCAAGTGTGACAGTAAAGACTTAACTATTTCAAATACAGGCTGTTCTTTTGAACTTTCTATTCAAAGAATTCTGAAAAAATCCACAAAAATAACCAGTAGAACTGTTTTTAACTGATATCAAATTTAATTATAATAATTGTATTTGAAATTGCAATAATATTTCACAATACTATTGTTATTAGTACTGTATTTTTTAAGACACTTATGCTGAACAAAAGACACTTCTTTCAAAAAACAAAAATATACTACAAACCTCAAACTTTGAATGGTAGAGTAGATAAACAATTTAGAGTTTCAAATGACCATTTAAACAAACGTGTCTAGATCAAGGGTAGTAGGTTTGAACCCACAACCTTTTGATTACCAAGCCCAGATCTATAACTACTAGGCTGCACCACCACATTCCCAGCGGCTGGTTTTAAATATGACCAAGGGAAAATGCCAGCAATGAACCTCACTGCCCAGCATTTCTTAGCTTGAACGAAAGTTTGGATGCCTTGAGTTCAAAATTAAAAAAGGTATCGGGTGAATATAAATCAGTGATCCATCTAGTAAACACACACCATCTTCCAAATTCAGAACCTGAAACACATTCCTCAACACTACCTGACATCACATCCTACGGCTGTGTTTCTTCATCCCAGAGGCAGATCCTTTCAGATTTGAATTAAACAAAGAAAGCAGAGTGATTAATGAAAATTCAACAGATTTGCAATTATACAAAAAGCATTTATTTTACACTGATGAGCTATAGAGAAGCCAGAGTCATTTTAATATATACATGTTAAAAACTACTTGCATTGCTAAAAAATGAAATAAAAAGTTAGAAATGACAGAAAAAAAAAAATGTAAAAATGAACTTGCACCAAAATATAAGACCCTTTGTGTCTTATAATAAATGCAATAATACAGTCAGATAGCCCTGATTAGTTATTGTTATTAATAAGATATGGAATGAATCCTCTGGTGATGTTTAATTGTTGTTCTGTGTGACATGACCTATCCAAAACATGAAAATGGAAACACAGATAGCAGACAGACCGGACTGGGCATCTATCAAACATTGAATGATTATTGAAAAGAAAAATCTAATTTTCTGATAAGCAATAAATTATTGCAGGTTTCAGTTTTTATACATGGGACATGAAAGTTCAGATGACTTTACTGCAACATGTATGTATGTATGTATGACAGCTGTAGGATCATTTTTACATACAAGAATCATGAATTCAATGGAAACCATCTGAGCAAAGACAACCAAGAAGTTTAAATCAAAGAATCAGCCATCAGATGAATGCATTTGAAACGGCTAGTCAAAACCGAACACAGATGTCTCATACAATTATACCATTATAAAGCTATATCCAGAATTTTCCACTTTCTGAAAATGAGAAAACACCATCTATTCCAGTTGCCAGACTGTTAAAACCAACTGTTGCTCAAGCAAAAACAGCAGAACTTGTTACGTTTACATGTGCAACTGCCATTAACTATCAATCTGGCAACCTAAAGTGAAATCCCTCTGTCTTTTTTGTGTCATTGCTTAGCTTTTTTGAGAATGGTTCCCACTGCAGAGATGACTGTGGTCTTGGTGCCGCTGGCTGTTGTGGTCACAGAGACGACTCCAGGGAGGGTGGCAGTGGTGGTGAGGAGGGTGGGTTGTGCCAGGGTCACTGGTACTGCTGAGTCCCACTTGCTCTTCCTCTTCTGTGCATCTGCTAGGTCATCAAACTCTAAATTAATTCAATTTGCACTAACAGTAAATTTGTTATCAGTAGCACTAACCTACAGTGCCTTGCAAAAGTATTCATGATAATACCCCTTCCTTTTTTTCACGTTTTGTTTTGTTCCTGCCTTATGTTAAACTGCTTTAAATTACTTTTTTTCCACATCAATCTATACTCCATACACCATAATGGTAAAGCAAAAAAACAGGTTTTTAACATCTTTGCAAATTTATTAAAAATAAAAAACTTAAATGATTCCATTGCATAAGTATTCATACCCTTATCTGGAACAGTTGAAATTTAGCTCAGGAGCATTCATATTGCTTGTAGATGTCACTACACTTCGAGTGAAGTTAACCGGTGGCAAATTCAATTGAATGGGTATGATTTGGAAAGGCACATACATCTTAATAAATGGTCTAACAGCTGATAATGCATATCAGAGCAAAAACCAAGCCCTGAGGTCAAAAGAACTGCCTGTAGAGCTCAGAAACAGGTTTGCGTAAAGCCACACATCTGGGGAAGAGTTCAGAAAAAAACTCTGCTTCACTGAAGGGTCACAGAAGCATTGTAGTCTCTGTTACCCTTAATAGAAGCTTGAAACAACCAGGACTCTTCCTAGAGCTGGACATCTGTTCAAACTGAGCAACTGATGGCGAAGGGCTTCGGTTAAAAGTGGTGACCAAGAACCTGATGGTCACTCTAGTTGAGCTCCATGATCATATATGCAGATGGGAGAAATCTACAGAAGGACAAACATCACTGCAACACTCCACCAATCTGGGCTTTATGGTGGTGTGGCAAGACTCAATCCTCTCTTCAGGTAAGACACATGAAAACACACTTGGAATGTGCAAAAGAGCACCTAAAAGGACTCTCAAACTCTGAGAAACAAGATTCTCTGGTCTGATGAACTTCAATTCCAAACATTATGTTTGAAGGAAACCAGCTCTGCTCATCACCTGCAGAGTACCATCCCAAAAGTAAAGTGTGCTGGTAACAGCCTTGCTGATGAGCAAAGCTTGTCGTATCAAACAAAAAAAGACTTTGAGGCTGTAAAGGTGCTTCAGCTAAATATTTAGTTAAGGGTATGAATACTAATGCAATGTACTTATTTCAGTTTTTTTTATATTAACAGGGGTGCAAACTCGTCAGGGGTGAAAAAGGTGACAAACTAAACCCCCCCCCTCCTTATATATACACACAGGGGTGGGAATCGCAGGGTACCTCACAATACAATATAATCACGATACAGCGATTCTGCGATAATCGATATATTGCTAGACAATCATATAATGATACATCCCGATATACAGTATGTCTAACTATGAAAACAAAATGCCTGTGAAAAGGTTAAGTGCAAGTTTTCTTTCTTTATTCAAGTCCAAACAGTTAGAAGACAGCAAAAAAAGTACTGTAAATCAATTTTAACCTGTTAAGTAAATTAATCATTTTAATGATTAATTTATATATTTTTTTGTTTGTAGTTTATTTAGAATATATTTAGCAATCACACAAAATAACTTGAGATTCACTTGCGAGTGCAGTTAAACAGTTTATTAGGAACAATCAAAGCTGTTTTTCAGCTGACTTTTTAACATCATTACTCCAGTCACATGATCCTTCAGAAATCATTCTAATATTCTGATTTGCTGCTCAAAAAACATTTGTTATTATTATTATATTATTATGTAGAAAAGAGCTGAGAAGATTTTTTTTTTTCTTTGATGAATAGAAAGTTCAGAAGAACAGCATAGTTTGTAACATGATAAATGTCTTTATCATCACTTGTGTGCTAAAAAGTTTTCATTTCTATATGCTGACAACAAGCTTTTGAATGGTATAGTGTATATTGTTACACTTGGAGTGAGACTGGAGTAATGAAGAAGAGAATTCTTTACAAAAACATTACAAAACCTGGCATTTTCATAGTGTATATTGTTTATGTGCTCTGAAGGAAAAAAACAAACAAACACACACATTTTGAAATTCTGGGTTATTTCTCTCAGCAGATCTTCTTCCAGAAACAGAAAGTAGCCGGGATGAACTTGTTTGTTTACGCGGAGGCGATGTGGGCGTTTACATTTGCGCGCGCCTCACGTGGATGTTTAAATCTGAACGGCGCGACCGTATTAGATATAATGAGTTGAGACGGGAAGACTGGACATCGCGTCGGTTTCATACGGATTACTTTAACATAGAATATTTGTTTTGGACGTAACTTACTTCATTTAAAAGTAGACATTTTAAGCTTTCTATACATATATTTCTCATGTATTTGAGGCGAGTATTCGCGGAGATTCAGGTTGTTTTATTTACGTGTCTGTGAAGAAAGGTGACAGAGCCGGCAGAGAACGCACCGTTTATTTTATTAATTTTAGAAAATCACATTATTTCGTTGTTATTATGACTATACAGAAATAAAAGGAGACCCTTTGCAGTTTCAAATGATACCTTATTCTTATCTGTACAATCAAAACTGACAAGAGTATTTTTAGTTCTTTTCGCGGTCATAAAGAAAATAGGAGACAGCCCGCACCGGTGCGGGCTTCGACCCCAAGGTAGGCCAATCAGAGACAGAGTAGGGCGGGTCCATTGCCAACAGGGGGAAAAAAACGCTGCAGGTGACGTGACACAGATGACTCGCAGATCCTCCTCCGACGACGACCCCCCCCTCCCCCCCCTCTCCTCAAATATTTTTTTTACAGATCTACACGATTCACGTGAATGACCTATTTCAAGGTGAAAACAGCGAATTTCGCCGAAAGGTGACAAGTTTGCACCCCTGATTAAATAAATTTACGAATCTGTGACAGTTCTGTTTTTGCTTTGTCAATATGGTGTATGGAGTGTAGATTGATGTGGGAAAAAAAAAGTATTTTAAAGCAGTTTAATATAGGGCAGCAACATAACAAAATGTGGAAAAAAAATGAAGGGGTATGAATACTTTCACAAGGCACTATGTGTAGAATTCAGAAACCCTTGTAATTAGTGACACCGGTGGCTGTTAAGTGAACTGCATCTTTTTCAGCGATATACCGTTAACAAACATTCAGACTGTCCACTCTGTGAGACTAGTTTGAATGAATCCATTATCTTTGCATGACATTATAGACAGAATAGCTCTTTCGGCATTAAAGGTGCAATAAGATTGTCTTCAGAATTTTTTTTGTTATGCTGGTTGAAAGTCTCTTCACATCGCAATTGCAATCATTAAGTTAATTGGTCTAAATGTATTTATCTGTATTTCTATATTCTGTGGAAGGCGTAGGACCAAGAAATGCTCATCCAATCAAAACGCTTGTTCCGAGCATTTTTATCGACTTTCCTACCTGCCTGTCAACATATGTATTTGCATACCTCTACGCACCCGGTTCACGCAGACAGGATACGTCATCAGCGCATTCATGTACGCTGTGCAGACGGAGTGAGAATGGCAGGCAAACATCAACAACCCGATCTTCCTTCTTGGTATTGTAGTACTTTTACTAACTGTACTATAAAGCTTTCTCACCGGTGAATGACATGATGTATTGTAGTAATGTTGTCTGATCGTCGGACCTGTGAGCGTTCAGGGGGCATGGCTTTGGACGGCGATTTGCAGAGAGGGTGGGGCATTCGCTTTCAGTGCTATCAGGCTAAAGTTAGCATTTTCCAAGATCTCCTACTGCACCTTTAACCTGAACATAAGCATTCGTTTCATGTGTCATTAGCTCCTGGGAGCACGCATAAACGTCACATCCCTTTGATTTTCCTGGCAAAAACATCCCAAGAGTTTCACATAAAAATTAGTCTACAGGATTTAGCTGCCAACCTAGGAAATAGTTTCATTACTAGTTGTTCACACATTGGCAATAAAGTGATTGGCAAAAATGTATTAATGCATGAAAATTCTTACATATAGCCCCTTTAAGGTCTTTATAAAATACCACTATGTCACCCAAAATCCACAAAAATGAACAAAAAATAAAATAAAATCTGAATAAGAAAATGCAATAGAACCCATTTTGGTTTAATTTAGTTTTTGATTTTGTAGATTTAGTTGATTTGATAGGTTATCAGTATAATTTTTACTTACTCTGTTGTTTTTTGGAACTGGTACCAAAAAAAAAAAGAGACCAAATTTACATGCAGACAATTTCCATACAGATAAAATATATTTTCAATTTTTCATAATTATAATTATTTTATATATATATATATATATATATATATATATATATATATATATATATATATATAATAATATATAATAATAATGTTTTAATTATTAAAGATTATTATTATTATAATTGAAAGATATATATCTTTCAATCATAATAATCTTTAATAATTAAAACATTATTAATTATTATTACTTACAATTCTTCTTCCTCTTCTTATCAGTACAGGCTATTATCATAAGAGAGTAATTTATCTTATGTTATAATTTTCTTATTTTAAAGCAGCATTAAACCCTCAAGTCCTCATTATTTGCATCAAACACACTTGTAGTGTACCTGTGGAAGAGGCAGTTGTTGTGTTCGTGGCCAAAGCTGCTGCATTAGTGGTACCTTTTTTGGTGCCCGTCACAAATTCAATCTACAGACACATGGGTTAAAAAAAGTAACGCACATTAACATCAATCAGTGATGTTGTGGCCCAGACAGTACAAACAAATGTTGTAATATTACTTTTATTTCTTTTTAATAAGTGGAGTGCCTCAGCGTTCTAACCTTGGTCTTTTCCTTTTTAGCTTTTTCCAGCTTGTCCATCTCCACTTTCTGAGCTTTGGCTGTGGAGAGGACAGCACACAAATAGCTAACAGATGTAGTCAATTCAATCCATACGAGTTTAAACGTCAAACATAATTTAGAGCTAAACTTACCTAGTGCCTCATAATACGAATCCTCTGACCAGCCATGGGGATCAAACATGTCCTGTGGCGAAGTAAACACACAAATATTATTTTTGTAACAGACGTGAATAACATGTATTTATGTGGTATTAACAGGTAAGCATTACCACCCACTTTTGGATAATTGGTTCCAAGTTCGTCAATACCACAGAACTGGATAAGCTTCTCATAAATACTATAAACAAACACAAGGTTAGGTTGCAAACAAATAAAACAATATCAAAAGTTAATTTACTTCAGGTTATGTCTGGTGCATTGTGGGTCATAAACACTTCTTATCTCCAGACCTTGGATTGCGAAACTCTTTCTTCTTTTGAATATGGCTGTTTGTATCGAAGTCTCCATGAAGCTTCCGTTCGTAAAGTTTAAAGATCTTTTCCTAAAAACAGAAAAGGGAATCATTATTTTTCCCTATCATTACTGATATTAAGTGCATGTATGATATTGCTAAATGAACAAACTCCATTTTAAGCCCACTTGGGTCCATTTTAAATGCAAAATGTGCAGTACAAAACAAGACAGAAACTGCCTCTTTGCTCCAAGTGTTGTGAGAAACTAAGAATGAATAAAGTCTTTGTGCGAGTGTGAGTTTCTAGAACTAGAGGGTGATTTTTGACAACCAGACTCCAAGAAGCACTTGGAGATGTGCCATTTTCAGCTCCTCAATCTGTTTTCCTTCACATTCCAAGAAGTCAAATAAATTGCAAAGTCCTTTGTTGATGGTTAAGACACTGATCTTAATTAATTTGTACAAAATGTGCTACAAGAAAGTTAGCAGCAAGACCAACTCAGATGTATAAAGGAATGAGGATCATGTCTGAGCAGTGATTAAAGCATAGCCACAGGGACAGGATATTCATCATAACGTGGAAAAAGAACAGCCCATCTATCAGTACTATGCTGTACTGTACTGGAGTGAGAAAACCACACCCGTGTTCACCTGTCCCGACAGCTCACTAGAGAGAGAGCTGCAACAGGAAGTGGTAGGATTATTAGGAATTTGATAAAAGATATGAATAAATATTACTGTAATTAAGCAAACCAAATAATTCTAACAAAATACGTTCAAATATGACCTTGGCATCAACATGGTTTTGACATCACTGACCTCAAAAGTTTGCACCTCTAGTCTGGACATGTACTGACAACATGCAAGTTGCATGATTTAGGGCGAACTGCCAGTCCTTACCGCCGGGTGGGGCAAAACACCTGAAAGCCTGACACCTACAACGCTCCCCTCCAAAACCCCCCAGTACCACACCCTGAGATAAAACATGCCAGACAGGATCTGAACATGTGATTTAAACAGCTTGCCAAGAACTGAAACAATGAACCCATAAGAACTCTCCTTTTATGACTGTTGACAAGGAGCAGCAGTCCAACCAAAACAAAGCAGCTGAGAGAATGTTTTTCAGCTGGCATATGGGAAAAAAAACAGCAGGAAACTGATACCGTTGATAAAAATGTGTTTGCATTAAACTGTGCCCATTTTTTTAAAGAATTTGATTTATGCTTTTAAACAAATAAAAATATCAAATTCTACTGAAAATTCAGATAAGGATATTCAGAATGAACAACACTGAACGCACAGTTCATTTGCATGCACAATCTGTGTTGTTTTAGCATCTGATTCACAAAAGTATTTATGCAAATAAAGTAACAGTGCTTAGACTGATGATGACTTCATTTAAATACCAAAATCACCAAAAACTAACAATGGGCAATATTTTCTGCGGTATTTATTATTTTTTGTTAATAAAAATACAATTGTTCATTGTTGTTCATGTCAGTTCACAGTGCATTAACTAATGTTAATGGACAACCTGTTATTTTAAATAAGTATAAATATGTTGAAATTAACATATCCTTAAATTAATAAATAGTTTATTGTTAGATCATATTGTTATCTAACAAATGTGAACTTAATTTAGATCGTGAGAAATTGACCAACCACTGTTTGTTTTTTTTAAGTGATGTTTATGGGCAAATCTGAAATTTTAATGGCAGTCTATTATCAAAGTCAATAAACACTCATTTAAATAATCATGCAATAGTAGTACATCCTTTTGTTGAAACCAACTAAGAAATTCTGTCCAAAAACCATTGGTTTTGATTTTTTCATAAATGTAAGTGTGCTTAAAAGACATTTATTACTGAATGCCTAAAAACCTATTATCTTTAAAGGTTTGAAAATGACCTCACAAAAGTGTTCACTGCAGCAGTCTTTAACACAGCTTTGTGGGTAAAAATGTGACTCCTGGAAATTGCACAGCAGCTAACCAATCAGATTAGAATTGATTTTGGCCCACTCTTGTCATTTGTTTGTGCAATATGCATAAGCCTGTGAATGGTCAGCGGACAAGATATTTGATAGCTGAGACTAGCATCTATCAGAAAACAAACACAGTGAACAAGTGCCCTCAAGATTTCTCTCATTGGAGTCCATGGCAGCAAGTCAAGAACATCTCAAACAGAAAACAGCAACCATCTCACCTGCAGATGACTGGAACAACGCCCGGGAGGTTCAGGAGGAATTCTGATCTCATCTGGAGACATATTCCGAACCTTCTCCGAAAACTGTGCTGTGAAGAAGGAAAAATACTTAGACTTTTAAAAAAAAATGTACTTAAAACATAAAATGCTGCAGTGGAGTAATGACAGTAAATCATACAGTATGCTCATAAAACTAGATTTTTATATTTTCTCAAGAAAACCTAGTAGTGCTTGCCCGTGCAGACTTGCTATAGGTTTCTGAGTATTTTTCTCATGTTGTTAATAAAATGCAAGCTTATTTATATTGCTTAATTTTTGTTTTATATATATGAAGAGTTCACTCCGTTTTTAACAATTTTCAAAATTCATGTTTTTTTCATTGTGCATTCCAATTAATCTCAAATCAAACCGCAGTTGGGTAATTTTGATTAGGTTCAAAAATACTACAAAATACAGCTAGCTAACACAAAAACATGATAACATAAAAAAAAACATGATTTTTGAAAATTACAAAAAACTTTATTTGTTTTTGCAAATAAACATATATAAGAATAAAATACAATAAGCTTATGTTACATTTTTTTTTACATTTATATAAAAAAATGACCTATATATTTTTTAAACAATATATACTGCAAGCTTATTTGTTACATACTGTTTCTTTGATAAGTTTAAAACATTTTTTTTTTACTGATTTTTTTTAAATTATTAAATATACTGCAAGTTTATTTATATAAAACAAGTTGTGCAGTTACATCAGTTTTCCTTGATATAGACTTTTACATATTTCATATAGGCAGAAATAAGCACATATCACTTAAAAAATAAGAAAATAAAAAAAGCACATGATTTTATAAATAAATAAAGAAATCAACTGGGGGGAAAAAATACTCCCATCAGTGGTATGAAGTTTCCAAACACAAACATTCTGGATTCTGTATGAAACTTTAACCTCAAGCTATATTTCATTTTCATTTTTTTAAAATGACACTGAACTACTTCTTTAATTTCTTAAGCATTTGCAATAATATATATTTTTTATTCCCTCAAACTAGAAGCGTCTAACAGCAGTTTTCATCAGACATCTCTGGAGCGAATTACCAAGAAATGGAATTTGTGGTTGCGTACACATGCAGCAGTGAACACTATTCAAACCACACTGGTTGGAACAGGCCACTGTTGAATTCTTTCACCTCACCTCCTCTCGTCTCAACCCCACACACCCTTCCTCCCCCATCTGCCTCTCTCACACCCCCTGACTGCTGTTCTGGGCAGGTCTGAGGCAGTAACTGAGGGCCAAAACATGCCTCCGTTTGTTAAAACGCATGACAGACACACACACGCACGCACACAGAAGCAGGGAAGGGCTGGGTGGGGCCTGATGTGGCACGCTTTCCTAAGCAATGCACAGACACACACAGATATAAACATGTAAAAACAGGCCCTCTAGCGATGGAAACTTGCCGAGGTACTTTGGAAAGGTAAAAGCATTTTTCAGCCAGAGAAGCCTTACGTAAACCGCACTTTTGAGAACAACCCTGTGGCAAAACAGATCATGCACACCTGTACTGTACTTACGGTTAGAGATTTTAGACTCCAAGTATAAAACTTTAATGCATAACTCGTCTATAAATGACACCTCAAATTGTGATTTTAAGTGATCAGAATTATTTTTCACCTGATGGATGCTATAATCAAACTTACAAATGAGGAATACAAGCGATTTATAATAAAGAGGCAAATAAAAAAAGTAATAAAATAATAAAAGTGCTTGTAATAAAAAGTTCAGAGTATTTAAAAATTTGACAATAAGATTGTGTATTATTGCTTTAATGAGGTAAAGAAATACAATCCCATGAATTACAATAAAAAAAGAGAAATATTAAACTACTGATTTAAAGATATTATTTATATAGAAAGAAACAAAAAATGCTTATTGCAAAATACACACAAATATTTTCATTGTTTGAGAACATAAGACTGCATTAGAGTGGGCATTAAAGAGCTCTTTTGGCTCAATTTGCTTGTTTAGATTTTCTGATTGGTGGAGATTTGTTTGCAGAATCATGGGTAATGTAGTTTTTCTCTAGGAATTCCACTGTTAAACGATTAGTTAAAAATAAGTTGAAATAAAGCTTGATGACATCAATAAAAGCATACACCATCGATTAATAACCTCATAGCTCACAGTAGGTCTGTCTTTTTTACAGATTAAGTTATCTTTCAAAATAAATTTCCGTATGGATAAAATGAATGGGATTTTTACTTCCCACTACAGTGACCAGAACATTATACAAAGAAATTATACATGTGAGTTCTTTTGACTGCAAGCGACCACCTAGAAACCACCCAGAACACCCTAGCAACAAAGCCAGAACAACAAAGACAAACACAGCTCAAATGTTCTTAGAAAATATAAAAAAACACAGTATAAAACTGTCATTTTACAAGACTTAGGAGTGTGTGCTTATATTTGTGGCTGTCAAGGATTCAGCTTCATGTAGTTGGTCTGAAAGCTGTGTTTTATAAAGCATTCAAGCATATCCTAATAATTACAGTGTGATTAGAGTAAATGTGGTAGCAGCAGGCAGCAAGTGTTCACAGTAATGCTGGCAAGATGAGGGTCTTCTATAAAACCTCTAAAAACCCCACTGCTGCTCTAAGATTTCTTATCCCTGACCTGATTTACACTGTGATCTTAGCTGATCTTAGAACAGTAGATCTCTCTCATAGGTCGGTTTTTGAGTAATCATGCGTTGACTGTAAGTGACTCACTTCTCTGGCATCTTCAGAGTTCAGTGTCCACCCAAACAAGTGGCAAAGTCACACACAAAGCCCATACACCAACTCCCATCTCAGAAAGACTCCAAAAAAGAGAAGGAGGGACAATTAGAGACGAAGCTAAAGATCTTCTGTCTTGCAACCACAAAGAAAATCTTTGAGTCTCCGACAAGACCTTCCTGTCCATGGTCTATTCTGATTTTTGCACATTTTAACGAGAAGAAAAACAAGACAAAGTGGAACGTTCAGTTACTCGCCCAAGTGTCTTGTTTACCGTAACTCCCTACAACCGTAAAAAAAGAATATTCGGTCTCTGACTGCATCAGAAAGATATGTGGTGTTATAAATACCGTTTTTACACATAAACACAAAGGGAAAGTTAAGGGCCACACATCAAAAACTTCTAGTGCAGCCTTCATGTGTTATGTTGTTAATAATGTTGCACATTATAAAGTTTTTTTCACTCTTTCTCTATATCAGGCTGAAGTAATAATACCAAATACATATTAATGTTGACGTATAGTATATTAAAACAATTTCCTGTTTCAGCTTCATTTGCAGAGACAAAGTAATTCATAAGCAAGATTGGTGTGAGACTATTTGTGTGTTTGACCAAATGGCAGATGAAGTTTTTTCTTTTAGCATTTTCATTCAGAGCTGCTAGTGGCACAGATACGTACGTGCACATAACAGCTTTCAGTACAATACAATAACTTTTAAAAAATTTGAGTATCAAAAAAAAAAAAAAAATCTTGGACTACTTTATGAATTGGAAAGGAGGAGGCTAATCACAAAGGCCTATTCACATTAAGGATGATAACTATAAAGTTTTAATAACTATTCTAAAGCTATGAGAACAGTGAAGTCCACGCCACAATTATAACGATAATAACAGAGGAACAATATCAAGATTCCACCTCTTTTTTAAAGTGCTTGAGCATTTAAAGCAGCAGATTACAGAACTGCAAGTTGAGCTTATTATAAACGGGACATTTTGAAGCATTTTTGCATCCTTGACATGCTGCTATTTATTTTTTATTGTCAAGACTTGATTAATCTGCAAAATACTCAGCAGATTACATGATTACTAATATAAATGACAGTCCTAAATCAGAAATCATTGTTACCAGAATCAACCAGAATTATACTTATTAGGTTTAATAGAAAAGTGTTGATCCTGAGGTCTCACTATAATCAAACTAATCACACAGGATTTCAATAAAGCATGATTGAAGCAATCCAACCTGGATCACTCATTTCCTGGGCACGGCCAAAACACACACACACACACACACACACACACACACACACACACACACACACACACCTCAGTCACTTTCTGACAAAGCGATTACACCATGTTGCCTGGAACACATATACACATTGGTGCTCTCTACCATATTCAAGCTAAATTTTGAAAGTATATTTTATTTGAAGATGACAGTATAATTTATTAATTTTATACTTACCAACAAGCTCATTGGGGTCTTTAACCTCCACTTCTGTGGCATCCTACAAAAGAAGAAAAGGACAAACATGAATAATTAAAAATTAATAACACGTTTTACTTCCGATGTCGTTTCAAGTCAGAATGCATGTGTACATGAGATGAATTATGACAGACCAAGTAATATATTGTTAGAAAGGATTAATATTTGGCCATTTTGACATTATCAGCATGGGCTAATAACAATGTATGCTATGCTGTAGGGCTTTCCTGTAGCTCAAATGGTAGAGCATGGCGCTAGCAACGCCACGATCGTGGGTTCGATTCCCAGGGAAAGCAAGAGCTGATAAAATGTAAAACTGTAACTTGAATGCAATGTAAGTCGCTTTGGATAAAAGCGTCTGCTAAATGCATAAATGTAAATGTATGCTCGTTCATTTAACAAGTGTTAGTGCCCCCTTGTGCCAACTCCAAGTCCAACAACAGCAGAGCCAAAGGATAAACATTTTTTAATTTTTAAATTACATTTATGCAATTTTGTTCAGATCTTAATACACTACTATCTATTCAGATGAGAAACATGCGTTTTTACAGCGCAGGATTAAACCTAACACTTTTAAAACACAAAATTTCTCTCATGGGAGGCTTAAAAACTGATGGTGATGAAATCAGCACCAAAGCGCAAAAGCCCTAATAATTAAAACTGGGCAGAAAAATACACTGGGCCTCTATTCACTGTCCTCCTTTACACAATCTCACACATACAGTCACTCAGCAACAGGATGTGCAGATGGAAGAATGGTCTCGTAAAAGCGCCCAAGTAGAAAATCTGTCTAGGACAGCACAGAGAAAGAGAGATATGACTCACTAAGAGACGAATCTCTTGTAGCCAAAAGCACAAATCCTAACAACAGTCCATTCACTTGAAAACCCAGTTTGGCAAAATAATGTGAGACAAAAAAGAACCCATCTATCTCCACTGAGGCGGGGGGCCTGCCCTAAAAGAGGTCTTTTTCATTTAGATTAGCCCAAAAATGGGACCACAGGTTAATGGACCTACTTCTTGCCATTTCATTGTCATGCATGCACTTTTACAATAGCAAAGACAAAGAAAAAAAAAAAGTCTGAATCATAAAGTTATAAGACACTTAATAAGTGAAGATTACAGCCTGCATTTAAAGGAATAGTTACTTTCATGCCATTCATCCAAACCCATATGCTATTGTTTTTATGCAATAGGTGCATAAAGATTCTTCAAAATTCCCCTTTTTAGGTTCCAATAAAAACCAAAACACCATATGGGTTTTAAACAACAAGAGGGTGAGTAAATGTGAATTGTAGTTTTTGGGTGAATAACAGTCGAAAGGACAAAAATGAACTGAACCCACATAAAAATAAAAAGCACCATAACTCTTACATTTGGAAAAGTCATTAAGCAATCAATTTAATCAAATTATTTCATTACAAAACATGTTTATATGCAATTTTTTAGTAAGCATGATGAACAGTGTTCTGTCTTTGGGGTGTGGCTCTGAATTTATGCAACATCGCAAGCTTCTATTATGAAAAAGTAATGTCAGTGCATGAAATAACTTGCCACTGCAGTGCTTTGCACAACTGAAATTCTTTTAGATGGAACTGGAATTTACATTCTTGCTCTTGGAACTTATAATCAGAAAATCATGGACATTATCATGATAGTGTCATGTGAATACTATATACACTGTTCAAGAGTTTGTGGTCAGTAAGACGTTTTGTTTTTCTCTTTTGACAAATTAATTGTTTTATTCAGCAAGGATGTATTAAATTGATAAAAAGTGACCGTCAATACTTTTGCATTGTTACAAAAAATTCCATTTCTAATAAATGTTGTTCTTTTGATCTATTTCTCAAAGAATACTGGAACAAAATGTTTGATTTTTACAAAATACTGAGCAGTACAGATCAGAATAAGAAATGTTTCTTGAGCACCAAATCAATCACTGGCATAATGGCGGCTGAATCATTTTAAATTATTATAATTTTTCTTATTATTACTGTTTTGACTGTAGTTTTGATCAAATAACTTTTAAAACCATCTAATACATTTAACTGTCCCCAAACTTTTTAACACTTTTTGTACATTTTAAATGAACGTATAACAAAAGCAACTGTGCATAACCCTAATGTTCAATAAATATGCATGAAAACATTAAGGACATGCTGTATTACTCTCATATGACCCTTCTCTGCAAGTTCAAACACACATGTTGTTCTTCAGTGATGCTGTGTTCTCTTGGTTTGAGACCAATCATAACACTGCAATAAACTGAGGACGGGTGTGTCTTGGGTTTGATACCCTGAACTCCAGAGCAGTCAGGGGGGGGATTTAGGTGGGGTCACATACCTTCAGATCATCTTGGGTCCGCCCTGAGTCCGACTCCTCCTCTTCCTATGAAAACAAAAATGAACAGGCTCACCACAGACACATTACTCCCAAAACCACACTCAAGAGCTCCCCCTTCAGGTGTACAAAGTTTCAACCATGGTGCTCTGAGAACGACTGTGAATTCAGTTCTGACTGTGGCCCTTTTCTGATTAATCTTATTATAGTTGATTTCATATCAATTATAGGTGATATAATTATAGGTGACACAGACAGTGGGAAATGGGATCAATCAAATAATCAGAGTTGAAATAAAAAAACATGGGCAATTTTAAATTTGAAACTAAGCAACTTTTTAATTTTTTATTTAAAAAAAGAATATTTGAACCAAATATCAGAACTACTAGATCATAATCTTTAATTCAACAAATCAGTGTGTTGCTAAATTATGGAACATTTTGGAACTTTTATATGGCACTAATTCTATTAGCTGTGAAGAAAATTGTGCATTAAAAACAGATGGAAACTTTACAGTTATCTGAAACAATATTAATTATTTTTATTTAAATATTTATTTTTTCCCTAATGATACTGAGAATTAAAAAAGTACAATGAAAAAAATAAAAATAAATTCAAATCAAGTGATATGATCACACTTTTTTTCTTGTGTTCTTTAGAACTTCTGCATTAAAATAAGTCAGCTTGTAAACTTTCGTTGAAGCTCATTTTATATGTGCTAAATATAGGTAGAGACTCTCACATAAACCTCTCCTGCCTCATTCTTATCAGAAACTGAGAAACAAAATAATTGCAACACCGTAAATAACGATAGCGGCATTAACATAGTTTCATGTTATTTTTAAAACATATAATTTTTTATGCCGAGCATGAATAATCCCAGTAATCCCAGGAGAACTCAGACACCTAAGTGTACATTTAAATGCTGACAAATAAACACCATCATAACTGTTTAGGTTAATGGTTAGGCTAATCTCTTAAACGACATCATAATGTATTCTTGATAATCATTATCTTACCTTTAGCCATGAACACATTTTTAAATCTTATAACATTTTAAAGCCTTTAATATTTCTCAACTCTACAGCTATGCAGTAAAATTCACTTTAAAGGTTCACTTTTCATTCGTGAAGACGGCATGAAATAATGTGCCAAAAATGTGCCTCTTGGTGGAAAAATAAAGACGTTTTAAGATGAAAATAACATGAAATTACCATTTTAACCAGGAGATGGCAGCAGAGGATCAATCATTGGCTGCAGCTGCCATTTCAACTGCCTAGTTTTTGCTTTTGAATTTATTATAAAATTAATATTATAACACATTTTAGTACTTTAGTAAAGTATAGCTAAAGTATAGCAAGTGCAGGAAGTCACAAAGTCACTTGTCATTTAAAAAAAGAAATAAGCCCAGACAGCAATGGTGAATTAGGCTATTTAAATATCTATATAGTTAAATACAAATTAAATAAGTTAAATATTAATGGTATAGCAATTAAATAATACATTCAATAGTTTTAAATATTTTTTAGATTTAATTTAATAACTACATAATTTAAGTTTTATCTTGCCCGTTTCTGCTAAATATATTCAGCCAACACAGACTTGTTAATTTAGTCTGAATTTAGTCTAAATCACTTAATGCACAGCTCTATTTTGACACTGGCTTGTCAGACGTTTCGTTCTGTTATCACTGTCAATCATAGCAATGACTTGCGGCATGATTTAATGGATTCACTCGTGTAAATTTTAGACTTGCATTTGTCACTCCTGAAACTGTATACATGGACGATTGGTTCTCTTAGACAAACAAAACTTTTCTTCAAATTGTGAATGGATTATGTAGAGAAACCGAGCAAAGGGCGCTCCTCTTATGGCACAGTAGAGTTGACTGGAAATAACTGACCTGAGATGGTCCTCACTGCAGAACAAGATCCAGGAGGCGAGGTTGGATCTAGATCCAACTCCTCCCACCTTACATATACCTAAACCAGGGGTGGGGAACGTTGATCCTGGAGGGCCACTCTCCTGCAGAGTTTAGCTCCAACCCTGGAAAAAAAATCCCCAACTGCAGCCTGAAGACCTTGATTACCTGCTTCAGGTGTGTTCGATTAGGGTTGGAGCTAAAATCTGCAGAGACACCGGCCCTCCAGGGTCAACGTTCCCCACCCCTGACCTAAACCTACCTGTCTCCACCCCCTGATCCCTAAACCCACCCATCTCCACCCCTAAACCTACCAATCTCCACCCCCTAGATGCGGATCCAACCCCGCCCCCTGGATCTTTGTTCTGCAGTGAGGGGCTACTGGCTGACCTGGCTTATCTAAAACCAGGAAGTAATCATGCATATGGTCAATTGTTTGTGGTTGCAGAAATTAGGGCTGAGCGAAAAAAAAAAAATTAGATTAATCGTTTTTTTTAAAGGGGTGGTTGACTTTTTTTTCTAGGCTTGATTGTGTTTATGGGGTGCAGTCTAGCATGTGTTCATGCTTGTTTTTTTTTAAAAACGCATTATTTTTCACATAATTTACCTTTATTCCACACCTCTCTGTCCCTTCTCTGACAAACGCCTCGATTTATTTCCTGGTTTTATGAAGCTCCTCCTTCAGAAATACGCGATGGGCTGAGATTGGTTAGCTGGCTCAGTGTGTTGTGATTCGCTAAACCGCCTCTACTGCACGTCTGAATGTCCCGCCCCTCTCCTCAGAGGCATGTGCTCTGGTTGAATTGTAAACAGTGGCTTTGTCTATAATGTTTATCAATTTGAGCCCGATTGAGACCCAGAGGATATTAGTGAAGAGGATCGTGCAGAACCCGTGCAAGCACGGCTCTTAATGGTATGTTTGGTTGTTGTTGTCTCATACTTTTAAATACGCTGCTATTTGTAAGTGCTACTGCTTCTGTTAGCTTTTAATATACGGTTTTATCCTGATTAAAGCTTTAATACAGCACAGCAACCGCACGCGTGTCCATTTATAACGCTTCTCATTGCTGTGTGAAAATAAGTGTATAATTGGAACAGTTTGTTGGAGCTTATCTGACGATCTGAATGAGAGAGAGAGAGAGAGAGAGAGAGAGAGAGAGAGAGAGAGAGAGAGAGAGAGAGAGAGATGCAGAGCAGGGCGACAGAGTAACAGTATTAAGAACCGCTGCTTTAATGATTTTGAAACTTGAGAATCCATTAGAATCGTTAGAAGGCGGAATCGCAATTCATATGAATAGATTTTTAGGTACATCCCTAGTTTTCTCTTCCTCTTCTCTAAAGCAGCTCAGCATGGCCTCGCCCCCTTTGCTGCGTGTTCCCGGGGCGGGGTTTATCTGGGTCTGTGACGTATCAGACCCGGGAAGTAACTCGTTGTAGTCTCTTACCTGTCGTTTTTGTAGGCATTAAACTGCCAGAATTTTAAAAGACGATATCTCCGTTTGCATTGAACTTTCAGCGCCGCAACTCTGCAGATATTTTTTATGCTCAAACAGCAACATTACACACTAACTAATGTTAAAAAAGTGAAATCGCAATCAACCACCCCTTTAATGACGTCGATTCGATATCGATTCTCAAAAGCCGCGAATCGATCTTTTCCGGTATTTATTTCAGCACACATTTAAAACTAGATCTGATTAATGTGATTCTTATCATTAGTCTTCTCCACTAGATGTCACCCTTATTTACCTCACGCGATGTTACAACAGAAAGCCTGTCATTCATTCAGTGCTTTTCATGGCAGAGGTACTGTTGACAAGAACCAAGAACAAAGCCATACGCGTGATTCGTAATGCTCAAGTGAAATGCTGTAGTAATATAAATCTGTGGAAGCATTTGATATCACGCATAATGCGCCATGATTTCCGCAATGAATGAATGGCGGATGGCGCGACGCAATGTTGTGTTTACTACACACATAAGCGCGGACGACGCTCGCGGTGTGTTCATCTTCTGCTGTCTCACTATATGATGATATTAACACATGAATATCATCTCCAGCTGCTCTGAGAGTCATTTCATTAGCATTTTACCGTTTAATTTGAGAAAACTACCGTCATATCACATACACAGCAGCTGCAAGTTCCTCACAGCAGCCTGTCAAAATAAAGGTTTAGTTTAACGTTAAGAAACTGGCAGAATATATTACTATTTAGCAGTTTTAAGACTCAATGCTAATACATATTAATAAATCTTTATTTTTAAATGAATAATCCCATGTGTTTTCTTTTTAATTTTAACAGTAAACCCCTGTTGTGCAGCACGTTGTTTGCCAAAAAAATAAAAGGGTTTAATTTTCATTTGATTAGGATAAATTAAATTAATATTTTATGCCTTCATCTGATTACTAGAAAAATTAAGAAGAACATTTTATAGGGTCCTATTATTGTTTAAGAAATGAGATGTTTTAAAATACAGGCCTGTGGTTCTTAATTTCTTTTTATTAATTCACCATTTGTAAACTGATGTTTACTGTTCATTTTTTAGAAATATCAATATCTGAATCGATACCCAGCCCTAGCAGAAATGTAGTGTTACTTCCTTTTATTGCAACTGGCTCTGATCTTCTCTAATTAATCAAAGGTCCATTAAAAATGTGAATTTTGTGAATTACATTTCATGTGAATGTAACGGTCTGACACTTCCAGAAAACCCCTAAACTGAAAGTTGTGGTTAATACTGACCGAATTTCTAGTGCTGTCATCATCACTGTCCTCATTCTCCGAGGGCTTCTCATCTGGCTCCTCCACACGACTCACATCATCCTCTCCGTAAGCAGCCGACACCAATCCACCATGAGATTCTGACAGACAAGCACAAAAAAGCTTCTTCAATCCACTGAGGCCAGTTACAACAGTATATACTAGAGTTACTAAATATTGTTGCTACTGTAAATCCATAACACTCTAATATGAGATCTTTTGTGATAACAGTTGAGGCTAACTGAGTCAATGAAGGTTACAAGCATAGTTACATAAAGCAGAAGAAGAAAAAACTTTTTTTTTTTAATCTTTAACATTAAGTAAATAAAGCAGGAAACAAACCAATGTTACGTGCACTGCCCTCTACAAAACTCAATGGTCAACTGTTCATCATAATAGTACCCGTACTGCTACCCAGCAATTAATAAAATACCCAACTGAGCCCATAACAGTAATATATATATTTTTAAATAAGTCATGTTTTGTCTATTTCACAACATTTTGTCATTTATAGCGACGCGTACGTAAACTTTACCTTAGCCCTACACTGACAACAAAACCGCCAGCGTTACAAACTCCCAGTATTTACATGCTTTTCCTAACGCTAATTAGAGTGTATACCTTGATCATCTGTGTCTGGATCTGAATCCGGCTCTGAATCATCTCCATAAGCCGCTAGTGAAGTGAGAACAGCATTCTTTTTACCGCTCGCCATGTTCAGCGCTGGCGCACAATAGTGACGCTATGTTCAGTTCAGTGTGCGCATGCTCGGCGTTTTGAAACGCGCGTCGCGTAGAATACGCAGATCTGTTTGGTTTCCATAGGTTACCACGACGCTTTTGGAAATTTTGATCAGACATGCAAACTTTTGTTAGAGTTAACACTACTTTAGAGTTAAAGTACAAGAACAATCACTAAAAATAACTTAATGATAGTATTTATTACAACCGACGTCATACTGGCAGTGAAATTAGTAGTTTAATGAAATTAGAGAGAATATGCCCCCCAAACGGAATAAAAGTGCTACTCCATCTGGGGTAACTCCAACGGGCCAGCTGCTGCTAATAAAAACTGGGAAACAGCTCTTACTTCTGCTGTATTTGAAGAGGTAATATATAAATGATCCTCAAGAAACCGTTGTTTCTTCTTCTACTTCATCTTCTAAATGATCTATTCAAATCAGCATCATTTACTTGTCATTTAATTACAATGTGTTACTTACAAATCAGCATCATTTACTTACATCTTCATGTTGTTCTAAACATTTTGACCTAATGTGTGACAGAATGTCAATCTCA
Source organism: Schizothorax lantsangensis (assembly GCA_027422415.1). NCBI lineage: Eukaryota > Metazoa > Chordata > Actinopteri > Cypriniformes > Cyprinidae > Schizothorax > Schizothorax lantsangensis. Next base: position 8,558,420 of record CM049851.1, on the reverse strand, counting down.
GTCACCATTTACTTTCACTGTATGGAAAAATATATAATGAAAGTGAATGGTGACTAGGCCTGTCACCCTCTAAAATTGTATGTATGTATGTAGAATGTATGTTAGTTTCAACTGACAAAAAGTTGTATTTGTCTCCTTTTAACCATGCATGACTCTAGAATGACTGGAGGGCCAGTCTGTCTATGGTGCAGGCAGAAAGATCAGAAGACGAACAGCTCATCAGCACCCTCCTGCAGGCGGTCCAGCAGCCCCTGCGCAAGCTCTTCAGTGTGCTGTCCTGGGACGACACTCTGGAAAAGGTCTGACATATGGTTTCTGTTCAGTGATGGTACACATCAGATCATTAGAGAGTATTATTAATAAGTTAGTTGTAGATGGGTGTGATGGAAAGGAATACATTTAATTATGTTTCATTACTGTGACACAGATCAATGAACTGGGAAACCCAAAGACCAGAAAGACCAAAGATGTTCCCATGTTTTGTGAGGTGGGTATTATTATTCACCATAAAAAATAGAAATGTTAGTATAGTGTTATAGTCACAAAAATATATTGATCATGTATAGTTTTTTTTTTTGTCTCCAGTCATCCCATGATGGATGCATAGTTTTGGAGCAGAAAAAACAACCCGTTTGAAAGTTAAAATAAATAAATACATAATAATAATAATAAACAAAATGTTAAATTATGTTGTCTATTCATTGTTTCAGTTAAATGTCTTTTTTGCTTCTGTAGGTGACTGAAGTTGCAAAGTCTATAATGGATGTTGGAGAGGAAATTACTGTGGACCTGATGGCAAAATTAATAAAGTTTCAGCTTCTGACCATCAAAAACAATGACATTGCAAGGAGGGCTGCTGAGCAGAAGGTGAGGGCTTTTTACAAATTCACTGCATATGTGATGAATTCTAATCAAATATACTATGCACACATTTCTAACATGTCTCTGATGAACAGTAACACAGACTATGTGTATTAAAGGCTATCGAGGATAATGCACATGCTAAAGCAGGACTGAATTCTGCCGGCAAGGATCAGGGGGGTAAAGGAGCAGCAAAGGGGAAGAAAGCTGCTGAGCCTCCAGTTCCAACCAAAGACACCAATCTCAAACGCAGAGGGGAAGAGGAAAATATAATCAAATACATAGGTGTCCATTTCTGTATTGTTTCTTGTCAAATATCTGTATCTATCAGAATACAGAAGTAAAATGAGTTTGTGAACAGTGTTTTAATTTTGACTTTGAACATATGTGTTCAGATGATGAGCCTGATGACGGGCCGCAGCACTACATTCTGATTGTGGGGTTCTGCCAGCCTCATTTAATCTCTGCATTGGACTCTCTGGGTATCCATGTGTCCAATATCATTAAACTGGGCTTAGAGAGAGAAGACCAATCAGAGGCTCCAGAGGAAACAGTGGCAGAGGAGAATCACCACTCAACTGAAGATCAAGGCAAATTGCTAAGAATTTGATTACGCTTATACCTTATAATTATATTACAGAGTGCATGCAGAATATGTTTGCTAGCTCACATTTGAAGGCTTATGTTAAATTTGTATGCATACAAAATCCAGATTTAAAATCACCCAGTTTCAACTTGTCCTGTCTTCAGAAGTTGATAATCTGAAACAAAAGAGGCAGGGGGAGCTAGATGTGTTCTGGAAGCAGCTGGATCAAGTGTTGAACAGTGGGAATATGGGATCCAGACTCAGTGATGTGGCCAGGTTGAACTATAGCGTGAAGATCCATTTGCTGCCCCAGGACAAAAGCAACACTGAAGCAATGGTAATGGAGAACATTCTACCAAATAATTTAGATTTTTCTGTTTTTGCCTAATAGGTTTTGTCTGTTTATTGTTATAATGTATCTTAAACCCATGTACAGATCATTGCATGTGATATCATTAAGGTTCCACATATTACATTACTCTATCTTCCACTACTCTCTGAAGCTGGCGTTTGGAGCTGCTATATTTGAGGGGGTGGCATGTCTGGTATATGACAGCCTGGACTGGAGGAGACAGTACAGCCATTATCTCAGCTGTATGCGGTTGATCCAGGTGCCAGAGGCCTGCAGATCCATCCAGCAGTCCCGACCTCAGAGCTCCACTGAGGTACACATCAGCCTTTACTGACAGTAGTGCTGTTAATATGCCAGAAAAGGTATAGGGTTTTTGTGGGTCTTAAAATCTTAATTGGCCTTTCCATAATTTAAGGCCTTAAAGGGATAGTTCACCCAAAAATTAACATTCTGTCATCATTTACTCACCCTCAAGTAGTTCCAAACCTGTATGAATGTCTTTGTTCTGCTGAACACAAAGGAAGATATTCTGAAGAATGTGGGAAACAGAGCAGTTCTGGGGCACCATTGACTTCCATAGTATTTTTTTTCCTACTATGGAAGTCAATGGTGCCCCAAAACAGCCTGGTTACAAACTTTCTTCAGAATATCTTCCTTTGTGTTCAGCAGAACAAAGGCATTCATACAGGTTTGGAACTACTTGAGGGTGAGTAAATGATGACAGAATTTTCATTTTTTGGGTGAACTATCCCTTTAAAAGGTCTTAAATCCATAAAGTCATGGCATTAAATGTTGCATGCACTGCAAAAAATAAATATCTTCCTTAGTATTTTGTTACAAATATAATCATCCATAAATCATGAAAAACTGAACTAAATTAAGAGAGTTTAAGCTTAAAACAAGTTTATATTTTGAGACCATTGGTAGATATTTCTTCTTTTTTGAATCATAAATCAGCTCACTTTATTTTAAGATCTCTTACATGTATGTCATTTTGCTTCTGTATCTTTATATAAAAATCTTTAGAGATTGGAAAACAAGACAAAGATACTGAGGAAGAGCATTATATTTTTGCAGTGTGATCAGAGGGTACAGTAATTTAAGGGTACAATAAGTTATTTCCATATTCTAGTATTTGGGAGCAAAGCTAGGTTTTGAAAGATTAATTAAAAAGTAATGGAGGTTGGTTGGAAGTGGCTTTTTCAAACGTTGACGTGTTTCTCATACAACTCATTGTGTGCTCTCTAGACCTTTACATTTCGAGAACATATTGACAGTCATAAGTCTTAACTTTCCCTTTATAAAACCTGCAGAAACCCTGAACGTAGCAAGTGCAGAAAAAAATAATAATTTCTGAAGAATCTTGTGGCAGGATGTGCATGTTGTTTTTTTTGGTGATGATATTTATCATGGTTTATGTTTTAGGTTTTACAAACCCCAAGGAAGAAAGTAGTGTCAGAGGAAGACCCTGGTACAAAACATGATACACTGTTACTGAGATTTTACATATTTTTTACATTTACATTTACATATGCAGATAGAAAAAATATGATTAAAGTTCCACAATCTATCATTGACTTTCATGAAGAATGTAATAAAAACAATGTCATTAAAATTTTAAATGAATTCACGTTGTGTCATTAAAAATAAGAGCACAATATAAAATATACATAGAAATTTAAGGTTTAAGTTACACATTGATGTTCATGCAAAATGCAACCAACAACAATATTTATTAAAGTCGTATTTAATTCATGTAGTGCCATTTAAAATAAGTGCACAAAATCCTGTGCTCACGTTATGTATGGCGTCAAAATATCCTAAAATTGAACCTTTGTGTTTCCTCAGCAGAGCCAGAGTCTCCTGTTCTGAGCACAGAGGTGGATATGAGATACTACTGTGACCTACTGGACAGGATTCCTACTGAAATCACATCTGTGCCTCTTATACTGCATTGCATGCTGGAGCAGGTAAGGGCACTTTGTAGGATTCAATATAACCTTCAATTTGAAAAGATAAAAGAATGTTGAACGTATCACTGTATGAGCATACAGACATAAATATAAAAATAAACAAAAATGTGCAACTTTCTTTTGATTAACATTTGCACACAGGTTTTATGATCAAATGGGTACACATACTGAACGAGGCACATCTGCTGCAAGATGTTTATTTATTTGAAGATTTGGCTGCTAAATTTGACTTCCTGTGAGAATTTTAGGTGGTGGCTTCAGAACAGGAAGGATCCGTTGATTCACAAGAGCGCTTTGATAAAACAGATCAAGATCTAATCAGTTATATGCTCTCATCTGTGCTGAGTCTGCCACAGGATGAAGAAGACAAGAAGGTAAAATGTATGGATTACACCAATGCTTCAACAGCAAAAAAAGAGTCACTGGGTTTCTAAATCAAAATCTAACTATAGTTTTTCTATTATCTATACTTGTGTAATGGCAGGATTTCATGGAGGATCTTGAGATGCAGAAAAGCCCAAAGAATACTGATCTGAAACACCCTCTCCTGCTCAATCACCATGATGAGAGAGCGAGGAGACTCCATCAGCTTCCTGTGAGCATGTGAAAGTACATTCACGAGGCTCATAATAAAAAAAGGATGTTGGATTCAAACACAAAAATGTTTGAAAGCACACACAAATGTTTTATTATGTGCATTACACTGATCATGTTTCAACCCTAAAGCCTACTGTATCATATTAAGGCAAATTTATAAGGCCTCTAAATTATCAACCAAAAGTGTTGTACTTATGCATACAGGTCCTAGATGGTTTTGATGTCATCAAAATCGAAGCAGACATCGTGAAGCAAAGCCATGTGTGGATCAACCTGATGTCCAGACACACTGAGAGCGCCATCAATAGACTGACCAGATCACAGGAGCTACTGCATTTCTGCACTGACAGTGAGGAGGAACGACAAGGAATTACTGTTTTTACATTAACCTACCCAGTTCTTCCCAAAGTCAATTCTTAATGTGTATCTTCAGAGTCAATGAGCTGGTCTGAGCTACAGAGGCTTCTCCAGCTGTTTGTGTTTGAGAGCATGCCGTTGACTACAGTGGATGAGAACGGCTTTATTAAAGGATCTCAATCAGATCCTCCAAACCCCACACCATGGTACAACCCTGTTGAATTCACCAAACACCTGTACTGGAGCAACAGAAGGATACCAGGTGCAATGAGAGCACAAGAGCAGCCAATTTATTTCAAGTGATACAAATACATTTCAATTCTTAACAAATATTTTTAAAGCAATGTTGAAGTCTTTTGTTGTTTTATTTTTTAAGGATCAGCAAAAAGCAGTACTGGGACTGACGAACAAACGGTATGACTGAAGTTTTAGGGAAAAAAGCTGATATTTGAACATTATATAAGTAAATCAAACATTTATATTGACACTATCATGAGCAAGTGATTGTTTTTTAATATATTAATACATTTAATCAAAGCAGGGTCATGAAGTAACTCTACCAGATCTCCAGAAGTCATTGATTCGTCAGTTGGGACACTGCAACTTTGTAGAGAAGCACAGTGCTTATGTTTTCCCGCAGGTACCCACCTTCAAACCTCACATTGCATCCTTATGTTTGATATTTTTGCAATATAATTTTGAAAATCTATTAGAAATTGCAATAAAAGATGACAACAAATAAGAAATTTTTCTGAATTTTCAGGTCCTTCTGTCTGCGTGTGAGACTTATAGATGTGTGGACACATTTTACTGTAGCAGAGACAGTGCAATATATGTCATCTGCCACAATCCCATGAGCCCTCAGAGGAGTTGCAAAGAATTCTGGGATGCATCACTTCACACAGATGTAGGCTTCAGGTACTTTGTCTCATCGTCAAAATTTTACACGGTCCAATCATCCAAAGCCAATTTATTTTTAAACATTTGCTTGACGCATTTAATGATCAATTTTCCAATACCAATATTTTTAATTACAAATTTACATTTTTTGTTTTCCTAATATGTTAACAATATTGGAACATATTGGAGTAAATGCTACACTGACATTTACAGTTAAAAATGTCAGTTACAAAATATGCAGAATGTTATAATATAATATAATACAGTATAGTGTAATATTCTTGTAGAAACTACTTGGAATATGTGGCAGGCTCAATCAGTGAATGGATCAAGCAGGAAGAGGAAAAATGGCAAATGGAGCTGGAGAAGAAAGAGACGGAAAGAACTCCCATTCAAACCCCTTCAGAGACTGACAGGAAGAGAGGCAACATATTCATAACTCATGTCAAATACATATGACTCTGAGCAAAGAGAAAACATATAGACAACATATCTATACATCAACTATATTAGATATTTAAAAATAAGTTACTATGAATTTAATGATGTGCATGTTTAAAACTGAGCTTATTTCTTTTAGACTCCCCAATCTCAGACACATTAGAACCGTACATAAGAGAGGACTCTCTCAAAGTGAGTTGTTAACCATAACATATAAATATTTATATTATACACATTTTCAGATTTCATGATCCTTCCACTGGGCTTTCTTCTCATGTATTTACTGTAGGCATGGAAGATCGAGCAGGAAAGATTAAAGGAGGACGAACAATCCAAAAAGACTAAGAAAGAAAAAGGAGGAAAAGCAACACCGAAAGCAGGAGAGAGAATCGACTCAGTAAAGGAAAACAAGAAGACTCCGCTATCCTCAAGAAAGAGTAGAGACAACATGTCAATAACACCCAGCTCAGCTACACTGCCTAGAGACAAGACCAGAGACATTCTAGAGACGCCTCAAGAACCAGCAAATGAGATGAGAACAAATGTCTGAAATATATATTTCCACATAAAATGCTTATTGGCTATAGTCTAGATTTGGTGGTGCTAAATTTGAAATGAAATGTCTAAATGGTTGTATAATTCACACAGGTTTTCACAGGATACAGTTTAAATGGAAAACTGGTACAGGTTACTGGCAAAGTTCAGTCTCTCTATCCCTGTGATGGAGGACAAATTGATGTGGAGAGTTTTCACTTCACACAAGGTTTGAGAATCCAAACAGGCAAAAAAGTACATGCTCAAATACGTTTTATGCCTTATATAAATTGGTTAACCTTATATTATGAACTTAACCTTTTAACCTTTAATGACTGGTTTACATCTATAGAGCTGACACAAGTGAAAGTAGGTGTAAACAAGGATGGCCATCACTTCTACACACACATTTCAGAGAGAAAAAAAGAGGACAAACTAAAGGATTTTGACATGTTCAGTAAACAAGGTATGTGCTTCAATAGCTTGCATAAAATGTAAAAATAATAATAATAATCTTAAATATCTACTCTACTCATTGTTTTGCCCAATCCAGCTGCTAATGGAGTCAAACCAGATTGTGAGACTGAGAAATGTGGCTCTTTTCATGCTGTACTGGCCAATGGCATTCAGCTCTCCTGCAGTCAGAGCAAACCGAATAAAACAAGAGGTCAAACTCTACAACCCCCTGTGCCCAATGCCATCTGTACAGACCAGCATCTACAGGAACAGGTAATTAGACAAAGTATAATAATGGAAAAATGTTGGTTAGTTAGGTTTTAAATTAGTTATGTGTTGTTTAGATTAGCATTCAATTCATCATAACCAAATAGCTGTTATCTCCTTCACAAATGTGTGTTTCTGAGGTGCCTGAGGTACACTGTGAGCCCAGAGACGATTCTGCTCTTCCAATGTTCCTCAATCTGTATGTATCTCTTCCCAATGGACTCATCCTGAACTTTGATTGTGAGGACTCAGCAGGTGAGATGCTTATTTGTGTACATAAAATTCATGCACCATAAGGTTTATTCATTTCTGCTCTGTATTAATCATGATAAAACATTAGTAAAAACACACTGAGCTGTCATGGCTTACTGGGCTTGACATACTGTATAACTAGCCTTTAATATTGAACAATAGGCCTACCCTGTTTCAAGACACAGAGAACATCTGTAAGGTCTTATCTGTGTTTTATAGATGGGGACTCTTGTGTCCGATCCCTGCTGATACGACAGAGATTTTATAATGCAGGGTCTAGATCAGATCTGACCCCAGACTTCAGCATACACACTGAGGTCTCCAGGGTCATCACCGGCAGAGGGACTGTCATCAAACACAAGAGAGATGGATCTACTGAGGTATTCACATATACACACGATTGCATGTGCACTTTTTCTGCCACATAATACAGATAACAGCACATAAAGCACAATTCTATTGAAATAATGTCCTCATGGAGGAAGTATACAATATATGTGTGTGTTTCAGGTCCTATTTGCAGATGGTACAGTCAGTACAAGTCCAGACTCTGGACCAGTGTGTGTGCTGCTTCCACATACTCTCCTAAAGAAGGAAGAGCCTATTAAAGAGATGACAGTGGACACCAAAGACAAGAAAGGTAGCGAATACCACATCAGTGCAAACAAATTGAAAACCATTACCAAAAACATGTTAAGACATTGATTGATTTATTATACACACTATATATACACACTGAAAAAAATCTGGTGTAGTAATCTTTTGTAACATTATAAAAGTCTTTACTGTCATTTTTTATCAGTTTAATGCATCCTTGCTGAAATGTTTCTTTAAAAAAATCGTACTGACCTCACACTTTTGACAAGTATATGAATATGAATAAGTGTATGAATGAGAGAGACTGTAATGTCCACTTTAAATATATTCAACATTTTTTTCTCTCATAGGCAAGGCTGATTCTAAGGTAAATACAGAGGATGAGCAACAAAAGTCCACAGAAAATGAAAAAACGAAATACTATCTCGAGATTAACGGGGGCTCTTGGACCACCACAACCCCCTCTGGCTTCAGAGTCGCCTCTGTGGCTGGAAAGGAAGTTAAAGTGCAGCCGATACTGGCCTATCATGCTACAGACCCCTTCAGTGGGACAGTAAGTGTCTTGTGATTCATCTCATTGGTGTCAATAGTTGATTGTTGTAATATAAATGATACATGTATAGGCTGTGGTCACAAGAGAGGACAAAGTTCTGTCTGTGCTGAAGAAAGATGGGACGGTGATTGTGAATCATGCTGATGGGACGCGTATTACCACCTTCTACAAGCAGGTGGAGCTACAAGAACATCTGAGCTCAGGTGCAAGAGTGTTTTTATGCAGTAACGTTATAAAAGGTTCTTACAGTGTTGACAGTAAGTGATTAAATCTGATTTCAGGAGAGAAACTGGTTTGGGTGGAAAAAGCTGAATTTGCAACGGTGATAATGGACTATGAGGGAAGAGCATGTGATGTTATTTTCGGGGATGGCACCTCCATCAGCGCAACTGCTCATGGATCATATAAAGTAAGAGGATGGATGGAAGAATATGTGAGATGTATGTGTCAACATCATGTGTAAATCCTCTCTCCTCTCTTCAACTTTATTGTAGATTTATCCTCATGGTGGAGGTGCTCTTCATATTGATAAGGATGGTGGGACGGTGTACACATCTCACCAGTCTCAGGAGCAATCAGAGAGGAACCCACCAGGCCAATATGTGATGAACCACAGAGCAGATGTCCTATGTCATGTGACGGACCCCGAGGGGAACCACTTTCAAGTACTTTCTATTGTGTCTATTGTGAATATGTATTTTTCTAGTTATGGTCAGCTTTAAAATAATTGAGTATAAATTCAATTTAATTTAATGATTTTTTTAAACACTTGAGAGTGTTTCAATTCAGCAATTCTGTGTGGCTGTTGCAAAGTGACAAGTATTATTATTTATTCATATTTGAATTATCTTAATATTTTTACTTTTCATCATTTTAAATTTTATTTTTTAGCATTTTTATGTTTTTCTAATCTTTATTAGTTTTTTAATATTTCATTATTTTTGTAATATTATTTTATGATATCATTTTAATACTTGCCAGGGCAATATTCCTAATTTTCATTTAGGTTTTTTTAAGTAAGTTTTTCATTGAATATTATATATACAGTGGTATGCCAAAGTTTGGGCACCCCTGTAAATTTTCATGATTTTCCTTTATAAATCATTGGTTGTCTGGATAAGAAATTTCAGTTAAATATATCATATAGGAGACAAACACAGTGATATTTGAGAAGTGAAATAAAGTTTATATGATTTATGGAAAGTGTGCAAGAATTATTTAAACAAAATTAGGCATGTGCATAAATTTAGGCACCCTTGTCATTTTATTGATTTCAATACCTTTAGCACTAATTATTAGAACTCAAATTTGGTTTGGTAACCTCAGTGACCCTTGACCTCCATACACAGGTGAATCCAATCATGAGAAAGTATTTAAAGGAGGCCAATTGTAAGTGTTTCTCCTCTTTGCATCTTCTCTAAAGAGTGGCAACATGGGAGCCTCAAAACAACTCTCAGATGACCTGAAAACAATGATTGTTGAACATCATGGTTTAGGGGAAGGATACAGAAAGCTGTCTCAGAGATTTAAGCTCTCAGTTTCAACTGTGAGGAACATGGTGAGGAATTGGAAGACCAGAGGCACAGTTCTAGTTAAGGCCCGAAGTGGCAGACCAAGAAAAATCTCAGATAAGCAGAGGCGCAGGATGGTGAGAACAGTCACAGTCAACCCACAGACCAGCTCCAAAGACCTACAACATCATCTTGCTGCAGATGGTGTCACTGTGCATCGTTCAACTATTCAGCGCACTTTACACAAGGAGATGCTGTATGGACGAGTAATGCGGAAAAAGCCTTTTCTCTGCACACGCCACAAACGGTGTCGCTTGAGGTATGCTAAAGCACATTTGGACAAGCCAGCTTCATTTTGGAATAAGGTGCTGTGGACTGATGAAACTAAAATAGAGTTATTTGGGCAAAACAAGGGGCGTTATGCATGGCGGAAAAACAACACAGCATTCCAAGAAAAACACTTGCTACCTACAGTAAAATTTGGTGGCGGTTCCATCATGCTGTGGGGCTGTGTGGCCAGTGCAGGGACTGGGAATCTTGTTAAAGTTGAGGGTCGCATGGATTCCACTCAATATCAGCAGATTCTGGAGAACAATGTCCAGGAATCAGTGACAAAGTTGAAGTTGCACCGGGGCTGGATCTTTCAACAAGACAACGACCCTAAACACTGCTCAAAATCTACTAAGGCATTCATGCAGAGGAACAAGTACAACGTTCTGGAATGGCCATCTCAGTCCCCAGACCTGAATATTATTGAAAATTTGTGGTGTGATTTAAAGCGGGTTGTCCATGCTCGGAAACCATCAAACCTGACTGAACTGGAGATGTTTTGTAAAGAAGAATGGTCCAAAATACCTTCTGCCAGAATCCAGACTCTAATTGGAAGCTATAGAAAGCGTTTAGAGGCTGTTATTTCTGCAAAAGGAGGATGCACAAAATATTGAGTTAATTTTTCTTTTGTGGTGCTTAAATTTATGCACATGCCTAATTTTGTTTAAATAATTCTTGCACACTTTCCATAAATCATATAAACTTTATTTCACTTCTCAAATATCACTGTGTTTGTCTCCTATATGATATATTTAACTGAAATTTCTTATCCAGACAACCAATGATTTATAAAGGAAAATCATGAAAATTTACAGGGGTGCCCAAACTTTGGCATACCACTGTAATTATATTTTATTTCAGCTTCATTTCAATTACTGAAAACAAGTTTAGTTTTAGTTAACAATAACAACACTGAAGTGACGACAGACTCTTCTATCCAAGTCATCCTGAATAAAAATCCTGGACATATTCTATGCAGGTTAATGCAGATGGTCAGGTCACTATCACAGCTAATGTATCAGAAACAAAAGAGCCAGAGCCAGAAACAGAGCTTCAACAGAACGCTGGCTTTAAAACACACCCACCCAGGTAAGTCCCTTCAGAATATATAAAGTCACGTAGATTTTATTTTTTTATGGAGATTATGGAAAGTTTACTGGAAAGTTAAAAGACTAGACATGAAACTAGCGTAGCTATGTAGGATATCAGGAACAGGGTCATTATAAAAAATATTGACTGCAGAAATGAGTATTACAAAAAGACGTTATTTTTATCTGCTATTGTTTTTATGCAGTTATTTAAAGTAATGCTAGTGTTCCCACTCACACACCTGTTGTGCAGTCACTGGCTTTTCTCTCTGTGTCTAAATACAGTACTGTACAAATATATTTAAAGCTGTTAGATTTGTTTTGTAAAGAATTAATACTTTTAATAAGCAAGAATGAAATAAGGTCAGACGTGACAGTAAAGACATTTATAATGTTACAAAATACTTGTATTTCATTTGTATGCTGTTCTTTTGAACTTTCAACTCATCAAAGAATCCTGAAAAAATGGATCACAGTATCCTTAAAAATATTAAGCAGCACAACTGTTTTCAACATTTCAACATAAGAAATGTTTCTTGAACAGCAAATCAGCATATTAGAATGATTTCTGAATGACACTGAAGACTGGAGTAATGGCTGCAGAAAATTCAGCTTTGCATCACAGGAGTAAATTACATGTTAAAATAGAAAACAGTTGTTTTCAATTGTAATTATATTTACTGTATTTTTGATCAAATAAATGCAGCCTTGAGTGTAAGACTTCTTGAAAAACATTAAAGAATCCAAACTTAGTGTAGTGTATTTGCTTGAAAAAAGTGACATGTGCTTTCCAAGTGACATGTTTAAAATTGAATAATTGTTGTGTCTTTGAGGTTGTTTGTGGTGCATGAGGACTGTTCAGCCTCAGAGCTGCTGAGAGCTCAAGATGTGGAAGATCTCCTACAGAAGGCTTACTGTGACTCTTCTATCGCCGTCCTCACCGACCCACTACCAGACTCACAACGTCAGGACACTTTCCATTCATCCTGTGCATTATGTTACTGACCTCTGTCTTTATTTTCAACATCAATCCTTTTGAAATGATGTTTAATGCAAGTTTGCATAAATACAGCAAGTAAAATACCTTAAGTATTGTTCTCCTGATTGATTTCTTTTCAGAATCATTTGGCATCACTCTGCTAAGGCCCTGCCCAGACATCAACTCTCATTGGCTCTCATCCAAGCAAGACGATGACATCATTCCCACACACCTCAAATCCAGGAAATGGGAGTCATTCCCTGCATCTGAGGTAATTCATAATCTATAGGTGATCTATTGTAGGTGTAAACTTCCTTTTTGTATTAACTTTGGGCCTGCTGTGGCACAAACAACTAATTTGCTTTATATTCTCAAAACAAATCCACATTAAATATCCAATCATGCAGTTTAGTATGGATTACCTATAATGCCTTGATGGTTTGTTTCCATGTCTGGTGCTTAGAAGACGACTCCAGGCCCCCCTTTTGGGACTACCCTTGGTTGTAGTCTTGAGTTGAAGGAAACACTGCCAAAGTCTAGTTCCATCCGCATCCATCCAGTTTTGGAGTGCCCTGATGTGCTGCTGGTGCGTCAGATGACCCAGCATCCACCTGTTACTGAAGCACTGCGCAGGAACCTGCAACACAAAGTCAAGGTGCTTTAATTCCTATAACACATAATAATTTAAAATAAGTTTTTTTTAGGTTAACTTTTTATAACTTTTCTGTGATGATAGTATAGTGTGACAGTAAAACCACAATATTGCCAGACCCATTACGGTTCTCTTTTCACTTCCTGTCAACATACATTTTGCAACTGAGCAGCTACTGAATGTGATTTTAAAATCTTTTTTTACCAAGTGGTTTGAATATACACATTTATATCTATGCATATTTATATATTATTATATTCCCATAAGGTATTTTTTTCTGGCCAGAATATATTTTAATATATTTTAAGCCAGCATGGCTTAATATATTTTTCAAATGAAAAATATAATTGGTTTAAACCTTCAAATGCCAAAATATATTACAAAATATATTTCAAGAGGCAAGAAAATACACGTCCAATCTTAAAATACATTTTGTGTACATGCAAAATGTTTTTTTATATATTTTGGACAAATGTATATTGTAAATGTAAATGTATATTTGTAAATGTATATTTAGATTGACAATATATAAAATGGACAAAATTATATGATACTTTTACTTTTTAAGTAACTAAAAAGTATCCAAATATATATTTATGTAAATTTATTTTAAAATATATATCAGCAATATAATTGTGGAAATTTTTTGCATATTTTAAAATATATGAAAAGTATACCTGAAATTATATTTTTTGCTCCATGGGTTTTATCAAACAGGCGTATTTGGAGCAGCTGCTGCAGAGAGAGAATCAGTGGGAGAAGATGGAGCTGAAGGACCCACGTACAGCAGAGGAGAAAGTTCATCAGAACGATCTACTGCAGCTTGTACTGGTCAGACAGGATCCAAGATCATATTTAATAAATGATTCAACATTCAGATGTCTATAGGTCATATTTATATATTGTATATGCTGGCTTGGCTTTAAATACATTTAAAACTTAACGTTTGTTTTAGTCCCTGCCTGATGCTGTAGATCCCCCAGTTGCAATGGAGATAAGGCCTCTGACAGGTGAGAAAATTTAAATAAGAAATATTGATTAATTATTTCTAAATATTTAATTATAATAAAATCATATTTAATCATTATTTAATTTTATATTTATTTTAACACTTAATTTATAGTTATTTAATCCTTTGATGTACATATTAAATTACAAAAGGGAAAAAAGTGTTTATTTTTATTTCAAATCTAATAATCATCAAAATATAATCATCCTCAATGTAGTTCAAATTATGAATTATGAGAAATGTGTTCACTGCAATATTAGATACACTCTCAGAAAAAACGGTACAAAAGCTGGCACTGGAGTGGTACCCTTCAAAAGGTACTATTATGTACTTTTAAAGTACTAATATGTACCTTTAAGGTACTAATATATATAATTTAGGGGTAAATTAAGGTACAAAGACCCAGTGACAGCTTTGTACCTTTTTTTCTGAGAGAGTAGTAAATAACAATACAAAAAAGTAAATAAGAATTTTAGTGATGGCATTTAATACTGGATGATTTTTAGCTCTGTTAAACTCTGCCATTCATAGTGAAGCTCTCACTGTTTGCATGTTTTTGTTCCTGTCACAGCTGATGTGGCGTCTCTCTATACTCAAGCAGTACGAGCAGCTCCACATCCCCACGAGCTACAGGAAAAGAGAGAACAGAAAGTTACCAAGTGGTAATCTCATGTCATATCTACAATATGTAAAATATACACCAGAATAAGTTATTAATAACATGCTTATTGTGAGTAAATTTGCTCAGTCAATGGACTGGTATTTATAGATTAAAAAAAACAGATCACAGATTATGTTACAGAAGGTGTGAAAGAGCATAGTGACTAATTGCTCTTATACGGTTTGCTTTCAACTTCTGCTTTTGCAGTGTCAATAAAAAGAAGCAAAAGTCACTGTGGGAAAACAGGATTAACCAGCACAGGTAAACAGTTATTCTGTTTGAATGGTTTCAGAAAGACAGAGGGCGATGCATAGATGTTTTGTTTGCCCAACCTTCAGGCAAGAACTCCAGGAGCAGAGAAGACAAAGAAACGCACTCAGACACCATATCGTTACTCCATACTTTCACCCTGAGCTGAAGGAAATGTCCCTCTTTACAGATGAGGCTAGTACAACCATCTGAATATTTCTTAAGAGCTTAATAGCAAACAGTTTGTTTGCATTGTTTATTTATTGTTTAACATTTTTATCAGTCAAACCCTAAAATATTTGCTTTAATATTTAGCTTAATATTTCAAAAATGTAACGCATTTTCATTTTCATGATTCTTTTGTGTTCGTAAATGGTCCCATGACATGCAGGTAGACAAATTAATATTTAATATTTTTTAGAAGTGTTTCATTTTGGTTATTTCTATGTTAATTATCTATTTATTTTAATCTTACATTTTTATGATTTAATTATTAGCTGTTCATTAACTCACAAAATCCCAGTTTGAGAAATCCTGATATAGAGCATGTATATAAATAAAAATGGTCATATTGACATCTATAACATTAATGTATCAGGCGGACCTGTTATATCAGCATTCTTGTCTTCTGCTAGGATCTAGACTTGAGCTCACTCTGGATCTTCCACCCTTCCCCAGAGCACAGCGCTTCTCCACGGACTCCTCATCAGGCAGAAGTAGCTCCTGTGAGGTTTAAAGAATAACAATAATATTTATGCATTATTTTTAATGTAAACTTTGGGTACTTTAGCTGACTCTACAAATACAGATGCATTTAAAAACTTGTGAAAGCTTTGCCAAGGCATCTGTTATTATTCAGCATTTTCTGGAAATGTCTCACTCCAAAAATAATGCAAAAATTGTGAATGTGTAAGCCATCAAAATGCCATATCAAAAGTTGCACACAAAAAAAGTAGATATTTTTAAATCTCACACCAATCCACTCAATAAAAAAGACAAATATTTTCCCCAAAAAAATATGCAACAGCAATTGCTAAATGTCAAAGGCAACATGATAAAGTATTACTAAAATTAGTTCACCAATAGCTGTTCTCAGGCATTCACATTGCAATAATGGGAGCATGTCTGCCAAGATTACAATAATTACAGCATCTTAAGTAAAAACCCTAGGGGAGAATTAATAATGAAGGTGAAAACATTCACTTTGAAATATTCTCAAAAAAAAAAAATTAAATGGGTGTGAATGGAAATGCTTATTAAGCTACATGTGGTAACGAATGATTCAGCAGAATTAAAAAAAAAACTGCACTTGCTGTTCTTTGTTAACCAGTTTGTGTGCTCACAAAGATGTGCTTAATTTAAAATTGCAAATAAAACCACAAATTGTTTAAATCACCTTTCAGTGATGGTAATATTTTTTGTTCATCTCAGTGAGCAAACAGCTTTGTTTATTTCCACAGATACACCTGTAAGGGAAAGGCCTAATAAGAGTTTAAAATAAGGAAATCCCCTCACTGCTGTTTGACAGCTTCGGTTCTTCTGTTTTATGAACACTTCCTCTAAATGAAAGCAGAAGCGGCAAAGTGATTCAAGACTCATACACCAAAGCAAACACACACACACAAGATTGTACAGTGACTTAGAAAGGACAAAGACAGTGAAAAGAATCACATGGTAGTGAGAGCTTGACTAGTTCCAGGTGGGTGAGGAGAAAGTAAATAGACGAAACTGGTTCAGCAGGTAAACCGGCATAAAACGACTGTTGTGGACTGCTAGCACGCTGAAGTGATGTGGTAAATATTTAATCAAACCGAAGACTTCCAACCTTCTTAAGCTACAAATCGGAGACACGAGAGAAAGTTTGCTCTGTGGTAAGTCACCTTGAACGTGTTGTGTTTCTATACTACAAACCACGAGTGTGATGTCCCTTCATGTCTATAATGCTTGCTTTCATTCTGTAGAAACACCTGTTAGCTCTCGGTACACCGCCTGAAACGTACTGGAAATGAACAACTTGTGTTTATAACTGATAAACAGGAAACATTATGCAGTGTTTATAAGAACAGGTGCACAGCAAAACGTTTGAAATGCCAACAAATTTAGAAACAGGAATTGTGTTCACATTTACCTGAAACAACATATTTGTATTTTTATATAAGAATGAGCATTTATAGACAATTATATATTTAAATATTTAATGTAAAATATTTGCCTATTTTACAAGTTGCTGCATTTATGGAGAAACAGTCTGTTGAAAGACTTGAGTTTCAGGAAGAGGTAAAGTCAAACTAGCCAAAATAACTGATGCAACGCATGATTAAAACAAATACATATGATACAAATAAATATAATATAAAATTCCTTTATTTATTTATTGTTTTTAAATTAAAAACTAAGGTTTACATGTAGGTGACTCTCACTATGTGGCTTTTTTTATTTCCTGTGGTGAGAACAGTGCAAATATAACAACTTCCTCATAAGATCAAACATATTAGTGTTGATGCTAGAAGCTGTAGTGGACTTGATAAAAATAATTCATTTGCAGGATCTCAGAAGACATTTTCCATCAATATCCCTACTAGTTCCTTCATATATAAAAGCTTGTTACCTGACAATACTCAAAATAATGGAAAATAAGAACAAAGTAGCTTGAGTCATGTGCTATATTGTCCTCTAGAGGTCGGGGCAAGCTGGTCCTGTGTTTCTTTAGTGTTTAGAGAAGTAGTCTAAAAAAATAACTCATTTCAGTACTCTTTCTAGACCTGTAAGGTAAGAGAGCTTATTGTAAAGTTATGTACTGGCCTAGCCTTTTTTTTTTTGGACTCCTGCCAAAATGACACGGGTGAAATGCAAGAATTATGTCCTGTTACAAGCAGGATTTTTACACACAAGTGCATAAAACACGACACATCTGACCTGCTTTAGTCCGTGCCGTGTTGAACAACAGCCCTCCGGTACAGAAAGGAGAAACTCATTAAATAATGACCCTTTTTAAGGTGAGGGTGTGTACCGCGCACGTGTTGATGCTTGTCTGCTGACTGCGCTGCAGTCGATCCAGAGCAGATCTCAAATTACAGTTTAGTTTGTCTCGGTTCTGTGCTGAGTACTGTATGCATTTACCTGGTTCTTTACATCTCAATGTCAGTCAGCAATAATTTAGTCGGACCTTAATCGTACCAGTACTGTTTTTATGAAGTCTGTTTGTAAAGAGACCTAGATATTGCGCTCATAACTTAATTTCGTTGTGCGCATGCTCTGAAAGAGCCTGAGGTAACGCGTGACGTGGATTTAATTCTTCAAATATTCAATTAAACGTTTATATACAGACAAACTGATTTTTTTTTTTTTTTGGTGATCTGGTAGAAAAATGAAACGGGCCGAAATATTATATTTTTGCATTCTCTCGCAAACCTTTCCCCCGAGAAACGTTGCGTTCGCTCGCAAAGGTGGGAAACAGGCTATATTTCATTCAGTGCTTTTACGAGTGAATAAATTGATTTCTTCTATAAAACAAATTTTGCTAAACATCACCAAAAAACAAAATCAAACCAAATGACTTGTGCTCTGTTTACTTAAAAAAAAAAAAAAAGAAGTTATAATTACATTGATAATTTTGGGTGAACAATCCCTTTAACTGCTAAAAGTTCAAACTAATCCTAAAAAAGCATTGCCACCTGGTTAAGGTGCTTCTAAATTAACATGTTATTCCAGTAGCTAAATGTCTTTTTTAGGGTCAGAGGCAGAGTGTGTTTTTGTTGTATGAGACATGCAGGAACATCTGTTTTCTAAGCCTTCTTTAAAAACTCCTCTGAGGTATTCTTGAGTCAACGTTACCTTTCACAAGACTGGTCAGATCTTGTCATCAAACTTTCCGTCACTGATGCAATGCAATCTGATTTGCATTTTGATAAGAGACAAACAACTGGACAAAAAGGAATAAAAGTAGTTTGAGAACAATGTTGAGGAGCTAGCTAAGATGCCATACTGTCCCACCACATTCATCACATGATGAATAGCCTTTAATTTTGAATAATGAGTGGGTGAATGAATGGAAGAGTTAATGATTGATTGATGTGTGAAGGAGGAGTCAAGGAGGAGGATATTCTCCTTTTCACAGCAGTCAGCACAGCCTCTGTCTGTCTATTCAGTTCTGAGCCATAAAGGACACCAGGAAAAAACAGGATTCTCAGACACCTTTATTTGTCGAATATTGTTATGTTGCCATTAAAGATTCAACCAAGTTCTATTATATGGTGGAAAACTCTATCCAATTTCTGATCTACACTGAAATTAAGGCTCCGAGCAGCAGCTATCTGGATCTGAAATAACATAAATGAGCTCTTTAAGGCCCAAATCTACAATATTTGCTACATGCAAAAGTCATGAAGTGCATCCTCAAAATATTCCCACATAACTGCTGAGTCACTGGGGCAACAGGAAGACCTACTGCTGACCTGAGGTCGTCCTGTGGGGAATACAGTCAGCTATAAAAAGACTCAGAGTATACTAACGACCACGTCTTTCACGGAAACATGGCAATAAACGTATGGGAGAGGATAGAGATTCTTGTTTGAAGGACTGGGAATAAACATGAGTTTTACCATGGACAGAATTCTTGATACAAAGCAAATTGAACTATATACTAATAGATGACACAACTTTGAATTATTATTAAACTATTAAAATAAATAATAATAATAATAGAGTGACGATGTTTCAGGTATTTTTGTAAATGTTTATTTTTATACTTTTTAAAAAAAAAATATGAACAATATTTTACAGTAAATTACTATAATACATTCAAACGTTTCTTTAATGTTTTTGTAAGTTTCTTATGCTCAAGATGCATTTATTTGATTAATAACATTTAAAATAATAATCTGAAATATTTTAAAAAAAATGTTTTCTATTTTAACATCTTTTCAAATATTATATATTCTTGTGTTGGCAAAGCTGAATTTTCAGCAGTCACATAATCTTCAGAAATCATTATATTGTGCTGATGTGGTGCTCAAGAAATATATACAGTATTTACTATTATTATTATCAATGTTAAACAGTACTGCTGATTAATATTTTTGTGGAAAGAATTATACATTTTCATTTCCAGTATTTTGGATGAATAGAAAGTTTAATGAAATCTTTTGTGACTTATAAATGTTTTTACTGTCACTTTTGATCAGTTTAATATGTCCTTGCTGAATAAAAGTATTGATTTATAAAAAAAAATAATTCCAAACTTTAGAATAGTTATCAAAACTTTACTTAATAGTTAATTCCAATAATTACATTAAAATATTATTTTTTACTGCATTTCAGTAAACGTAAACGTCTGTTTAATTGTAAAATTTTCACTTACAATTAACCATTGAACACATTTTTACTGATGTATTTTTCATTCTTATTTCCATTAAAATTATTACATTACTAGATTATAATTCACACACAAACGCAGAGTCTACATAAAACTGCTATTTTATGCAGATTGTTTTAACAAGTGCGTGTTGCTTCATGGCATTGTACATGTTAAAGATGGCCATGTGGCTCAGATATAAGCGCAAACCTCATGTGATGCTACTGTTTGACCTCTCTACAACAAAACTACCACAATTCTGATACTTCCTGTGGTAGTGTGGGGCTATCACAGGAAGCATCTTTGAAAAGTGCAAGTATCGCAGTATGCATAAGCAAAAGTATTTTCGTTATTTCATTTCGTTAAGCTTGCTTCTCTATAACTGGTGCAAAGAGACTGTTCATGAAGTATGGTTTTGAAGCACAAAATTATTTAGTTAAGCTTTTCATAAAAATAAAATATGAAATGTCTTAGTAGTGCGTGAGTAAATGCATAAAAGTAGACTTGCTGTTTATTGGCATTGGGAACAATGGAGCAGGTAGGTTACTGTGATTTCTGAACACACGTGCAGTCAAGGGAGTGTCAAGATGTTTTCCATTAATGACAAAGAGTCAGCAAGTTAATATTTACTTAAGGACCCAAAGGACTATAACCTTGGCCCTTGGGAAAAAAACTTGGAAGTTTCTCACATTTAAGGAGCAACGAATTTGACATAAGACAAGGTTCTCTTTTGTTACATTGCAATGATTTTCTTTCTGATTGTGACTGAGATAATAAAATATATGGAAGAAACTTGATGATTAAGTGTACATGTTTTTTTGTAGGTGACACAATGACATCACCCAGGAAAACCTGGGCGTTCTCCTCTATGCGTCCAAAGAGTAAGTAGTTTATGAATTTAAATTAATTGTAAAACATTTTTTTGACAATATTCTTATTTTTTTATTAATATATGTATGATTAAAGCAGTAAAATATGTTTCAAATCTCAACATATTCACATTCTGGAAAGATTCCCGATCATTTCAATTATATTTTTGACTATTATAGCTAGACCGTCACTGGATGAAGGGGAAAATAATTTCAGAAGAAGAATGTTTTCTTCTTTTAGAAGTGATCGACGTGAACGTGAGTCACTCAGTTTACACACCTAGCCGTCCAAATTTGCTCTGCTTTGTAAATAAACTGCAAGTGTACAGACGAATGAACACTTCTAGGTCCTAGCACAAAGTTCAGTTGTCTCTGTCTTGGCCTACAGGAAGTTCTCAAGGAGAAGAAGATGATACAGATAAGAGAAGAACTCTCTCAGATACAGAAATTGAGACCAAAAAAGGTAAGACTTTTTTTGAGCCTACTGAAGTGAAACTGCAGTTTTCCACCGCTGCATTTTTTCATCATTTGATATGTGCAATAAATACTGTTTTCAATGTTTGCATTGGTAGGTCTGTGAACCAGTTTATTCAGAAATAAAGCTCTTGTAGTCAATATATAGTATATAAAATGAGTCTGTAACGCTCTGAGAATGTTCTTGTGGATTTCTACCAAAGTGAAGCAACCTAAGGATGAAGCCAGCTGATGCGTTATTCGTTTTGGCAAGTGTTAGCAATCTTAAATTAGCTCATTGAGATTAAAATCTCTTTTACAAGAGTCACCTGGTCACGAAGGCATCAAAAGACAAACAAACGCGGATGTCATTTATGTGTCACACCAATGTCATCCAAAAGTACCTGCGGTTCAGATCAATTCTGGACTAGCTGTAATAATGAGCCGAGAAACGAAGCAACTCCCACTGACTGAAGACGTTTGACGGTTCACATCGTGTGAAGTGTCTTCCGATCTGCCTTTCAACGATTCGGTTCGGTTTATTTCAATAAATCATATGGTTTTATAGATTTTACCCAGACGCCCCGTTTTCTTTTTTGCAGATTGGGATTGTTTTGACTCTCCCCAACAGTCAAATGATTCACGAACGGTTTGCGACTCGGTTCGAATGAACTGCCTTTTTAAAAAGAATCATTGATTCGCGAATCAGACATCAGCCGCGCGCGCACACATGTTGGTTCATTCGCAGCAGAACAGAGATCTTGCGCGTCCATGGGAAAGATTGCTGTGAGATCACGACATAAATATCACTTTAATAGACAAACTTTACACAAAGAGATTCGAACATGAACGGATTTACTCCCTCTAATGTCAAAAGAAGAGGAAAGAAGGCAAACTCACGTAATCACCGGAGTAAGTTCAACCAAACTGTGCTTTAGTGATTCTGTATAAATTGTTCTTATATTATTTAATGGAGCTGATATAATAGAAGATTATAACATTGCCACTTTCCCCCTATATATTTTTAATGTGCAATTACTTACAGTCTGTCTATCTGTTTAACGTTGTCTAAGGCTTTATGTTAACAGTTTTGTTAGTTAGATTTATCATGCTGTTGAACTTGTTGAATAGTTGCTGTCACAATATTGTATTGGGGATATTGATTCTTTACAGTTATGTGGTAACATAACTACTAGTATGTGGTTACAGTTATTTAAATGACAAACAAAGCAGGTTAAGCAAGAGTATTTGTGGTTTCTGGTGAGGAACTCCTGAAAATATATTCATGTGGGAAAGAATAAATTACATTCGTTGAATTCACAATTTACATTTCAGCTGTCAAAACTAACCTCTTTGGCTAAGGAAGTGAATAACCAAACATGAGTTAGCGATGAAGCCATTTCTGGTAACATTTCTGAGCTTTCTTGAACAATTCTCTGTGGTTGCATGTTGATTAATTGTTCTGTTTTGTGCATTTTATTGCTCAGGTGTCTTTCTTCCAGGTGAAGATCAAGCAGACATGGGAGCCGTGAAGAGGTTCAGTACCTTATTTTCATCCTTCCGGGGAAAAGTCAGCAAAGACAGTGAGAAACGTCATTAAGTATTGCTTTATTAAACACATATCTAGCTACTTAAAGAATCTCTTCAGATCTGTTTTATGTTTTAAGTGACAAAAAAGCATCTTTAATGAATGCACAACAACTTTACTATGTAAAACGTTATCTTTAGCTGTGGTCACTGACTTTATTATATTGCCTGTGAAAGTAGTTAACCGTGTCAAAACATTTCAGCATGACTCATTCTCGTGTCGTAGCGTAAGTAGGGCAAAATGCCTAAACAAATTAGTCTTTCAAACTGCAGTTTTGTGCCCAAATATTCAAATTCAAGATATTTAGAAAGATTTGTAATATGTTGTTCATTTATGAAGTCACAAGGAGGTTCACAAAGTCAGTCCAAGCACACAATTTGCATCAGTCCTTTAGTGCATGTCTTGTCTTTTCAGTTACAAGCAGCAGTTATTGTTCTGTCCTTTATAGAAAGGCACAGTGAAGGTTTCCATGGTGAGGCAAGTCAAGCTAGAACAAGACTTAGTGGACTCCTATGGTATTCCTGTCAGCTTTGTTTGCTCTGTGTTGGGGGAGGCTGCCAAAAAGCAGGCTCAAAAGGAAATGTTAAGGAAATTCACAGAAGAGCTCCGTCTTTCTCATCTCTAATTTGTGTGTACTTGTTCGTGGTTCAGCATTCCCTGTTTGATCAGCATTTCAAGTGCTCTTTCTGAAGAGCAACATTTTTAGATTGTTCAGAAATCAAACATTTATAAACAGTTGGTTTGGTAGTATATCCTCTTCACTGGAAGTTTGGTTCCAGAGCATTTGTGTTGATTTGTTTTTAAAAAGAGGTAAACATCATGGAAGCTTACGTGTGTGTGTTTTTGTAGGAACTGGTAAGGAACCAGATCTACCTGCTAGCACAGAGCTCTCTTCCGTGGAAGAAAAGTCAAAGGAGCAGCGATACGCTAGCGGGCAGTTTTTCTTCGAATATCTGGTGGTGGTTCGGCCTAAAAAGACCAAAGATGGGATATATGAGCCACAGATCATCTATCAGTTCCCTAAGGTGACATACAAACCCTGTGCTCTGCATGCAGCCACATGTAGCCTTCAGAAAGTATTCAGTACTTCAGCATTGTAGCATTATTTACATTCAGTAACAATTCAATACATGTTTTAATGCTTGCATTACATTTATTGAATTAGTAAATGCTTAATTCACATTATTATGCTTCATTAGAAAGTGCAATTGCATCTTCAGTTGTTTCTTGAAGATTGTGTTTAAAGAGGTTTAAGTTTGGAGTAAAATTTGGGTATTTGGAAGAACTTCATCAGAACTTTTATAATATAAATTTTGCAAAAGGATTTATTGTTTATACATTTTTTTGTTTGTTTTTAAAACAGACGAGTGTATCTATTTTAACATGTTAAACTTTTTCAATTTTAACAAATTCAATTGATAGGTTAAGTCATGCATATATTATGTAAATATATTTATAAAATGTATATATTATTTATTCGATTTTTTTATTTTATTATTTAATATACGCCTAGTTCTTATAAAGGTGAAATAAGGTAACCAGTTATAGTAAAAATGTATAATGTTATACCCAAAACAATATAAGTAGACGTTGCCATAAGTTAAATTGGATTATTGGATGTTTATATCAGAAAAATACCATATTTTATTTGGTTGATTGCATCATGATTTATATCACTTATAATTGCATTGTAGAAATCCTTCATTTATTATTTATACATACATATATATATATATATATATATTAGTGTAATGACAACATCAAGGAAATGTGTGAAAATAAAAAGTTTATATAGCTCATTCATTGTCATTCTTATATTAATGAGATCTATTTGAATGAAAAATAAATTAGCATATTTATGTAGTCTTATTCTCCATTTGTCTTTTTCTCTTTCTATTGAGTACAGAAGGATGGAATGGTGCGATTTCAGAAGGAGGAGGAAGAGAAGACGTTAAAGGCGCTCACACTCTTTTGCTTTCCAGAGGGTGTAAACTGGGCGCCCTTAACAGAATATCCCAGGTACTGTAACCACATGCATCGTTTCTCCCAGCATGCCCTGTGGAGGCAGAAACTGTATTTTTCAGCGTCTCTCTTTTTCTCTATTTCACAGTGAAACATTCTCTTTCGTGCTTACAGATGTTGATGGAACGAGGAAGAATGGATACTGTAGGAGGCTACTGGTAAATGATGACTGGGCTCATTAGTGATACTTCCTGTTACATGTATTTATTACTCATTCGAATAAATTCCTATTCCTATGAATTATACTTATAAATCAACCCACTAACAACAACACTCTAGCAACAGGGAAAGCACCACTTACCTTTTCTTCACAAAATTTTGTAATGCATGAAAAGATAAGATAAGGTCAACTCTTTCCAAAGAACTTTCACTCACATGTTACAGTGTTTTATAGTGTTTCTAAAGCTCGCTTCTCTTGTCGTTGCTCTTTTCTTAATTAGCCTGATGGGAAGGGGGCTCGTCTGCCTGAGGCCTACTGTATCATCAGTAATTTAGCCTGTTTTGGACTCTTTTCCAAGGTAAACATCATAATTTACTGCACGGCTATCTGTAACTGCCTTTGGGCTTTTATGATTTGCATTTGAGAGAATTGCCTTTTGTTTTTCTGACTTTGTATTAATTCAGAGTTTATTGTCTTTGCTAATATAAAGTAATTTACTTGTCTGAAAAGGGTTGTCTAATGATTGATCTCTTTGTTGAGCTGTCTGAGCTTAACGCTACAGTTATTGGAGTATATTTTGTTTGTTTGAGCTGAACTTTGTTCAGGTACTTTTTTTTTTTTAGGTGAATGCTCTCTCATGACTGGAAATTAGTTTGTTTGTTCAGGACAAACATCAAAGATTAATGTGATATGACTAAAGCTAATGTGATCTTAAAGAAATGGACATATTCAAAATTAGCGTGTTTGCAAAGTTGTTGACGCTTATGCTTCAATAATATATGGAGTTATGTGTTTATTGCTCTCCCAAATAGATTACAGATCTATGGGGTGCTCACTAAAGGCCATTGCACACTGAGTCCAAAATTTTCACATGCGTTTTTCCATTTTCGTCATCCTTTCCTATCAAAATGCATGCTACTGATGCGAAAACGCAGAAAATCGAACTTGATCCAAAAAAAATTATGACGGACGAAAGTTTCGGAGGCAGTGTGTAAATGTGATTGACATAACGTGAGGTCGTTTTTTTTTTTTTTAGATATATATATTTAATATTTATATTTATTTTTTAACGTGTGAAAATTTCAGACAAAAAATTCAGACTCAGTGTGCAATGAACTTATGGCTGCATTTATTTGATCAAAATTACAGGGAAATATGGAGAATACTGGGAAATATTATTACAATTTAAAATAACTGTTTTCTATTTACATAGGCTACATTTTAAATGTAATTTATTCCTGTGATGCAAAGCTGAATTTTCAACAGTCATTACTCCAGTCTTCAGTGTGACACGATGCTTCAGAAATAATCTTAATATACTGATTTTGTGCTCAAGACACATTTCTTATTATTATTTTCCAATACTGAAAACAGTTGTTGCTTAATATTTATGTGAAATAGAAATCTTTTGTAATATTATAACTGTCTTTTGGTCAATTTTTAAAAGTAATTAATCAAAAGAAATCAAGCCTTTTGAACTGTACTGTTCAGTTTATATATTTATATTTCAGTTTTTCACCTGTTATTTTCAGTAAAAGCGGTATCCCTTCATGATTTCATCTTTTTTTTCTTGAAGTTTTCCTGTTTGTTCAATCTGTCTGCTTGATGTTTTAGATCTTTGATGAGGTGGAGCAGCGCAGAAAATTCTCAATGGCAATGATTTACCCATTTATGCAGAGCCTGAGGGAATCAGCGTTCCCTGCCCCTGGACACACTGTTAATATCAAAAGCTTTATTCCAGAAAGAGGCACTGAGGTAAGAACTAGTGATAAAACTACGTTTTGTTTTTGTTTGTTTTTTTTATCTTGAGCACTGTCCGATTGGCTAGGTTAGAGGGACTCCATATTGTGCATGCTAAATCGTTGTCTGAACAGTGACTCATAACAATTGTAGTTATTGTAAAATATGACTTACAGATGCAGTGTCAGGAAAGCCAGCAGCTGCTACACTTTCCATTTCCACTGTATTTGCAGCAGTTGAGTCAACAGCAAAACCCCAAAAACTGGTGTTAACCCGTCATTTCCTATTAAACACAAAAAAGAGGAAGAGGAAATTAATTGAGGGTGTGAAATCGTGGAAGAGAATAAAAGCTGGTTTTCCATGTATTTTTCCCAGTAATTTTAAACCATAGAGTGTTAATTACAGTACATTAAAGGTGGTGTAAAGTAATACGTCTCTAATTCCAAACAAGCGGCAGAGCAGGCAGGCAGAGACATGCTGTCCACAAACACACACCTTCTTAGCTCTGTCAAAACAGCAGGAAATTGAAGTGAGTGAAGTAATAGCTCAGGGAAAGGGTCAAAGATGAGCTGTTTTATGCAGGTATGTCCTCATGCTTTGTACCAACTTGACTTAGTTCTGCTTGAACTTCTCCTTCAGCACATTTTCTATGTAAGATTCCAATCAAGTGATCTGAACATACCTCACATTATCTATATATCTATCTATCGCATATAACTATGCAATTTTAATATCTATCTATCTACAAACCCCAAATAAGGCCCAGATATACTTAGTTTTCCAAATTCAGTTCCATTTTGCGCACAGTTGACTGTAAGTGCGGATGGATGCAGCTGGTGAATGTACACTATCTAGTAGAGCTATCTTTTTAAGCACTCATTCACTCGCATTTGCAATGGAAAGACTGGATCATTTTACTGACTTCATCTTTGAATCTCGTTGAGCCAAATTAACTCATTTTTAATCATGTAATTTTGTTCATTTGAGCGGAGTATTATATTTTCAATAACCAAATTCTACATACACAGTCTTTGACGATATTTTGTATTAGGAAATCACTGTCTATCTATCTATCGCATATAACTAAGCAATTTTAATATCTATCTATCATCTACCTACCTGATTTAAGGTACTCAATTTAAAGTTGAGAAAAGTTAAGTCAGCTAAACTACTAAAGAAAAATACTTAACTACAGGTTCATTTATTAGAACTGACGAAATGACTATATGACAAAAGAGTGCATTACATTTAGGCTAAAAACATCAAACATGAACACATTACACTAAATACAACTAATAAAACTAAAGAACAAACCCAATTTATATTACTGTATGGAAAATATAGGGACTACAACATTATTTACCAATGATTCACAATATGTCACCTTATGCTCTTGCATTTGTTATGAGCTTTTTTTTCTTGCCTTGTGTTAATGTGCTTTTCCATATATGCACCAAACACTGTGGAAACAAATTTCCTCCCCGAGGACAAATACATTATCTGTCTGCTTCTAGTTAGTTATCCCTAAACTGTTTTTGTTTTTAAATAATAAAATATGTACTGTACCTATAATAAAGTATCTTTATGTCTCTCTGTAGATCATCAGTTTGACTCGTCCGACAGACTCCTGGCTGGAGCATGTAGATTTCCGCACATTGTTCAAATGCCTGTCAGATGAGGAGGTGCTCCATGTGTTTGCTGCTGCTGTGCTAGAGCGGAGGATCATCTTCATCGCTGATGAGCTTGGGTACTAAAACAGACGTACATGCACACACACAAGTGTTAGGTTTTGCTTTGATTTATATCCATATGTATAACCATATTAATCAAAGCCATACTATCTCTGCAGGACGTTGTCTCAGGTGATTCACGCAGTGACTGTTCTCCTGTATCCATTCATCTGGCAGCACACGCTCATTTCCATCGTTCCCGAGATCCTAATCGATGTCGTCATGGCACCCACACCATACCTGCTGGGTGTCCAGAAAAGTCTCGCAGATCAGGCCACTGACCAGACCGAGGTGAGTGACCAGACTCGTGACACTGTTTAAATATTGCAAGCAATTTACATTTTAAATGCTGCAAGCTGACATTTAAATTAATCTACTCACCCAGCTGCTTGTTGTTGACTTGTCAGAAGGCAGGAAGGAGACATTTATCAAGAGTGTAAGTTCACGTTTAAATCATAGAGAGCATCTTTTAAATTGTTGCCTTGAAAAGTGACTGATGGATATAGTGTGGGTGACTGTGGTTGAAATGTTTTTCCAAACAGATGGGCGATGAGGACACAATATTACCTCACAAACTCAAAGATGAAATCAAGCAGGCCCTCAGTGCCAAAGATGAGAATTCAAGTAAGCAGCATTTTTACTTCATATTTAGTGGAGTTGTTTTAATCAATTTTCTCATTGCTCAAAGTGTTAAGTATTTGAACAAACCCCAAATAAGGCCCAGATATACTTAGTTTTCCAACTTCAGTTCCATTTTGCGCACAGTTGACTGTAAGTGCGGATGGATGCAGCTGGTGAATGTACACTATCTAGTAGAGCTATCTTTTTAAGCACTCATTCACTCGCATTTGCAATGGAAAGACTGGATCATTTTACTGACTTCATCTTTGAATCTCGTTGAGCCAAATTAACTCATTTTTAATCATGTAATTTTGTTCATTTGAGCGGAGTATTATATTTTCAATAACCAAATTCTACATACACGGTCTTTGATGATATTTTGTATTAGGAAATCACTGTAAAGCAGCCAAGGATAAATGATAACAACAAAAAAAAAGTCTAATTAATTTCTCCAAGTCTTTCATTTATTTGTCATTTGACAAACGGAACGAGCAAATCACCATTACATGGATGTTTTACTTAAACGCTGGCATGTGACTTTGTTCTATATCATTGGTGCTATGAACATGAATGATCAAATCTTTCCAAATACGTTACAGTCTAAAGAGTGTTGCCAGATTTCACTAGAAAACCCAGCACCTGAACAAAACAGCTGAAAAATAAGCTACTTGGCACTAGCCACAGCAAATAAGCTTAAATTAGCCAAAATACGCAGCTGAAAAATGCAATCCACAATTGGCAATATTTACAAGAGATATATGAAAAATAATGACAAAAAAACCTATACTAAGCGGACATGGCAACACTGCATGCGCTGTGTTACAACCATAAACAAAACACAGTGCCTCTGTCACTATTAGAAATTTCTGGACATATTATGTGTCTTTATTCGCTAATATTACTTTTTAAAAAATACATACTAAACTGTTGTCGTTAATGTTTCACATTCATAGCTGCAAAACACCATGACATCGCTATGTAAATAATTGCAGTTGCACCCTAGAAACGGCACATAATTTTCTCAGAACAATAGCAGAAATGTAAAAATCTAGTTTATTCAGATCAAGTAGTAATAACCCATGTATTTATATAATTTATCATCACTTCAGGTCTTGAGGAGTTGAACCGGGTGGTCCCAGAAGCTTTCCTGCCGTTCTTTATCAAGACTGTCGGTCACTTCTCTAAGTACATTGTGCGGAACGGCAAAGACCAGCGGGGCGAGTTCCAGCGAACGAATTTCTGTAAAGCAGTAGAATCCAAGAGCACACGACGGTTTGTGAAGAAATTTGTACAGACGCAGATGTTCGATCTCTTCATTCAGGAAATGGAACAGAGACCCGCCTCTCAGGACGGCACAGGTGAGACACGCACACTTTGACTTAACATTAAAATTTATATTCATAAATAGATTTTCACATTGAATCTCCAAATTAATGTAGAAACAACATAAAGATAAATAAATTATGAAATAATTTTTATGAAGGCAAGCATCACCAATACTGATGTCTCTGTTAAATGGATTTTTTTTGTTTAATTATGTTTAATTTAAGTGAGCTTAAAACAACCCATTATAATAAATGTCACAATTAGAGGTGTCTTTAATAGTGTCATCTTAATGACTTGTACTTTGATTTACTTTTGCATAAGAAGAGAATATAAAAATTGTCTTGAATAGTAATAGTAAATAATCTTGAATAGTAATAAAAAATAAAGTAGTAATAAAACATAGTTAATATTGTCTCCCTTTTTCCTCCTTTTTCCAGGTTTTTTTGACAAAAAGATTGCTGAATACTACAAAAAGATGAGGGAGAAAGCCAAGAAACACTAGTGGAAGCACTCACCAAAGTAGCTGGTTGTAAATCTTGTGTGAAATAAATCAGTCAGTAGTAAATAATTTTAAGGAATGTAGATAGAATTAAATGTCAGATGATTTTTTATTTATGTTGTCATGTGTTAGTTGTCATACTTTTACTGCTGTTTGTCATTTGTGTCAGGGTCTTGTTGGGGGTTATGGGTTATTGTGATAAGCTGCTGTATTTAATGCATGTAAAGCTTGTTTCAACTAGAAACGTTTTGACCAGAAGGTTCAATGTCACAGAAACTGAGCCAGTGGAAACATGCTGAATTCAAAAACAAAACAGATTCAGTGAATGAAATGAAATTAAATAAAAAATACATTTCATCTCCATATTTCAAGAATAATTGTAAAAGCACTGAAATGTCAAAATATTTAATGCTTCTTTTAAAATTAAAAGAAAAAACTCTTACTATAAGTAGCGTGATACTGTATTGACTTGGCTTGTGTAAAAATGTTTGTACATAACTAGACTCTCTCTCAATATTCTCAGAATAATGCATAAAGCTTACAGCGTACAGAAGTTTCTCTTGAACGTGAAAAGTTTCTCCGGAAACACTGAATGTGACTGCAGTGTTTGATATCAGACACAAGGTGACAGTGTCTCTCACATGGCTCCAGCCAGCAGAGGTGAGCGTTCTCCATGCTGCATGTGCTCTCTCTCTTCATAGTGAGGATAGTCGTAGAGATGGTTACTCTGAAGAACAGGCTGAACCCGCAGAGTGATTTTCTGGAACAAAAGAGGTTTAGTCAAACTAGGTGGCAAACTGTATTTTATGCACATAATAAGAATAGATAAAAATACGTAGAATTTTACATTATACGATAAATTGTGATTCATTAATCCATGAACCACCACAGTAACAGATCATACCTGGAAATCACGTATGTAAGTGAGGAAGAAGCAGATGAAGGAGAATGCCAGAGACCACTCAGCTGCAGCGCTGACCTGGTGTGCTAGAAAACCCTAAAATACAGTACAGTTCAACTTTACATCTTTACGCACCCATTAATAATGCTGCAGAACTGTAGTTTTAGGCCAGCAGTTACCAGCTGTTTCAGAAATGGCAATATGTGATCCTGAAGCAGGTAGGGGTCACATCACCTCTCGCATAAATATGATTATTTTGCAGTTTTGTATTCAATTTTTTGTAAATTGTAATTTAATTTAATTTAAATTTAAAATGATGTATTTCTATAATTATTGTATTATTGTAAGATTTGTTACAAAAGATTCTATTTCAAACAAATGATCTATGTCAAATAAATCTCTTTTGAACATTCTACTTATCAAGAATCTTGACAGAAATGTTTGCCCAAAATATTAAGCAGCAAAAACGGTTTTAACATTAATAATAATAAGATCCATTATTAATAACTGAGCCCCAATAATAATTGAGCAGCAAATCAGTATATTAGAATGATTTGTGAAGGATCATGTGTCACTGAAGACTGGACTAATGATGCTGAAAATTCAGCTTTGCATCTCAGGAATAAATTACATCTTAAATTATATTAACATAGAAAATAGTTATTTCAAATTTTAATAATATTTCACAATATTACAGTTTTTAGTGTATTTTATATCAAATAAATGCAGCCATGGTGAACATAAGAGACTTCTTTCAAAAACATTTAAAAATAGTGTTTCCATCAGAATTATTATCCTCATACCCAAACTTAACACACTACATAACACTAACCTAATGTAATTTTTCCTAAAATAAAACTTTTGTATTATTATTATATATTATTGCTATATTATATTAAACCAGTGTATTTCTATGAAAGTTGAACTTTCATTATATTATACTGACTTAATATGATTTTTACATACCTTCACAAATGCAGTTACAGTACATACACCCAATAACGAAAAAAGAAAGAAAATGAAGAGCATTGAGATGGGAGATTTACTATTTCACACAGCACTCACTGTATATTTGGCAACTATAGTAAGTCATTTGCATGCAGAAATGTGCATATAGGTGCAGTATGTATGTTTGTACTATGGTTGAAATATTAAAAGACATTGTACAGTAACTTCAAATCAAGCGTATCATCTGTCTTACTCTCTCTCCGGGCTGCCAGTGTAAATTATTAGCTACATCCATGCCAGGCAGGTCATCATACATTAACACAGAGGATATGAAAACTGACACATTCAGTCAAAGAAGCAGAACAGCTATAATAGTACTGACACAACTGGACTACAAGGAATATAGAGAATCATTACAAACTGAGATAATTGCGCATATATTGAGAAAAAGGATACGTGTAATGATGCTAATGAGCGACCACATTCCCACAGCCATACGCGCCCACAGAATATCCCTGCCGTGGAAACGCGGCTGCATGCGGTACGACATGCCCGTCTGGACCAGGATATACAACGTCCCAGGACCAAAGGTCAGGCCTGCTCCAAAAAGGTGGATGGATGTCATATCTGTTTTCTGGAGGAATATAAAAACAGTTTCAGAGAACTGATATTAAACACTCAGATCAGAGAATGACACTGTGGGTGTCACCTGAAAGTTGGCCACAACGCACATCCCGACAGTGCTGGAGATTCCCATCAGGAGGCCTGTGTAGTTCAGCAGCTGTAAGCCCGACTCAGAGGCCGAAATCAAAGCCTGAACTTGTTTATATCGCATATACATGGTGCCCAACCCTGCAAACACACATAGGAGAGCAGGGATGAATCAGTCTTCTACATCTTCCCAAAATATCCACAGACAAAATATATACAGTATATACAAAATTTAATACAAATTATATTAAAAAGAAATGGAACAAAATGAAACGTCTCCAAGATGCTTCAAGAAAGCTACCTGCAAAGCTACCTGAAAAACTCTGCTCAAGTGCACCGAGGGCAAAAGCTGCTTTAAACACAAAGGATGGTCACACCAAATGTTGATTTAATTTAGTTAATAGTCAAAAGTTAATTGATCAAGAAAATCTATTTATGACATTATTTTTGACAGCATCCTCAATTTACAGCATTTTTACACAAGTGCCTAAAACTTTGAACAGTACTGTAGCTTAGATAGAAATAACTGACTTCATTTTTTTTTAGCTGGTTTAAATACTAGTGTTCTAATAATTTTGGCCACCACTGTATATATATATATACATTTGACAGATGCTATTAACCAAAGTGAAAGTGCATTCAAAGCATACATTTATCAATATGTGTTCCTTGGGAACTGAATTCACAATCTTTTCTTTTTAGCACCATACTCTTAGACTTCAGCTACAGGAACACATTTCAGAAACTT
Organism: Schizothorax lantsangensis; assembly: GCA_027422415.1. Lineage (NCBI taxonomy): Eukaryota > Metazoa > Chordata > Actinopteri > Cypriniformes > Cyprinidae > Schizothorax > Schizothorax lantsangensis. The sequence goes on along the minus strand of CM049851.1, from coordinate 8,523,546 downwards.
CCCTGGCTAAAATTAATGATTTTGTTAATGTTATGTTTTTTCTGAAGAAAGGCAAACATAAATAGTGAGTATAAATCCTGGTTATTCATAATTTGATGTGTCACTCTGTATATTCCCCAACCCTGGGTTGCTGTTCGTATTTGCATTTTTGTGGTGTCAACAATCATGATTAGATAGATAAACACATAACCACATTTGGTTTTCGAACTTTGACAACTGCTAAAATTGGCCACATTGAGATCTCCATATCTCTGGAACCGAACCATACAGGGCCTTCAAAGTGAATATACCAAAAGAAAAGTTTGTTAATAATTAGAATCTAAAAGGATATTGAAATATCTTTAGCACATCTTGAGGGCATGTTTAATTTGGGAAGATAATATTTATGGCACTCAGATAGGTATGCTCCAGGCCAGTGGTCTCAAACTCAATTCCTGGAGGGCCACAGCTCTGCAGTTTAGCTCCAAATCACACCTGCTTGGAAGTTTCTAGTGATCCTGAAGACCTTGATTACCTGGATCAGGTGTGTTTGATTAGGGTTCGAGCTAAACTGTGCAGAGCTGTGGCCCTCCAGGAATTGAGTGCTCCAGGCAATTGTTTTGATGGAGGGAAACAAGATACATTTCTAGTAACATTATTTGTTCATCAGACATTCTCTTTAAAAGGGAAAACTATCAGCTGTATGCAAAGTGACCCTCGTTCGAAAGTCTGTTAAATTTAATTTATTCATGGGGCCACAATGAAATCCCCAAATAGGGCCTTTAAGAGAAGTCTGTTAAGAAACAAAATCTAAAATAATATTATAAGACATATTTATTGAGTTGCAGCCATGCAAACATTTGAACAGTCACCATTGGCATCTAATGCAACAAAGATTGCAAAGTCAACAGATTTTACTAACAGACCTACCGATCTCTGTGTAAAAGTAACATTATGATGCTGCCATCTTTCTAAAGTCATTTTTACCCCCCTGTAATTTGGCTCCAAATCTCAGGTAAAAATGGTAATTTTGTCCCCCATTTACAAAATATTGGATTACTCCGTAAATATTCATACATGACATTTAACATGTTGTCTTCTTCATTTATGTATCTCTTTCACCAGAAATCAAAAATAGCTGGGGACTTCTGGTTGACTTGACATGCAATGATGCACTAAACAGCATTGGCTTTTCAAATTCATTTTAAAACTAAAATAAACCAGTGATTTTGAAATAGAATACAGAACTCAAAAGGAAAAAATGCAGTTTTACCTAAGAAAGCTGAGATTGACAGCATGAAGCCAAACACACAGCGTTCAGGAACCTCAGTGCCCGTGTCACTACAAACAAAATAATAAATGCACATTTTGACAGATGACAGAAATAAAACAAAGTATGATTTTGAAGCAGTCGACTAAAGCTGAAAAATAAAGATGGTATTTCACAGAATGTCCCCGATCTACAGCCATCAAAGTGATATTAAATAAAAATAAAATGCAAGATTTATTTTCACCTCGTACATTCCAAGTATTCATGCAACAAGGTCTCCCTTCATAAAATGTTTCTCAAAGCCTAAAATGATGCATGGACATCTAGTACAAATGAAACTGAAAAACGTACCTTATGTATGGAAGGAGTAGGTCAGCATGGCCCAACACGACCGCTGTGGCATAAGAGACGAGGAATGTAGCAGATGACCAGGTAACCAGAGCCACCGGGAGAGCACAAAGCCCCCGCTGAAACCACCACATGCTGCCCTCACATACAGACATTCAGCATCAAGAACAATCAGTAACACATACAACATACAACAGACAGAACGTTATACATAGATATACGCACATCAAAACTGAACAAACACAAGACTCGGAACGCCAGGTCAGGTCAGCATCACATCAACATCGTCTGGTGAAGCCGAATTAGTCACAGAAATGAATGTTCACAAACACAGAAATATAAAGAGATAGATCAGTGGTGGTTAGAGTGGGTTAGTGCCTCTAAAATCTGAATGACCACATGTGGTTTTTGTGATGCTCTCCCTAAAGTCCTGTGACCAAAGTCATCTGACACTCATTCAGCGTGATTTCACTTTCTGCGCTCACAAAATTTTAAACTCTCTCACACACACACACACACACACACACACACACACACACACACACACACACAGATACAGACACACAGATACAGATACAGATACAGACACACAGACAGACACGCACACAGACACAGAGACACACACACACTGTCTTCTGCACACGGTGGCTTACATATTAGGATGAACTTCATTGAAATAAACAATAATGTCCAAAATATAAAGATATAAGATATATTTTGCACAAACAAAATGAAGGACCATAACATTCTTTTGCATGGTGATATTATTTTCATGGCAATTTAACAATACATTTACATTTTATGCATTTAGCAGACGCTTTTATCCAAAGCGACTTACAGTGCATTCAGGCTATACATGTTTTATCACTATGTGTGTTCCCTGGGAATCGAACCCACAACCTTTTGCGCTGCTAACGCAATGCTCTACCACTGAGCCACAGGAACAGTGATAAAACAATAAACACATTAAAAATGTATAATGTCCTTTTTAACTACAAAAACAAATTTAATTTAAAAAAAAGGTTTCACAATGAACAGATTTAAGCGGATTCTACACAATCAGAAAAAATGCATTTTGAAAAATATAAAATCAAATAGATGCAAAGTGTTACCTATTCCACGCAGAAATCTTACCCATTTCTTACAATTTTAGTTATGTATAACTGTGTATACATTCACATTAAGTTTATTATTTCAAAACCTAAATATTGGCCTAAATATTGAGTGTGACATAAAATAATTTTTATGAAATATTTAGTTTTTATCACTGTTATACATATATTTAATATATATATTAAATGATTCTATTAAAAGTATTTTTGGAAGTACAATTTTAAGCACACCATGGAAGAATTTGATATGATCTGACTTTACTTTATGCTGATCAGTGTTGTTTTAGTATAAATTATATATATATATTTATTTTTTTTAATTCTTTTTTTTCTCTTTTCATGGAAATTAATTTTGTTGTTTTCATTAGTTTGTTTAATTGTTAAGTATGTCTGTATAGTCTTTATTAAGTTTTATTTCAGTTAGTTTATCAGTTATTTGAGAAATTTTGTTTTGTTAACTAGCTGAAATAAACTAAATTTAGTAAGAATGTTTTTTTTTTCTTATAGTTAACTTTAATAACCCAGATGGTTTTTAATTAAAAAAAAGCAGAAAACAAGATGTATTACAGAAGTGAGAATTATGGTAATGATAATTTTGTGAGTAAATATAAATAATGTCCTAATATATTTTATATGCACTTTGACACAAAATATTTCTGAGTGTCAGTTTTGTTTAATGTATTTAAATCAACAGTTTCACAGTAACCGGAGTAAGTGCATGGATTTAATGTGGATTAAAAGGCCTCATTTGGAAAGAGTCACTTTGGTCAGAAAGGCCACACAAACACTGTTAGGCTGCTTAGAGTTTGGAGACGGTAAAGCCCACATTAACTGCTGCACAATAGAGAGGATTCATTAATGAATACTGTATGACTGTAGCTGAGAGATACACACTGTTCATTTACAAAAAGCACAGTACTGGCGTTCCTATAAAATACTTAAGAGGTTATGAAATTAAGCAATGTGACTTAATAAAGAGAATATTAACTGATTATATAAGATATGTTGCTCCAAAATTTACTTCACAGGAAAACATTACTACTATGCAGTGTTATTTTAATATCATTGATTAAATATTAATAAAACTGTAACAGTATGTTTAATTAGTTTTATTTTAATCAATTTTCTTTATTTAAAGTTTCAGTATTTTTTTTGTGTGTGTCTTTGTATTATTTTAATGTCTATACAGTTTTTTTCAAGTTTTAGTCTTTATGGTTTTAGTTATGGCATGTCCAAAACCATGGTACATTTTTGCTAACATAACTATACTAAAACAAACTGAGGCAGTGATCAAGAAATCTGTTAACATAAATATAACAATCTTTATTTCATGGCCATTAGTCGTCTATTACAAAGTTAAGTATTTGCTGTAAATCAACAAAACAAAAAAGAATCCTGGTCAAGGTACAAATTATACATGTATTGCAGATGCAGTGACAGACAATTTTCTTCAACTATGTGTGTATTGCAGCTTTGGTTGACCTCAGAGCGGCCCGGGTGAACGGGTGACATTTCAAAAATACAAATTAAACGGGAGAAACACAAATACACAGAAAGCCACTTAAATAACGTTCACAACAGGATTAAAACATTTTCAATAAAAGTCTCAAACCGAGAGACTAAAATAACACGTACAAGCAACTGATCAGAGGTAGATGCAAAACAATAACATATTTTGAGAAATTTACATGGAGTTCGGCCACTCTGTTCGTATTCTATGCTTGGAAGCACCCGATACAGAACCGCAGAGTTAATGTCTACCGTTTTGCAATATAAATCTGTCAAAAAAAATTATAATCCAGCTCTAAAACATTGGCATGAAGGTAAAAAATATATATGACTGATTCCAGATTGCTAATTTAATAACGCAACATGCAGGAATATGAAATTGCATCCTTGTTGAGTATGATGCTTACAAACAAAATATGATATACACAAGATGTTAAAAAATATCAAAAACTCGCTGAGTCCAAATTTGACTGTGCATAGAGGAGTATACCGACAGTGACAAATAAAAGGCACAAAAATAAATTAGCACAAGTTCACATTAAAGTATTTAGACCACAAACACTGATTTTTTAGGCTTTAATGTCTGTTATTAAGGGTTCATATATGTACAGTGTAACGCACTTATAACCATTCTAGACGTCTATCTTGGCCCCAGTTATTATTAGGAAAATACGGCACAATCAAAATACTGTTTATAATACAGTTTTTATCATTTAGTGACATTGGCATACCTAAATAATAATAATAATCCCCTCCAAAACACTACAAACACAAAGTAACAAATGCATAGAAAGAAAAATGATACATATTGTATAGATTATTTTACTGAATGACATCAGATGAGAGGCGGAATTGAAATTAATGAAATTTCGGAAACACTGATGGAAATAAACTCTTGCGCCTGTTTTTCTTGTCATAAGGTCTGATGTTATCTCTTACCTCTCTCTGAATGCTCTCTGCTCCTCTCAGACAACAGAACAGCTTTGTACTGGCATCAGTGACACTGGCGTTAAAGATTAAATTTTGACATTTCATTTTGAACGGCTGCAAAGTTTCCAGTTAACGCCTATAGCGTTCTGTAATTACGAAATTACATTCAGATGGATTGTTGTCCGTTAATAGAATGAATTCTACACTGCTGGGCAAAATACTTGGTGCAAAACAAAACAAAATGAACTGAAACAAAACATAACAAAAACAATCAAAACAAAACACAAAAAAAAAAAAAAAAAAACTTTTTAACTGTAAAATATATATTTTTAAACATTCATAGTTGTGGCCTCTGTGGCAAATCTTCTAACTATGGCAAACAAAACTGGTCATCTAACAACAAAATACTGACAACTGAATGGCGTTCTAACCGTAGGATGTATATTCTATTTAATATTCCCTTTCGTCCTTCAAATATCCTCTCTTCATTATGAGAAAAAAGTTTGTAACTGCAGCCATTTGGGCTGGGTCTCTGTGAGCTGTTTTACATTCACTGAAGTGCGTGACCTACTGGAGGTGTTTGAGGGAGAGGAGACGCGAGGTTAGTGGGGATTTCTGCTGTCTGCCTGAACTCTGGATGGAGACGGAGGCTGGATGCTGAAGACACGGATGTTTAAGTGTGAGGCGATCTGGTTACAGACACTCACGCAGTACCGCACCAGATCAAACGCTGACAGCACCTACAAACAGAAAGCAAAAAGCTAAAGCAAATGCATTTTTGATAAGCCAAGATGAAGAATTTAAAAGTAGCGAATTGCAAGAGCTTTTTTAAGAGGTATGCTTTTTTTGGATTAAATAAAAGGTGAAACTCCTGCACTGTGTAAAGTTAAAAAGTTAAGATCTACACTTTTATACAGCTTGTCCCCTTCTGATTATAATGTTAGTTAAGGTGTCTAGAACCAAAAACAGTCATCATTTATTTTTTCCACCCTCTCTCTGACCCTTAGACATATATGCTACTGTAACTTTAAGACTTCTATACTTCTGATATGATTAAAGGCCATTGCACACTGAGTCCGAAATTTTCGCATGCGTTTTTCCGTTTTTTTCGTATTCTCCATCCTTTCCTATCAAAATGCATGCAACGAAAACGCAGAAAATCGAACCTGATCCGAATTTTTTTTGACAGACGAAAGTTTCGGAGGCAGTGTGCAAACGTGATTGACACAACGTGAGGTCATATTTATTTTTTAACGTGCGGAAATTTCAGACGAACATTTCGGACTCAGTGTGCAGAGACCTTAACATGTATCTTCACAAGTGATATGAGTAATAAGGAGATGAATACTAAATAGGTGAATGAAATGGTGAAATGTTAAAGTCAATGTGAAACCCCATTCACAATCCATTTTACTTCTGTTGTAAGACTCATTTCCAGGCGAAACAGGATGTTCAGTGAAAAACAAAAAAACATTGGACATACTGTACATACCTATGGAGGCCTCTTTCTGCCAATGAATAAAAAATAAAAAAGGCAATTGTGACTGTATTCTATAATTTTGATTTTTCTTGCAATTGCGAGTTTACATCTTGCAATTCTGACGTTTTTCTCCGAAATGCATGATATAAACTCGCAATTTGCGAGTTATAAACTCAGAATTGTGGGATATAGTTGCAATTGCATGTTTCAGACTTTTTTATTATGTGTTTAAATTAGGCAATTCTGACATTTTTCTAGCAATTGTGAGTTTATATTTTTCAGAATTGTGAATTTCTATCATGCAATTCTGACTTTGTAACTCACAATTATGAGTTTACATTTCACATTTCTGACTTTATAACTTGCATTTGTGATTTTATCATACAATTCTGAAAAAAAGTAAGAATTGTGAGAAAAAAAAAATCAGAATTGTGAGAAAAAGTCACAATATTTTATTTTCATTCAATGGTGGAAACAGGCTTCCATACATAACTCAATGTGTTTGTTAAAAGTGTAAACAGATCCAAGTTGTTTCAGAGGAAGTGCAGGTTATTATATTACAGATTTCTTTTTAAATTTGAAATCATGTGAATAATTGCGCATAATATTACCAGGAAAGTTTATTAAGAACGTAAATCGTGGCAATTCTGATATCACGTTGACTTGAATGTGCTTGTAATTGTGACGTCACGACCATGACGGTTTCTGAATGACCTTTGTTTCAACTTAGTTTCAACAACTAGTCTCAGCAGACCGTGTAAGAAACCATGCGATGTGAAAATCAAAGTATGTCTACATACTACACTGAGCTCTTTATTTCAAAAGAGCAAGGAAAATCCATGTTTTCAGACAGATCTTACACGTACCAGAGCGACCCACAGAAGATAGTACTCATTAATGAAACTGTTGAAGTACTGGTTCAGAAACAGCAGCGCTGGTCCGGTGAAGGCCAGGTCGTTACGCTGCATTTCACTCTTTGTCATATGAGCAACCTAGAAAACAAAGCAGATGTGACCGTAGTGACATTTACATTAACTGATGCTAATGCGGTTTGGGTGTGACAGATGTCTAACTACAGACAACAATGTTTAGTATTTATATCAAAATATGCAGAAAATTTACCAACAACATTATGCTTGCATGCATGCCATAATACTTCCTACCAGCTATAAAAACCAAGCAAAGTCTAAATGTTCAGGTAGTGATATATCAATAATCTGCCAACAGTATTCATACAGAATGTGTTAGAAGAAGTTTATTTTAGTACTTATTTAGTGAAGCTGAAATAAATACAGTATACTGATGTCATTCAGGATCTTACCACCAGTCTGTTGGTGAGTTTGGCTGAGACACATCCAAACGCTAAGACGTAGAGACAGGGATGTCTCTCGAATAGCTGCACTGATGATTTCTTATAGATCATTAGAGCAAGTGTGATTACCACTCCTATATGGAAGGATGGGGACAAAACACTTGTTCCCTAATAAAAGAAGAAAAACAGTTGTGTGATTAATTTAGAGAGACATATAGTAACAAGATTTGTTGGATAATTAGTTCACATCATGTATGTTTAACAAAGCATATGTCTGATCCATTCTAGATGAAAAATGTCTGATACATACTACATAAAAAACATGATTGCTTATTCATTATTTCACAGCAGTGTTCAGTCACTCATTTCACAAAAAAATATATTTTATACTTAACATGCTTTATCTGAAATTATATATATAAAAACATTTTGGTTTATGAAAATTATGAATTTTAAATCCAAGCAATGAACGACAGTTTGTGTCATTATGCATTTTGTCTTTTAGCATTTCTGTTTAGTGGTGCAGAAATCACCCACACTTTAGTTTGAACTTACCGCAATAGTAGATCCGTTTTTGCCCATTCCGCCTGTAAATATAACCCGGAAATAGTTTGTGCAGGAGAAAACGGCACCCAGAAGAGTTAAAATGGCCGGTATTATTTTAATCTGGATATTTATCACAGGGATCTGAAAGATTGAAAACAAATCTCTCATATCCTGTTCCCAGTCATCACATATATGAGTGCTTTTCATTGGGATTCTGCATTTCACCGAACACATGCAACATGCAAGAGAATCAGATTTCCTGACTGACCATGATATACAGATTTAACATGTTTGTCCTTGAACATATGGTCTAATCATATGACCAAAATATGAAAGAATTAAGATTGATTTAAATTACCACAGATTGCCAAAAAGCCGTTCCTCCAATGGCAGCCAGTAAGTAAATGATTATAATGTAGATTTGAACCTCAGTCACATCAAGTCTGCACAAGCAAATAGCAAAAAAAAGTGATTAAAAGACGAAAATAAAACTAGTTAATTATCAATCTCACTCAATTCTCCTTTATCAACAGTACAACAGCTGTCTGAAAGCTGCTGGTTTCCCATGAGCAGAACAGAACGTTCAAATAATATCTGTGTACTGAACGTGAAGTACAGGTGCCATCGATAATGATTAAGAGAAGTGTTTTCACTCACATGCCAAAGCGCATCGTTCCAGAAACATACGTCTGCCAGTGGGCACAATAAAACATGAAGATGCCCACAAAACAACAGAAAAACATCCAGTCAGGGTGAGTGCCCAGCTGCGCTGCTATACAGGTGCCCAGCACCACAAACACTGCAGCAGAGAAAGACACAAAAACAACAATATATATAGAATATATATTCTATCTAATCTTCTACGTCTGTACAGTATATAGTGCATTATTTAATTTTCTGTTTTTCTTTTATTAGTGTTATATTCCATCTCTACTGTGTTATTCTTATGAATGTCTGCACTATCATGTTGCACTATGTCTGTATTTTCTTCTGCACTGGAAGCTCTTGTCGTCAAGTCAAATTCCTTGTGTGTGTAAAGCTCTTTCTGACTTCTGATATATGCATGTATGTATGTATATATTTATTTAGGGATGCACAGAAAAGCAGCCCAAAAATGGGACCAGAAACTGTTATTTTAACATCCAATAACAGAATCTTTCAGATAATAAACATGTGAGATACATGTGAAATTGGATCTAATAAAATTGTAAATTTAAATGGATGATACATTGCTGAATTTTTTTTCCACTATATTTTTTATAATAGAACACCAGTCCACATTATTCTAGTAAGAAATACATTATAAATATAAAAATAAATAATTCTAATATTATAATAGAATAGCTTTTTATAATAAAGTTTTTGCAATATTGATAGATAATACATTTTGATCTAGACATCTCTACTCAAATGTACACTACCAGTCAAAAGTTTTAAAAAAAGTAAGATTTTTTATGTTTTTTAAAGAATTCTCTTCTGCTCACCAAGCCTGCATTTATTTGATCCAAAATACAGTAAAAGCAGTATTATTGTGAAATATTTTTACTATTTAAAATAACTGCTTTCTATTTGAATATATTTTAAAATGTAATTTATTCCTGTGATCAAAGCTATATTTTCAGCATAATTACTCCAGTCTTCAGTGTCATATTATCCTTCAGAAATAATCCTAAATATTATGCTGATTTGCTGTTCAAGAAACATTTATTATTATTATTACTATTACCAATATTTAAAACAATTGAGTACATTTTGTTCTGGATTCTTTGATGAATAGAAAAGATCCAAAGATCAGCATTTATCTGAAATAAAAAGAGCTTTTGTAACATAATATACTACATCAGGGGTCTCCAACCCTGCTCCTGGAGAGCTACCGTCCTACACACCTGAAGCAGCTAATCAATGTGTTCAGGGCTACTTGATAATTACAGACAGGTGTGTTGGAGCAGGTTAGAACCGAAGTCTGCAGGACAGTAGCTCTCCAGGAGCAGGGTTCCTTGCACTATACCACTCAAAAGCTTGGAGTCAGTTTTTTGGGAAAGAAAATTATAGACATTAATACTTTTATTTAGCAAGGATGCATTAAACTGATCAAAAGTAATGATAAAGTAATTTATAGTGTTACAAAAGATTACTGCTTTTGCTGTATTTTGGATCAAATAAATGCATGCTTGGTAAGCACAAGATAATTCTTGGTGTATAGAGCTCAATCTTTTAAATGAATTTAATAATAAATTAATAAAACAGTGCTGTGGATCTAAGTGTAATATAGTAGCTGACTGTATTATTTGCATACACAAACGTGAGCAGACCTGTAGAGAGGGAGTCACAGCCATGGTCAAAGAGCTCTCCAAGTGGTGTGCTGCTATTGGTCCGTCGTGCCTGCTTTCCATCTATGGCATCCAATGATTGGTAGATGAACAGACCTAAAGCACAGGCTAAGTATGCCCATGTTGGTGCCTGAAAAAAAGATAAAACGTGCTTAAAATTCTGGATGCTTTTCACTGACTTTGTGAAACAATGGCCAACAAGCAAGTTCATATGAATGTGTTCTTTCATCTCTATAAGCCCTATTGTGGATACAAATGGTACGGGGAGAGAGAGAGGGTGTCATATTGCAGACTTGAGCAATGTAGATGCTTTCCATAACAGCAGGAATCATAAGACTGTTATAGCTGATAAACACAGGCGGTTACAGCTGACAGAACAAGCCGTGTCTGACAATACACAGGGTCTTATTGCACTGTTTAAACAGACCACAGCAATTATCTCCTCTGGAGAGCTCAGAATATACTCAATTACGGCCTTCATAGACTATATGCAAGCAGGGTAAGAAGAACAGCCAAGAATTTACTGCAGTTGAAACTAAATATTTATAGTTACACTAAGACAGATATTAAAATCAGCAAAAAAAGACCACATCCTACTGCACAAGTAAACAAAACTGATATTAAAGTTGACTAATGTCCTAATGTCACTGCTACAACTGAACTAAATCTAAACCTGATACATATATCAACAAAAAAAGACAATGTTCTAATGGTGACCACTGTAACAGCTTTTAAATATTAATAATCAAATAAACAGATATTAAATAATCAAAAAGGTCATGTCCTAATGGTGACCACTGTAATAACTACTAAACAATCATAATTAGATTAAAAATGTATCTTAAATCTGATTAATTAAAAGTAATCAACAACAACAAAGTATGATACTGTAATAGCTATTATATAATTAAAAGTTTACTAAACTGATATTAAAACCAACAGAAAACAATTATGATGACCACTGCAATTACTATTAACACTAACTAAAACTGATTTTAAAATCAACAACAAAATGTCCTAATGGTGACCACTGCAACAGCTGTTAAATATTCATAATAAAAAATAACTGATTAAAATCAACAAAAAGACCAGATAAGTAGTGTAAAACATACTTAGTATTCATAAATTGACTGAACTGATATTAAAAGCAACAACAAAAAAATGTCCTAATAGTGGCCACTGCAAAAGCTACTAAATATTTGATTAAAACTGATATTAAAATCAACAAAAAGAAAATATCTTGATAATGACCACTGCAACCGCTGTTTAATTCTAAATATTCATATATTAAAACCGATATTAAAATGAGCAAAAATTACTGTAACTGCTGCTAAATAATAATAACTACACTAAAACTTATATTAAAATATTGAATAAAAATTTAAATAATTTTTCTCATCACATTTTGCATTTACATTATTTTGAATCTTCGCTATACCACTGATAGCAAGTGAAAATAAAGTTAATTAAGATTTGTAGCTGATCTGTTTAAAGCAGTAATGGAATCTACTGAAGCAGTGAAAGTGCACAATACCTGTTCGGTGGCAGTAGGGCAGTAGTATACCAGTATCAGAGTACTGATCATATTGGTTGCGAGTCCCACTATGGTGATAAGGTTCGGCGCCATCCAGAGAGGCACTTTGCTCACCAGCCAGCACCAGAATCCCTGCATTAAGGGCTCCAGGAGGGACCGTCCCGCACTGCTGTACTGATGCTCCTCCAGCCTTTTCAGCTGCTGCCGGGACAGACGGGCTACGGGAAGCTCCATCAGCTTGGCCAGGAGACCGGGGCCCTCTTCCACACCTGGTGCGTTCAGGTCACGGGCCACGGAGACATTGTTTTCGGAATCGGACCGAGCCCGGACAGGTCTCTTGTGTGAGCTCATGCTTCTCTGTGTGGGCGTGGCGAGCGTTGAATCAATGAGATTATGGGATTAGATCTATGGGAGCAAATACAGTGGCATGCATAAATTATTTTTGAACAAATGGAAGAACTCTGACACTACTGAAAAACTGGAATTTATAATTAACAGAAAGTTTTTGTGGGGTGGTGTAATAGTTACTTAGTTAACTGCTATTTAGTAAATGATTTCTATACGCTACAGTCAAGCTACACTACAGTCTGGAACAATCAACAAGTTAAATGTATTGCTCAAGGACAACAGATCAAGGTTTTAAAGATCAAATGGGACGAGGACAGTTTTCTCCCAAAAAAACAAAATTAGCTGTATATTCTATTTTTTTGTATACAATTATAATCAACAGTATATGCATATGTATATACATACATACACTGATATTAATGTGAATTAATTTAAATTTTAAAATTATATTAAATTTTAATTTTAACATTTTAAATTAAAATGACAGGTTATGAATATTTCATTATATTGTAGCAGATGTTCTACCAGTGCTTTTATACTTTTAGACACCTCTTAAAACATTTTTACAGAATAAAATTATAAGCAATAATATATAAATATAAACTGATATAATACTTAATTTTAATTTAATATTTTACATTTTAAAATGATTAAAATTGAAATGATTAGAAGAATATTCAAATATAGTATAGCAGATGTTCTACTGGTAGTTTTATACTTTATTTGAGGCCTTTTAATATATTTTAATAAAATTTATAAGCAAATATGTATTTTATATAAATTTATAATTTGATGCCTCTTAAAATATTTTGCTCTGTCTTCGACCTCAACTTAAAAATGTTGTCAACTTGAGTAAGTACAGAAGTAGGCCTATATAGTTGATCTCACTGCTATAAACAAAAGAGAACATTATTTTTGTAATTTAATAGGGTGTTCAGTCCCTATATCACTTTATATACATTTTATTTTAGGCATGTGATCCTGGACCACAAAACCAGTCGTAAGTAGCACGGGTATATTTGTAGCAATAGCCAACAACACAGTGAATGGGTCAAAATGATCGATTTTTCTTTTATGCCATAAATTATTAGGATATTAAGTAAAGATCATGTTTCATGAAGATATTTAGTAAATTTCCTACCGTCAATATATCAAAACTTAATTTTTGATTAGTAATATGCATTGCTAAGGACTTAATTTGGACAACTTTAAAGGCAATACTTTGAGAACCCTCAGATTCCAGATTTTCAAATAGTTGTATTATCTCGGCCAAATATTGTCATATCCAAGCAAACAATGGAAAGCTTATTTATTCATCTTTCAGATGATGTATAAATCTAAATTAAAAAAAAAGACCTTTATGACTGGTTTTGTGGTCCAGGGTCGCATATAACAAAATATAAATGTGCTAATTTATTTTTTACAACTATAATTATATTAAACACATTTTAGGAGGTGTGATTAATACAGTTCGGTTGTGATCAACAGTAGGCCTACCTTTTTTTGCCCACCACCCTAAAATACACCTGACAGTACAGGAAGAGGGCAGTTACAGGACAGAAAGATAAGAGAGTGATGCATTGGGGTGTAATAAAACCAAACCCTTAAACTATGGCATTGATCTGCAGTATGTTTAATGAGGTACTCACCAGTTGACTGGATTTATGAGATTTATAACAGCCCATTCAAATCTGGATGACGTCAGCTTGATGGCGATCTGTCAAACGTGTCAGACAAGATGATAAATGTGATACATGTATACAATTTTAATTATGTTAAACACGTCTTTAAGAGGCAGTGTGATTAATGAAGTTGGTTGTGATCAATAGTACCTTTGTTTACGTGGTGAAGATGTCTTTTCTCCCAGCAGCATTACACTGGAGATGCCGGTGTGATGGCAAAAGTTGAATTCTTAAATGAATTATAATTAAATGAAAAGAAATGCCGAGACGAAGAAACGTTCACGGCAACGGAGAAGACGCTTAGGTAAAGGATGGTTAACCGACTGCAGGTTAAACGGCGTGGATGAGATGCAGAGGCGTGAAAAGCGCTTCAATAACGCAACGACAACGCCTTCCGGAAGTAGGCATTTCAAAATAAAAGCAAGCGATAGAATATATATATATATAAATTAATCAGATGTATTGATTTTTTAAATTTAAATATGGAATAATAATGAACAGTCGTTCATTAGTTCTGCAATAAAAACAGATGCAATGGTTTCTCGTGTGTACAAAATCTATAGATTGAAATTAATTTATTACTAATGCTAAAATGTAACAGTACGTCTAGAGTTTTGTTTAGGGCTTTTACTGATTTTATACTGCCGTTATTGTTTTATTTGTTTATTTATCCAAAGCCCTTTTTTCGTCCCTTACGGGACTGAATTGTGAGTAAACTGCGCCCCCTACACCAATAACTTTGGAACTGCATCGACTCAAATCGGTATTAAAATCAGCAGTTGCTTGAAAAGTCCTGCTTAAAAATGTGCATCTGTTCATGATATAAAATATCAAAAAGAAAAAAGTATTTTTATTTATTTACTTTAAGTATGAAGAGTCCAGTGTTATTTTAGTATTATTGAGATATTTATACTATATTTTTATTATGTTGAATTAGTTGTTAATTTTTTTTGGTTGTAATTTTATAGTAACAGTTTATGTCATTTGTATTAGGTTTTATTTTGTTACATCTATATAGTTTTTATTAATTTGTATAGCATTTTCAGTTTTAGTTATTTTAGTACATGCAGAAAAGTTGACTGTAATATCCTTGAAAGAGTAAAATCTTATTTATTAAACTTTTAATACTTTCTTTCTCTTGGACATTCACCAGAATATCTAAATGAAACTCTCCTCTATTTTTACAAACACAAGAAATCACAATGTGAGTCAATCAAGACAATTAAAGTCAGGAAACAGGATAAAAAGGTGGAATTTTGTTGAATCATTCTTTATTTAGCAACCACTGAATTGAGAGGTGCCAACACTGAAAACCTCAGCAGCAGATAAGTGGTATTCCCTATTTGTTATGGGAATCTTGCTGAAAGTTATAACATTGTAAAAATTTTAATAGGAGATGTGAGAATGTTGGGAAGTTTTAAAAGTAAAACACTAAGTTGGTGGACTGTTAACTTCCTTTCCACAAGGAAACATGATATGGCACGAAAGCATCCTACAGATGAACAGATGAGAGAGACGGCAAAGAGAATATTCATGTGGAAAAGTGACAGCGGTCATTGATAAACCAACAAAACTAACTGCTGACAATTCTCACATTTATTTACATAACCTCAAGATTTTCTCCCAATGCATTTTATGCTTCTTCGAGAACTTCTTTAACTTCATCTATTAAGCCTTCAAGAAATGGCAAAGTGAAACAGAGTACAATGCTGTGACAGCCCATCAACAGAAACATACACCGTGCCAAGTACGGTAAACGGACCCCCAAAAAACAAGGTTATTTAAAGTGCGGATGAACCAAGTCAGTCATGCTAGGAACGGAGTGATAAACTGTTGCAGAGTGTTCATGCATACAATTTAAAAAAAACTTTGAAGGAAGGATTTCAGTGGTACAACTAAAAAAAAAAAACCCAAAGGGTAGAACATGTGAGTATCAACTGATACAAGTCTGTACCCTTAACCTACAATGAAAAAGTAAATAAATAAAATCAACACTAATAAAAAAATTCTAAAGCTTTCCTCACAATCATTCAAGGGTTTTAATGATCAGAAAAATCCCCTTATTTTATCCTCTGCTGATTTGTAAGAGAATTACCTAACGCTTTATTTCACATGTGAAAGTAGGAAAGGTTTCTTCAGAATACTTCTGAATACTATCAAGAAGCCTACAGGACTCTTGTGTTTGTCGTTTCTCCGTGAGTGTGTTCCAGGCTACAGCGCACGGGGCCGCTTGGGGTTAATCTGCTTGCTGGCTTGTTCCTCCTCTTGGAGAGCAGAACGGAATGACCTCACTTTATCTGATAATTCGAGCAGACATGCATCCATAAATAATAATTCCATCAGGGGGAAACTGAAAGGAAAGAACATTCTAGAGAATGCTTTACCTCTGAGCTCAATAAGGATCTCAATCTTCTGGTCAAGAATCTGCTCCAGCTGAGAAGAGTAGGAGTCCGCGTCGTAGTCCACCTCCTCAGTCATCTCCAGGAGAACCTTCTCATCCTCAAGCCACCTGATAGACTCCTGTCAGCACATATAGTGTGAACATCATTAGCAATTCCCTTTTTCAGTTTTGGACTGAACCGTATCGGAGTACAAATGAAAGTGAAGAGTTCAGAAAAAAGAAGCACAACAAACCAAATGCTGACGTCAACTGGAATAAAAAGCTCTAGTAGAGGAATAAACACCTGAAACACAGCCCTGTGGTCTTCCAGAACCTGTTCCTCCATCTCCACAAGCTGAGACACTGCCTCGTGGAACGTGAAGAGCTGAGGGGAGACTTCCTCTTCCTGTCAATATTAAAACATAAGCTTTTATCCTACCTTAATGGTGTTTGGTCCACAATATCTGAGACAACAAATCGATTACCTGCCTAATTTTCCTGTTTATGGTTTCAGCCTTATGCTTATAAATGATATGCAATATATAAAGCATGAATACACTGATAACAAAAAAATAAAGCCTTTATAGGCACATACAATTGAGGTCAAAAGTTTACAGAATCTTGTTAATTATTTTACCATACAAAATGCATGTTATTTTTTATTTAGTACTGATCTGAAGATTATTTCACATAAACGATGTTTACACATAGTCCACAAGAGAGAATAATAGTTGAATTTATAAAAATGACCCCGTTCAAAAGTTGATTCTCAATACTGAATGATCCACAGCTGTGTTTTTTTGTTTAGTGATAGTTGTTCATGAGTCCCTCGTTTGTTCTGAACAGTTAAACTGCCTGCTGTTCTTCAGAAAAATCCTTCAGGTCCCACAAATTCTTTGGTTTTCCAGCATTTTTGTGTATTTGAACCCTTTTCAATGATGACTGCATGATTTTGAGCTCCATCTTTTCACACTGAGGACATATGAGGGACTCGTATGCAGCTATTACCGAAAGTTCAAACACTCACTGATGCTCCAGAAGAAAAAAACATGCATTAAGAGCCAGGGGGTGAAAATTTTTGAATTTGAAGATCAGGGTAAATTTAACTTATTTTGTCTTCTAAACATTTAACTATCTTCTGTAGCCTCTGAAGGGAAGTACTAAATGAAAAAATATGATATTTAGGCAAAACAAGAAAAATGTACACATCTCCTTTCGGTTCAAAAGTTTTCTCTTAATGCATGTTTTTTTCCTTCTGGAGCATCAGTGAGCGTTTGAACATCTTTTATGTGAAATACCTTATTCAGGTCAGTACGAAATAAACAATAACATGCATTTTGTATGATGCCTCTTATTTTGGTAAAATAACATTTTGCTTTTTCTGAAAGGGGGATGTAAACTTTTGAACTGTATAAATATATGAATCTGCACAGAAAACAAAAAGGTATAATTAGTTGGGAAACTACAGGGTTAGGAGGGTTTTTCTTTCTTTCCTTTTCTTTTTTAAAATTAATACTTTCCAGCTTTCCTGTAGCTCAAATGGTAGAGCATGGCGCTAGCAACGCCAAGATCATGGGTTTGATTCCCAGGGAAAGCAAGAGCTGATCAAATGTAAAACTTGAATGCAATGTAAGTCGCTTTGGATAAAAGCGTCTGCTAAATGCATAAATGTAAATGTAATACTAAAATTAATAATTTAGCAAGGATGTATTAAATTTATCAAGTGACATTTATAACATAATTCATGTAAACATTTACATTACATTTACATTTATGCATTTAGCAGACGCTTTTATCCAAAGCGACTTACATTGCATTCAAGTTACAGTTTTACATTTGATCAGCTCTTGCTTTCCCTGGGAATCAAACCCATGATCTTGGCGTTGCTAGCGCCATGCTTTACCATTTGAGCTACAGGAAAGCTGGAAAGTATTAATTTTTAAAAAAGAAAAGGAAAGAAAGAAAAACCCTCCTAACCCTGTAGTTTCCCAACTAATTATACCTTTTTGTTTTCTGTGCAGATTCATATATTTATACAGTTCAAAAGTTTACATCCCCCTTTCAGAATCTGCAAAATGTTATTTTACCTAAACAGTAACAGTAACAGACACAAATTACACTTCTAAAAAGTATCACTGGAGTAGGTGTCATTCCTTTATCATCATGCATGCATTTTAAAGCAGAGGAAGTACTAGGAACAGATGTGTTTTTACATTCTGTTCACAGAGCAGTTTGAGGTCATCTCTCTGAGGGGAGTTGCCCAAATCCCATTCCTCATCCATGATGTCCAGCTGGTTAATGGCATTGACATTGGGGCGGACTCCCTCTGTCACAGCATTGGGATCCACGGTCAGCTCCTTCACTCTAAATGCACAGATTGACAGCATTTATGATGATGTTTTTAGAGCAATCATGCTGACCTAAATGACACCATGCACAGGTCACAAGACTCAACTGGGGAGATGCTTGTTTTGGCTGCGACACTGCATACTCCTACCTTATTTCAAAAACTTTTTATGCTTTTAATAAGCATTTTATGACGGTTTGTTTTTTAAAACAACTAAAAAAATACAGACATCAGAATTCCCATAGGTGCAGTTGGGCATATCAATTGCAGCAATTTGTGCAGCTTACGCAACTGTTTATGGTGTCATCTCATTTTTATTAATTGTGTACAGTGTTTATGTGTATTAATATTCATTATGAAATATTTATAAAGGAGAAGTAAGGACGACAGCACCACAGAAATGCCAGACATTCCCAGGGTTAGAGAAATGAAATGACAGCAGATCAGAGGGGAAATGAAAAATGGTCACACCAAAAGCACAGCCATTACTGTGAGACGTGAGTGCAGCCAATGTTTCTAATAAAATGAAACAGACTGTGGTTATATACATTGCAGTGCATGAGTACTTCCATGCATTGGTTGCAAGCCAATGCGGGATGTTGGTTGTCTACTGACCAGTGCTGGGGAAGCTACATTGAAACTGATTGCCAAGCTGTAATGTAAAACATTGTTCCCTACACTACAAGTTACTAACAAAAAAAAAAAAAGATTGAAGCTATTTAAGATGGTAATATATTTATAATTATGTAACTTTAATAATAATAATAATACATTTATCTATATTTGGAATCAGAGCACTATTTATCTGAGACTAAAACAATGAACATCTTAATTAAGGTCACAACAAGCACTAATATATCTAATAAAACACCCTTATTTAAACAACTCAATTGAAAACATGAATAAACAGCATTTAACTAAACATATAGATAGTTGTAACAAGTTGTAAAATTGTATACAGAGATTACCGAGTGAATAAGTAAACCATTTTTTGAAGTAGTTCACTGAAAGTGATCTAAGGTTGTGATGGCACACAACCTTAAGGTTCTCTGGTTCTCATGACAAAAAGTTTAGTAGTTGATTGCAATTTAAATAAGTGAAATTTGACAATACTCAATAACATTTTTGAAGTAGTGATACTTTTGACATCCCTAGTCAGAATAAAGTGATTTGCTAAAATTAAAAAAAAAAAATTCTAGATGATGAATAAAAACATTGACAGCAATCAGAATCCATCCTGCTTAAAAGAGTTTGAGTATTTAAAGTGGCAGAAGATAGAACTGCAGTGCGTTCTTATAATAAACAGATCGTTATCATGCATTGTTGTGGACGCTAATATAGTTATCATTATTGTTATTGGTGTGAACGGGCCTCTCTACAGTGTACCAAAAATAATGATTTAGAGGTTTGTCTTTTTTCACTGCTTGTTCGTGAAAAAGCTAGATGTTGAAAAGAGTTTGGTTACTATTACGCTACTGAAAAATGTTAGTAAATTCTATCACTAGTTTTAGTTAGTCCCCAACACTGCTGCAGTGTATCTGACTAAGTATAAGGTGGGAAGCTGCATAGACATGTGCTCATACTCATAGGTAGGAGAGAGTTCAGAGCGACTTCCTCCACCCTGAGAGAAGGGGATGTCAGAGGGGCTAATCCCAAACTCCTTTACTCTGAAGACAGTCAAGACAGAACAGAGAAAAACAGCAAGACAGAGAGAGAAGAGCACAGCCAATCAGGAGAGATGTATAATTACGACAAGACTTTTTACCACTGGCACTAGCTTATCAACTCATTGGTAAATACAACAACTTGATTGAGATTGCCTTAAACAGCTAGAAGCTACATTGTCAAGAGTTCTACTCAACTTCTGTTTTCACAAATGCACAACACAGTGCCATGTTCTTACCTGTTGGCATATCTCAGAGTGTTCAGCGTGTTCTCACAGGAAGCCATGCCAGGAGAAATGGTGGCGATCTGATCAGACAGAAGTCACAATAAGAGCTGTGCAAACAGGCAAAAGTAAACTTAGCCAAATCCCAACGTTCAAGAAGGATAGCTTAATCAAACTTACCATGCATGTCCTGGAGTTCTCACCAATGAATGAGTCTCTGAGGACCTGTGTGAGCTTGCTCGCTCTGAATGGGGTGTGAGGCTTATTACGGCCCAGAGCCCTGATACATTCCTAATACATGGGACATGCAAGATCACAGTGATTATAGGAAATTTCAAAATTGTACCTAATGGCCAAATGGCTGCTGACCCCTGCTCTTGGGTGGTATTTTTAAGGTGCTGACCTTCAGAGCCAAAAGACTCTTGTTGATTTCGGCTCCCTCTAAACGAGTCTGCCGATCAGCGCTGGACGTGTCCGCTCCACGTTCGTTACCCGCCAGATCAATGAGTGAGAATTTGCCGTGCATCTTGCCCTTCCTTCGTAGAATGATTTGGAAGACAGCATGGCTACGGGATGAGTGGGCATTGGCTGAGGTCTGACCTGAGGTCCTAAAATGGAAGATAAAAAGGTGAAATTTAAGTCAGGAGTGTCTAACTGGAGTGTCTAAACAACTTTTAAGTCAGGAGTGTCTAACAGGAGTGTCTAAACAACTAAAAATCAAGTCAGAAATCTTGGGGTGATTCTGGAGACAGACCTTAGCTTCAGTAGTCATGTCAAAGCAGTAACTAAATCAGCATACTATCATCTCAAAAACATTGCAAGAATTAGATGTTTTGTTTCCAGTCACGACTTGGAGAAACTTGTTCATGCCTTTATCACCAGCAGGGTGGATTATTGTAATGGTCTCCTCACCGGCCTTCCAAAGAAGACCATTAGACAGCTGCAGCTCATCCAGAACGCTGCTGCCAGGATTCTGACTAGAACCAGAAAATCTGAGCATATCACACCAGTCCTCAGGTCCTTACACTGGCTTCCAGTTACATTTAGGATTGATTTTAAAGTACTTTTACTCGTTTATAAGTCACTCAATGGCCTAGGACCTAAATACATTGAAGATATGCTCACTGAATATAAACCTAACAGACCACTCAGATCATTAGGATCGAGTCAGATAGAAATACCAAGGGTTCACACAAAACAAGGGGAGTCCGCTTTTAGCTATTATGCCGCCCGCAGTTGGAACCAGCTTCCAGAAGAGATCAGATGTGCTAAAACATTAGGCACATTTAAATACAGACTGAAAACTCATCTGTTAAGCTGTGCATTTGTTGAATGAACACTGTGCTACGTCCGAACTGACTGCACTGTATTTTATGTATAATCATATTCTATTTAACTGTTTTAAATTTCATTTTAAATCAATTTCTATAACTTTTTAAAATTCCTTGTTTTTATTATTTTTAATTCCTTGTTTTTATTGCTGTGAATGACTATTTCACTTTCTTTTATGTAAAGCACTTTGAATTACCACTGTGTATGAAATGTGCTATATAAATAAACTTGCCTTGCCTTGCCTAACTTATACCAAGACATTGTGAGGACTAATTACAGATTCAAATACCATGAATTGTTAAAGCTGCAGTCCATAACTTTTTTGTTTTCAAAATTTACAAAATTAATATAATAAGCGAGTACATCATGAATCCATTTTCCAAACCGTGTTTTTGGCTTGTCCTGAATCACTACGGAACACCTATAATAAGTCCTTATATTTGGACTATTTCAGACTGGTACTGGTGGAACCGCTGCGGAGTAGCCCAGTAACTGCGTGATTTGTCTCAGACATAAACAGAGAGAAGTAGCTCCGGCTACAATGTTCTTCCGCAAAACGCACACAGTTCAAAAGGTATGGACTGCAGCTTTAAGGAAAAGATACAGCAGCAAATAACTACAGCATTATTCAGAGAACATTGTTTTACCTGCAACTGTTCCCTATTTCAATGAGTTTGAGTACATCCTCAGTAAATTTGACCTCACGCTCCTGAAGCCCAACCACCTGGACCTGCTGCTTCCCATCTTCTAGCACACGTAGCTTAGCCTTACTATTCAACAGATCAAATACCTAAAGAAAAAAAATACTTTGAAAGACTTGTCCTATTTTTAAAATAGGCTTTATTTTGTCACAACCATTAGTAATGAATTTTCTAAAACCTTCCTGATAATCAAAAACAAATCAATCAATGGATGTGTACAATGTGTACAATTCTTCAAATGGTATTCTCAACACATTGTGGAT
Source organism: Schizothorax lantsangensis (assembly GCA_027422415.1). NCBI lineage: Eukaryota > Metazoa > Chordata > Actinopteri > Cypriniformes > Cyprinidae > Schizothorax > Schizothorax lantsangensis. The sequence goes on along the minus strand of CM049851.1, from coordinate 8,500,255 downwards.
AAACAAAAATTTAAGAGCCACTTGCCTTTCCACTGTAAATTTCAAAGAAAGTTGCGTAAACCTGAAGATCCAGCTTCTTATAGTTTGGTTTCTTCAGCATGAGAAAAACATCTCGAGCTGTTTGTGTAAAACATGTACATGAATAAGTTTGCTTGAAAAAAAACTCTGAAGAAATTACAGGACCAAAAAAAACATCAATTACCAGCTAATGCATAGATTCCTTTTGAACAATCCTGGTTCTTTCCTGAAAAATCTCCACCCATGGTCTAAAACACAAACCAATCGATGAGATTTATGTCTTATTACACAGATATATGAAAAATACAAAATGAAGTTGTGGCCATTTTCAGTACAAAAACTAGTAAACTGTACAAACTAATTAATAAAAATAAATCTTAATTGTATAAAATAAATACTACTTACATGAGTTTTTCCACTTCCTGTTTGGCCATAAGCAAAGCATGTGGCCATTCCTCTATCAAAGATGGTTTCCACAAGGGGTCTTGCAGTAAACCTGTGAAGAAAACAGTTAAAAGATTTTGTTCCCTCCAACAGTGACTAATTCCTGACACCATTTTTAGTTAAAGATTCATGTTTAATGAACAATGAAGGAAATCATCCTCTACCTGTAAACCATTTCATTTGTTGTGCTGTCATCAAAGGCATAATCGAAGCGGAATGTTTGGTTCTCTAGGTATCGAGTCAGGTCCACCTTCTGTTTTGGTTCATGGACCATGACAACATCTTTACTTGGAACAGTGATCACATCTAGGTCCCTTACCGTCAATTCTACAACACAAATGAGAAATAAATGACAACATACAGGTGCATCTCAATAAATTACAATGTCGTGGAAAAGTTCATTTATTTCAGTAAATCCACTTGATTGGCTCTATGACTCTCTCTCCTCTCCACCTGTAGCTGGTGTGTGGTGAGCACACTGGCGCTGTTGTCCTGTGGCTGCCGTCGCATCATCCAAGTGGATGCTGCACACTGGTGGTTGTTGAGGAGAGACCCCCTCCCCCACATGATTGTAAAGCACTTTGGGTGTATGGCAATACACAATAAAAGCACTATATAAATGCTTCATTCATTCATTCATTCATTCATTCAGTAATTCAACTCAAATTGTGAAACTCGTGTATTAAATAAATTCAATGCACACAGACTGAAGTAGTTTAAGTCTTTGGTTCTTTTAATTGTGATGATTTAGGCTCACATTTAACAAAAACCCACCAATTCACTATCTCAACAAATTAGAATATGGTGACATGCCAATCAGCTAATCAACTCAAAACACCTGCAAAGGTTTCCTGAGCCTTCAAAATGGTATCTCAATTTGGTTCACTAGGCTACACAATCATGGGGAAGACTGCTGATCTGACAGTTGTCCAGAAGACAATCATTGACTACGTTTACATGGACATCAGTAATCTAATTATTTACCTTATTCTGAATAAGACAATATTATGATTAAGGTGTTTACATGAGTCGCTTTTAGAATAATCCTTTCATGTTCCTGTTTTACATGTTATAGTACATAGACGACGGCGGTGTTGAAGCTCTTTTATTTGCCGTCAAACGGTTGATCACTGCCGTGTGTGTCCTGTCGCAAAATGTGGCGAAAAGTCCTACACGAGGGTAATAGTTTGATTAAGGTGTTTACATGTCTGTACCGCACTTCAATAATGCGACTAAAATAGGAATATTCCACGTCTTAATTCGATTTGTGTTTACTTCGATTATGACTTTAGCCGGATTAAGGTAATCAAAAATCTCTGTTTACATGGTAGAATCTTAATCAGAGTATTGTCTTAATCGTATTAAAATCGGATTATTGATGTCCATGTAAACGTAGTCACAGACACCCTTCACAAGGAGGGTAAGCCACAAACATTAATTTCCAAAGAAGCTGGCTGTTCACAGAGTGCTGTATCCAAGCATGTTAACAGAAAGTTGAGTGGAAGGAAAAAGTGTGGAAGAAAAAGATGCACAACCAACCGAGAGAACCGCAGCCTTATGAGGATTGTCAAGCAAAATCGATTCAAGAATTTGGGTGAACTTCACAAGGAATGGACTGAGGCTGGGGTCAAGGCATCAAGAGCCACCACACACAGATGTGTCAAGGAATTTGGCTACAGTTGTCGTATTCCTCTTGTTAAGCCACTCCTGAACCACAGACAACGTCAGAGGCGTCTTACCTGGGCTAAGGAGAAGAAGAACTGGACTGTTGCCCAGTGGTCCAAAGTCCTCTTTTCAGATGAGAGCAAGTTTTGTATTTCATTTGGAAACCAAGGTCCTAGAGTCTGGAGGAAGGGTGGAGAAGCTCATAGCCCAAGTTGCATGAAGTCCAGTGTTAAGTTTCCACAGTCTGTGATGATTTGGGGTGCAATGTCATCTGCTGGTGTTGGTCCATTGTGTTTTTTGAAAACCAACGTCACTGCACCCGTTTACCAAGAAATTTTGGAGCACTTCATGCTTCCTTCTGCTGACCAGCTTTTTAAAGATGCTGATTTCATTTTCCAGCAGGATTTGGCACCTGCCCACACTGCCAAAAGCACCAAAAGTTGGTTAAATGACCATGGTGTTGGTGTGCTTGACTGGCCAGCAAACTCACCAGACCTGAACCCCATAGAGAATCTATGGGGTATTGTCAAGAGGAAAATGAGAAACAAGAGAACAAAAAATGCAGATGAGCTGAAGGCCACTGTCAAAGAAACCTGGGCTTCCATACCACCTCAGCAGTGCCACAAACTGATCACCTCCATGCCACATCGAATTGAGGCAGTAATTAAAGCAAAAGGAGCCCCTACCAAGTATTGAGTACATATACAGTAATTGAACATACTTTCCAGAAGGCCAACAATTCACTAAAAATGTTTTTTTTATTGGACTTATGAAGTATTCTAATTTGTTGAGAGAGTGAATTGGTGGGTTTTTGTTAAATGTGAGCCTAAATCATCACAATTAAAAGAACCAAAGACTGTGTGCACTGAATTTATTTAATACACGAGTTTCACAATTTTAGTTGAATTACTGAAATAAATGAACTTTTCCACGACATTCTAATTTATTGAGATGCACCTGTACATAGGGCAATCAAAAACCAAAAAGAAGTACAAATGTCTGAGGCATTACCTTTTTTATTGAGGGGTCGTTTCCTAACACAAACGCATATTCTGTGCTCCTCAATCTGTCGAAAAAATGAATTACACTTTGCTTCTTTTAATAAAATGTTTTACTTAACATCCAAAAATGAAGTACTTTTTTCTTACTAATAATATATTATATTAATGTCATTATATATTATTTTTTCTGTATTACTATTATTATCATCATTAAAAGGTGGATCTCAAATGATGAACATGTCTGGGTCGCATTTCCCCCAAAGCTCATATGGATAAAAAATAATTTTGAATAAATAATCATTAAAATAAAAATGAATAAAAAATTAACTAACAATAATATTAATATAAAAATTATGATACATGATAGCTGTGTTAAAGGAACACTAGGAAAGGAACACAAAGGAACGCAATGATTTTACGCAGCGCCTGAAAGTAGTCCCCAGCTATATCATAACTAGTTACCTAGCTGGGGACTACTTTCAGGCGCTGCGTAATATCATTGCGCCTGTTGCACCCATGGTACAGCAGCAAAGTTCCTTGATTATTACGCCGGAATGAGAGTATAGTTCCTAGCCATATCGGCCTAGAAAATTGCAACTTTTAATTTTCCGTCGGTCTTAGTACACGATGTAACTACAGAAGAGTCAAGCTTTAAATAGGAAAATTATCAAAACTCTTTGGTCATTTTTGAGCGAGATGCTAATGGTCTAATCCGATTCAATGATCTATGCTAAGCTAAGCTTAAAGTGGTACCGCCAGACCCGGAGATCGGCTGAATGGATTCAAAAACGGTAAAACTCAACTTTTTAAGTTTTAAGAGTTATAAAATGAGCCTATTTTCAAAAATAGTGGAGTGTTCCTTTAAATTAAATTTAATTAATTCATTCATTCTTGTATTTATTATATTTTAAATATGACCCAGACATTAATTCATCAATACCTACCAAATCTGTCGTGGTTAGCGGTCGATAGTCCAAACTTGCTCTGAAGTCTCGGATCATCTGCAGTATTTCATAGTTTGGAATCGTTGTATCAATTTCCTTTAAAACAAAACAAGCACATTCACATTAGGAACACCACCAGGTGAACTAATCTATTTGTCAAACCTGACAAATACATCACAATTAAAAGCTGAGAGACGAGGCAGAGAGATATAATGACAGAAATATGAGAAGTCTTACCTGTGCACGCTTTTCTCTCAGTTCCTGTTGCTGTAGCCTGCGTCTCTCCCTCTTCTCCTGCAATTTTTCCACTTCCTTCACACAGTTCGACTTCCTCCTTGCTGTTAGAGAGCAGAACAACAAATAATTCCATTTTAGCAAAGGCAACAACCATTTCCTCTCTTTCAGCCCACCTCCTCCCACTCTGTATCTCTCTCTCTAATATAAGTGTGTATGTGTGCAGACAGAGTGGCTATAGAGGCAAGCCAGAGCCTCTGGCAGCTGGCACATGGTAGCGCCAACAGCCCTCTCCATCTTAAAGAGCTCTATTCTCTGAGCAGACCTTTTCCAAAGTCATTTTGCTGTCTGCAACATACCCTGCTACTATTACTTTACTACTTGCTACATTACTACTATTACTTGCAAACAATAGTATCAGCAGAACATGGAATAAAATACTAGGCTTCAAAATGAAGGCATTTCTATTCATCTGACTGATTAATTTAATCTACCCAAAACAATGTGCAGTTTGAACACAGACTCATCTCGCAACACCAAACTAGGGGTGGGAATCTTTAGACTAGATTTGATTAGAAATAGTTAGAAATTAAAAATATTTAACCCCCAATTTTTTATTTTATTTCTGAGTTTGTTTCTTTATGGGAACAGATTTGGAGAAATGTAGCATTGCATCACTTGCTCACCAATGGATCCTCTGCATGTGAATGGGTGCCATCAAAATGAAAGTCCAAACAGCAGTCCAAATAATCCACATGACTTCAGTTCATCAATTAACATCTTGCAAAGCAAAAAGCAGTGTGTTTGTAAGAAACAACTCATTAATACGTTTTTAACTTCAAATGAGTCCTATAACCATAACATTGCATTTCCAGTGAAAAAGTCTAAATCAAGAAATAAATATGCTCAGATCAAGCACTGTTTACAAGTGAAAACAAAACAGTTCTAAACAAATGTTTGGTGGATTTTGATGCAAGAGGACAACAGGGAATTGAGTTCTTCACTGGATTAAGTGTTAATATGTTATTATGGACTCGTATTTTGAATAGATGTGACAGTTTAAAGTTAAAACACATTAATGATGGATTTGTTTATTACAAACATGCAGCTTTTCACTTTACAAGATGTTAACTGATCGACTGGAGTCGTGTGGATTACTTGTGGATTATTGTGAGGTTTTTATCAGCAGTTTGGACTCATTCTGACGGCACCCATTCACTGCAGAGGATCCATTGGTGAGCAAGTGATGTCATGCTATATTATCCAAAATCTGTTCTGATGAAGAAATAAACTTATTTACATCTTGGATGGGCTGAGGGTAAGTACATTTTAATTAAGTAATAATTAATTAGATTTTCATTCTTGGGTGAACTGCAATTCAGAGAAAGAATTGCAACATATCTGTGAATCAATTTGCCCCACCCCTGCACTAAACAAGCAAATTAAACCTAACAATTGTAATTCCACGCAAATGATGGGCAGCATCATGCTGCACATAGAAAACAGTTTGAGCATTTTGATTCCAGATTAATTCAGCAGACAGACTCTTGTAAGCTTCATAAATTCAAAGCAAGAGGATTAATCAGGAAGGTTCGGAGTCAGGTCAAGCCTGCCAGGTCACAAACAGTCACTGACATTCAGAGGGGAGGCTGGGGTAGCCAAACCACACCCCACAGATTTGAGCCAAGATACAGACAGATGAGCAAGGTTTAGGTTTACTGACTCTAAAAGCATGCTTTCTCTTTATGCATTATATGCATCCTGCGCAGGAGGCCTCAGTCCTTTCAGTGTTTTCCTGTGGGGAAAAGGGGGTTGACAGGAACAGACTGAAAAGCACTGAGGAGTGTCATATTACCGTTTTGTAGTTGCTGATTTAGCTGACTTTGGGTCTGGATCTGTGTGGGCTGAGAGGGCTGTTGTACTGGTGGAGGGGGTGCTGATTCTGGCTGTTGCTGCTGGGCCGACCGTCCCCGAGTCGAGCCAACTTTAAAACAGAACACATAAGAGTCAGCAAATCACACTCGGACAAACAGAGACTATGTCCGAAAACTGAGGCATCACAGGAGCGGTCTCAAACATGCCTATGATGGACAAAAATGCTGCTTAGGTAGACAGCTCACCAAGTTTTCAAACACAGCCATCTTAGTATGTTGACATAACTATAAGTCATGTGTAGTAAAACAGTCACTATAAGTAAAACACTCTGGCACTTTTAAAACATCACTATTTGTTTGAGCATGCCGACTCAGCAATTTTGTGACTATTTTGGCTATGATTAAAACCTCTGTCAAGGTCACAAAATATATTTTCTTCCATATTGTAACTTACATCCAAGTAAAATGGATTATGTGGGAAAAAAAAGAGTGGAGGACGTGGTTCAATCCATCAGTTGTTGACTGCACAGAAGCAGATCTGAATGCAATATTTCAATCAACTGTAAGAAAGCAGTGGGGTTTAAGCTGTCTAAACGACTGAAGAAGTCTGGCATTTGTTATCAGAGAGAGAATATTTTGCACTGGAAGACTGAAGACTGACATTTTTGTTAAAAATTACTACATCAATAAAAATTAAATGTGTGCATAAATGTATCGTTCACAATAAGATCAATAAAATGAAAATAGAAAATAGATGAAGAGGTTGATGGGGAATTTCCATTTCATGTTGACTTTAACATCTGTTATTCTTTACTAACCGAACAAAATAATCTTACATTATTATTAATAGTATTTAAAATTAGAATTTTGTTGTACAATAACAATACACATCTGTCTTGATCTTTCATTTGTCTTAATTTTAACAGACTTTGAGTTAGTGTACTTTTTTTTAATATGCACTTTCTTCCAGTTCTGGTGAACTTGTCCCCTTTGTCTACAAAACCCTGTTGTTATTATTTATATGTATCATCAACACCATATCAACATCAAAGGCTAAATTCATGGCAAACTCAAGAGTAATAAATTAATAATAGTGATAATAGTGAAATAATACTTCAATTAGTTATATAAAATAATGTTACAAAATTACAAAAACAAACAAACAATAACAACAATAAAAGTTACATAAAATCTATATCAAATTTGAAATTCTAATATTTTCCAAGGAGAAGCTTTTTTTAATGTCCATTAATGTTATTTCTGTATAACAACATTGCCTAATATTATTTAAAGTATTTCAAATAAAATATGCTTTACATTCAAGGAAGACTTCACATTAAGCCAATTAGTTTTATTACAGTACATTAGATTTGCATAGTAACATTTAGCACTAAAAATGTTAAGAACTGGGCAAACGAGGAAAAAAGTTGTTCCCAGTGCGTGTTATAACAAATTCAGAGTACCCTGTCAAAATGAAGTGCTTGTGGAGTGTGCACTCTCTGAAAACACTGCATCATGAGCCTGACACGTACATGTGCCGCCCCTTCATTCTGAAGCAACCAGCACGTGCACACTACATCCCCCCCCCCCAAATCACTTTTGCAGATTAATAATTGCACACTGACATACTGCAATTCATAACTTATTTTGATTTATTGTGCAGCCCTTTTCCTGAGTCATATAACTATAAATATACCTCTGTTGTCTCTGGTTGGGATTTCACTCCTTCCCGGTGCAATAGTTCTACGATTCTGCACACAAACAAGTGTACAAAAAGGTTAAAAGTTGCTAACAATTAGAATGCAAGTTCAATGTTTTACTCTGGCCTAGAACAAACCTTAGGGATTTTGTTGACCTTCACAGAGCTGGGTGTAGGAGGCGGTGGTGTAACAGGGCTCAAGGAAATCTCCTCTTCTGGACTAACATCTGGATTTAGTGAGAATATGCACTCCAAATCAATCTGTTACGAAAAAATTAACAAGCTGTGAACATTACAAGAAATCTGATCTTTTATCCAAATCATGCAGGATATCCAAAGGATAAAAATGGTACAGGGTACATGACAACATAATTTATATTTGAAAGAAACACAGCTTGTGTCCACGTAATATCTGAGAGTTTCATACTGTACCCTAACAACACCAGAATGTTGTTCTATCCATTATTAATTTCACAGGCAGCTGAGAGGCTGCTAGACTTACCTCTTTTCCTTTAGTGTCTCCATTTTCTATCCATTCCACAGTAGCACTTTCATTATCTTCATTTAAAGAGGTCACCATGGCCTGGTGTATTCGCCCTGTAAGAAACCCAACACCTCTAAGTGTGAAAGACAAATTGAAAACATTAATGTATCCATTTTGAAATTTTACACATCTAATGGGAACTTGAAAAAAGTTTATGTACAAGATGGCAAGTCAACAACAATCTGCTTCTGAGGACACTTCAGAAGTTGAGCTAATAGCTACTAAAAAGTATCAGAGCATCACTGAAAACAAACAGCCACGTTCCGTATCTATTATTCAGAGCTATTCCTACTCACACGTCGACATCCCTGCAATTATTCAACAGCGGCATCAGCAAGAAAAAGCACATATTATCCTGCCATAAAACAAGCTATTTAAAACCCCTGCATGCAACATCAGGCCAAAAGAAAAGTTAAGACCCAGTTGTAAAGGAACATTGTTATGATGTTAGAGACCTCCTCTGTTTAAAGATGTCACAAGCACTGTTCATCTTCAGAGAGCATGTCAAAAGTTATCTCTATTACGCAATAACATGAAACTTCCCAAAGAGACAGGAGTGGTTTGTCTAACACGTCAACAGACCCGGGCTCACTTGTTTCTTTGCTACAAGCTGAAGTTAAATATAACACAGCCTTCTCAAAGAGATAAAATCATAATCTCTTCTGACAGTATTGCAAATTGTATTGATGCCAATACCAATGAAAAGCCACTGAATGCTCACGAGACACCAACACTAGATTTACTAACTCTGCACTCAGACATGATTAGCAGAAATTGATACATTGATCCTTAAACACATTCAGAACCAGTGTATGTTTCACTTCTGCTTTTGATTAACTAAATTACAATTAATCTACAAATATTTAAAACATAATATTCAGTGAATGCTGTACTATTATAAATGATAAAAAACAACAATAATGATAATTAGTAAAAGTAATATTAGTAGAATTACTACTGCTGTTATTTGAAGTTGTTGTGGTTGTTAGTTTTCTAAATGGAAAAAGTATTAATCTTTGTATTGGGCCAATTATAAACCTTCCTAACCTTAAAAAAAATGTTTGTTACTTACAAATTTAAGTAGTTGTCCAAACAGTACATCAAACAGGTTACTTCAAATGTGAAAGCCACTGTTTGGTTCTATTTTTGAGTGACTAAAATGTGAATATTTGTAATATATTTATACATCTAATAATAATAATGCAACTAAACCAAACTGTCAATGTTTCCTTTGGCCACTAGGATGGAGTTTAATCTCTGAACCCAAAGAATAACACATCACATAACTTCAAGGAACTTACTTGTCATCTTCAAATTATTACTCTTACAAACCAGTCAAATTATTATGACTATTTAAACTCTCTAATGTCATTATAATCTCAAATTAGTGACTAATGTGAAGTGAGTGACATCCAAACTTATGTTGGGTTTAAGACTCCAAGCTAAACAAACCAGCTGGTTTGAATGAAACCAGCAACTTCTCTCTGTCCACACTTATTTACAACCAATCTGTAAAACAAAACATTCATTTGCAAGTGATTTAAGATGGCTAACCCACATGAATCTAGAACCTACAGTACTTACATGATTATATTCCCAACCAATACAATACATAAATAATTCCCCACTAATCTACATCAAGTAAGCCAGTTACTTGGCTTAAATCAAATATGATCGCACACATTATGAATCTAAACAAACTCCACCCGGGTTTAGCAGGTGGCTAACGTAAACCGACAGTTGCACTGTTGATTGACACAAGCTCGTTAACTACCGCGGCAACCAGCACCAACAGACTAAACTTAACGCCATATATCGATTTATACTAGGCCCGACCACCTAAAACTATAATTTCTGTCAGGATTTTTGAGGTAACGTTAGCATCCGTTAGCCGAACCGGGGCAACGACTTTAACGGACGGTTACAAGCGACCCAAATATGAACTCACCATCGCTGCGCTTTATCTCCACATAAATCCCCACAACGATCTTGCCGAAGTTCACCGCCATGGCTAATTCATGGGACGCAGGGAATACTCAAATAAACGGGTGTGTGGGAACTAGAAACAGTGTTTGTGTTTGAATTTTTCACATTTGTTGTTCCGTGTTGCTCAAAACCGGGAGGCGGCCACAGCGCCAGACATAAAAGAGGCAGAGAGTACAGGGCGCGTGCGCGGGGGAAGCTCGATTTGCGTGTTTTTTTTTCCTCCACAAGCCCCGCCTCCTACGTCAAGATTGGCTAGAAGCAGCTGGAGGTCTGAGTTGAGGTAACCTTAGCAACCACAATAAGCGGAGGAAGCCGGGAGGTTGTTGCTGGTAAAAATTAAAACATGTTGATGGCTGTGCTCTTTGTGTTGACAGTGGACACACTGAACTTAGTTTGGAGAAATATGTCTAATCAGCCAACTGAACCAACATAAAAAACTACCAAATGTTCCTTACATTACTATAAGTTTGATCACAACAGTTGCAGGATGATAAACTATTAATGCAGAAACCTTCGTTTTCTGTCAAGCTGCGTTGCAATGATGTGTATCGTGAAAAGTGCTTTACAAATAAACGTGAATTGAATTGAATCAGTTGAGGAATAAAAAAATATCCCACATATCAAGGAACGAAGTAGGCATAATTAATTAGCTGGTCAAAATTATACAGTTTTGTATAGCTGTTGCAATTAATTCATTTGTGTTGAATTTAATATTCAGTATTTCATATAAAATCACTTGAACAAAAAGGAGAAAATGCAATGAGCATTGTTATTGACTGATAGATAGATAGATAGACAGACAGACAGACAGACAGACAGATAGATAGACAGATAGAGTTATATTCTTAATGGAGTTTCTTAGTAGATATGTAGTGGTAGACATTTTAATAAAGTATAAGATTATTTCGTTCGTGAAAGACTCATTTTTAATGAATCATTTTAGCGAATGATTCACTGAATCACTTTTAACACTATAGTACTGCACCGAAGGGCCACCAAATGAATCTTTTTTATTAATTGATTAAAAAGATTCGAATAACTGGGATGATTCAAACGTCACACCAATCACGCGAAACATCTGCTAGTGTAAGCGGGTCGTTTTCTCTTTCTGAATGGCGTTGTGGCTGCTGACTGGAAATTCCGGGTCTCTTAACACAACACTGTAATCTGAGTTGAGGAAGTTCTGACGTTTGCTTCCTTAATTTTTTGTCCCTATCTAGAAATCCCAGGATTGCAAAAATGGGCTTTTACTTTCACTTGCTTTCAGTTATACCCATTCGAGCATTAAAGCGGTTCAGTCTGCAGGGTGAAGCGGAGGAGAGATGGAAGACAGTCCGGATGAAGCCACCGCATTAATTAGAAACAAACCAGCTCGACTCAGGTGAACTCCGTCGTTCCTTTGTCCTTCTTTGTTTTCGATTTATGCTGTCTCAATCAAACTTTATTTCATAAGTTTCGTGCATTTATTTGATTGTTTATACTTTCTAGACATGGAAAGCTCTTCCTTGCGGTATTTTCAGCTGTTCTGGGCAATTTCAATTTTGGGTTTGCCTTAGTATTCCCCTCCCCTGTCATCCCCCAGCTTCAAAAGGGTGATGACCCTCGGCTGCAAATGGACATCCATCAGATATCATGGTTTGGTGTAAGATCATTAATGTGTCTAAAGATATGGAAGATGTGTTCAGGTATAAACAACATACAGTAAAAATACATCTTTGTAACTAGTTTCTCTTTTGTTTATTAGTCAATTTTCACCCTTGGAGCAGCCTTAGGGGGTTTTAGTGCCATGGTGCTGAATGACAGAGTTGGGAGAAAAATAAGCATCATGTTGTCAGGAGTTCCGTCTGTTGTAGGTCTCCTTGTGATGGGGTCCGCACAAAACTTTTGGATGTTATTATGGGGCCGATTTCTGACTGGCATCGCTGGTGGTATCACTGCTGGATCTATTCCTGTAAGTTTTCTGTTATTCCATCTTGTTTATAGAGATAGCAATATTAATTCTACAGTGCCACTGCTAAAATTATAATTTTTTTTTAGTAAGTTTGCAGTCTGATTTGAATCTTATGAGATAAAATGCTGGATGGCATGTAATAATGATAAAAATATTGTCAATAATCATGTCTGTTGGCTGCAATGCATGCAAAAACAGTGTACTGTAACTATTCATTTACGAACAAATGAGAACTGAATGAATCAGTCGATTCCCAGAGACTTACATTTGTGAGTTATTACAGGGTTTCTGCAGGTTTTAAAAAGGTCTTAAATCAGAGCAGAAAGTCTTAAATTGATAAAGTCATGGCATTAAATGTTGCATGCATTGCTTAAAATGAATCTCTTCCTCAGTATTTTCTCTTGTTTTTCAATATAAATATCTAAACGTCCTTAAATTAAGTTACACTGACTTGAGATTCAAAATTAAGAAATTGAGTTTGTTTAAAACACAAATATCTGGTACAGTAAAAGTTATTTTCATATTCTAGTGTTTGCTAATGTAAGCTACGTATTTATCATGGAGATCAGTAGGAAGTTGTATCAAACTTTGAAGTGTTGCTGATGCAACTCATTGTGGGCTCCCTAGACATTTAAATTCCCTATTAAATTTAAAGAACATATTGACATAAAAATATTTTTTTAAATTGACCTTCATAATCCTGCATAAACCCTGTATTAGTTTGAATCCAATTTATTTCTCGAATTATATATCTCAGTTGTAAGTCGCTTTGGATAAAAGCGTCTGCTAATTGAATAAATGTAAATGTGATTTGCCGAGTCCATGAGATCTGATTCACTTACTGAATTCATGTTTGTGTTACGTGTTGTTAGATATAGCCTACAAATATTTTAATTAAAGAAACAATATATTAGTGGTTGCAGTTTTGTGCCTAATGGATCTCATTAACATCAGCTGATATCTATTCACACAGGTTTATGTGTCAGAGATTTCACACCCGTCTGTGAGGGGTGCACTAGGTTCATGTCCTCAGATAACAGCTGTCTTTGGAAGTCTAGCACTCTATGCTTTTGGTGAGAGAGCTCATATTTCTCAGGTTGTTTTGGGTGTATGATAAAACACACTTTCTCCAACACTTTCAAGAATTTCCAAGCATTTTTCAGATACATTATCCTATATGTCCTTTAAAAATGATGCTATTTTATCTTCTCTCTCCAGGCTTGGTTTTGCCGTGGAGGTGGCTGGCTATTGCCGGGGAGATCCCTGTCGTTATCATGATGATTTTTCTTTGCTTCATGCCGACCTCCCCACGTTACCACATCATGAAAGGAAACAAAGCAAGAGCAGTTAAATCACTGGAATGGCTCAGAGGCCCCAATTCTGATTACTTGACCGAGTTCAATAAGATTGAGCGCAGTATCAATTCTCAGGTAAAAGGCACATTGCGGTGGATTACATCTTGTTGTCAGGGTGGTTTGCCATAATATCATAAGGTCATGCAAATAGAATTCAATAAGAAAAAATGGGATCAATTGTATTGCACTGATTTTTTTTATTAGATTTTTTTGTTGCATATTAACATAGCATGACTACAACCTATTTCAAAGATGCTGGTCATTTTCTGCAGTATTGCAGTGGGGCTGCCAACTATTGCTTGGAATAAAACAAAAAATTAAATATGCATTATATAAAAATAGAATATTAAATGACTTGCATGTTCTCTCCAACAGGGCATTCAATGGAGTGATCTTAAAATGCCTTTATACTATAAACCAATTCTAATCTCAGTCTTCATGAGATTCTTGCAGCAGATGACTGGTATAACCCCAATTCTGGTATATTTGGAGCCCATCTTCCACATGACCGCTATATCACTGGTATGTCTCAAAGATTCATTCATTCATTCACTCACACTGTGGAATGCCTGAAAGCACAGTTATCATCTAAAAAAATGTATGTTTGATTCCCATTCAGGAACCGAAATATGACGCAGCGTTAGTGGGAGCTGTAAGATTGATGTCTGTCGCTATCGCAGCCAGTTTGATGGACAAAGCAGGTCGAAAAGCTTTACTGTTCACCTCAGGTTTGTGTAGAATTAACAATAAAAGTATTATATTTGGTAAATGTAATTGTAAAAATACCAAAAACAAAATCATCTTTTATTCCTTCAGGATTTTTGATGTTTCTAGCCATGCTTTCAATGACCATGTACACTCACAAAACACAGTGCAACCATGGCAATCTTACTGTAACTGAGGGCTTGAAGAGCACTTATGGAGGCTTAACAGGCCCTGCCTTCGATCCAATAACCCTGATTCCTCTAATAAGCTGTATGGTCATCATATTTGGTGAGTTTTCTTGGTTTCAGGAAGTTTGTTCATATACAGTGTGACAGATAAGGAACTTGTTGATTATTACAACACTGCAGTTAGGGGTGATAAAGTCACACATTACAATTTTGAAATGGCTTAAAATGGATTTTTATTTTTTTTTAAATCAGAGAAACAATCATTTTGGCAGGACTGGATTACATCACTTTTAGAATTAGTTCTAGTTCTATTTCCTCACGTAAAATAACATCCAGCATAACGTCACTGAAATCTCCCATGCAGGTTATGCTATGGGTTGGGGTCCAATCACATGGCTGCTAATGTCAGAGATTTTACCTTTGGGCGCACGTGGTGTAGCATCTGGTTTGTGCGTTGGTGTTAGCTGGATCACAGCCTTTGTTCTGACACAACTCTTCATGCATGTGGTGGTGAGCTAAATCTCTTTTTTATAGAAACAGGAATTGGAAAAATACCTATTTTTATCTTACCTAATAGCACATACAACAACATGATCCTTGTTCAAGATCATTAAAAGATAATACAAGCTTCTCTTGATAATACTCATGTTATACATGATTATGTTTCTTCAGATTTTTTTCCTGATTGTTTCAATTTCTAGTATTTTTCATATACATAGTTGTGTGAGCTTTTCATAAGTATATAAAATGCAAACTTGATAACATATATCTTTTCATATAGGATGCCTATGGACTCTTTGCACCTTTCTTGTTATTCTGTGTCGTCTCCGTAGTGAATATAATTTTCACTGCTAAATGTGTGCCAGAAACTAAAGGCCGGACTCTGGAGGAGATTGAGAACTTTTTCAGGACTGGCCGAACCTTCACCATTCTTGATTCTTGAAATGTCAATTTTGGACTTAGCAGCAATGCTGTGGCACTATTTAATCTACAGAGCCACAACAAAAGAAACTATGTTTTACTCAAGTTGTGAGTTTGCTGTCTGAGTTGAATGTGATGAGATAAAATGACTGGGTGGTGCCAAATAATACACATTTATATATTGCACTGTCTTTATGTATATTTAGTTATATGAGCTACGTATTTTCTTTTTGAATGTTACTCTGATGTAAATATATTAATATGTAAAATCTGCCCAATGTACATTTATTATAAGGATGTAATGTATATGAGTGCACACTCATGTAAAGTATATCAATAAATGTGTGTATGTATATACTGAATATATATAAGGTCTCTATCATTCTCTCAGTTATATGAACATGTGACTGGGCACTTCACTTCTCTTTCATTGTTCCGCAATTGTTTTCATCAGTGTGACCATGACCAAAATAAACCTATATTGCACAAAATGTGTTTGTCCAGGAACAAAAGTACAATGATATGGAGAAGTTCCTATGGGTGTGGACCACGGCTAGAATTGAGCAAGACTTCAGCGAAATAAATTCTGGCCTTTGTCATGTGCTGATACGTACATAAAAATGTTTGATCATTAATTGTTTATCACTGTACTTAATGTTATAACTATGCACTAAAATAATGATCTTTTTCTTATTTATACTTACTGGTATTTATTTGTTTTTTTCCAAACAAATAAATAATTCTCCAACCTCCTTACCCAATTAATTGCATATGCTTTCTTATCAGTAAGCATATTTTTCAAACAAAACTTTGCTGTTTGAAAGAAAACAATGTTTTGTTTCATTGACAGCTTTGATAAGATTTTTCTGCTTTCATACTGTATGACTCCAGTCCTTCCTGTCAGTCAACTCTAAACAAGTGTTATGGACCTGTGTTACATATTTATACATGCTGAAAAATTGTCAAAACACCTAGTTGGTATGCAGTGCATTATTTATTTAATAGGCAAATATACATAATTCTTATTTGCCACTTCTCAGACACTGATTTTCTTACACCAATGAATTGCAGATTTAGGCATAGCCAATATAATATTATTACTATATTGTTACTTTTTAAATTAAATTTAGTTACAGTTTAAAAGAAATTGCATGTTATTAACTGATAATTATTAGGAAATAATAAAAAAGTCAACTGAGTTAATTTGACCTCAATATCTCATCATGTAACCCAATTCTCAATGGCTCTTATCCAAGAGTTAAGTTGCTTACATGCACAAAAAAGCCTTTAAGGGAAAATCATGTGATAAATGTTTTGCTTTAAGCTGATTTATTGGTTTCCATTTAGTGAAGGGTTCCCAAAAATGTTAATATATAACTAAGTCCATAAGACTGACATTATATATGCACTATATTGGCTAAGGATGTTATTTCTTACATTAGGCCTAGGCCTACACAATCTGGAAGACCAAACCTGTCATACGTATATATTTAGGCCTACATATATATTTCATAAATATGTATATTAACAGGGTTATATATAATTTATTTATTCATGAATAAATG
Organism: Schizothorax lantsangensis; assembly: GCA_027422415.1. NCBI lineage: Eukaryota > Metazoa > Chordata > Actinopteri > Cypriniformes > Cyprinidae > Schizothorax > Schizothorax lantsangensis. The sequence goes on along the minus strand of CM049851.1, from coordinate 8,483,161 downwards.
TGTGAATGTTTTATTTATAAATAAAACGGTTGTTTCTCCATGCAGTGTGAGGCAACATTTTAATTAATTGTGAAACTTACGTTGTGAATTAACAAAATACATGTAGATTTAAAATAAATTATGATTGAACAGTCTAACAAGTTAAAAGCACTACACGTTTAAAACCTCATGAAAATCACTATTCCGTGTCTGCTGATGTCCTGGCTTCACGAATTTAACGGATTGCATCCCACGTGAACGTTGATCTTTACATAACACTCTGTGGCTGCAGCCAGAAGAACATGAAGTCGCCATCAGCACCGGGTTACTCAAGAGAGCTGAGGAACCCCTCCAGTGAGTTTCATAATTAGGTTGTGTAAGGGCACGTTACGTATGAGGGTTTTAGAAGCCAGCGGGCTACAAATGCAGTTCCTTGCCTCGCTGAAAACATTGATTTAACCGCACAACTCGGACTGTGAACCAACCATGAAAACGAACAGGGAGAAAGTAATTGGAAGTCAAGTGATTTCAGCCGAACTTGTGACAGGACTACTACTCAGCATGGCGTATAGGATGTTTTCCAGTTTGGCTTTTTCCTCAGAGGTGGGTCTTTACGTGTGTAAAATCATGGGATTATATAATGTGTTGTTTGTGAATGTTTTATCCTTTACGAATAATACCAGGGTACTAGTATAGCATCCGTACAGCTTTTAAACTGGAAGAAATGAATAGTGAAAGTCGTTAGGAGAAGTTCACAACTTCACATATAGTTACTTGGGGTCTGAATGGAACAGAACACATGGGTCTCCAGACGCGTTACTTAACACGCGTTGTAAAAACGGTGCTAAGAAGTTGTTCAGAATGTTTATGTTATATTATAATGTATATTCTATATTTTATTGTAGGCTAGTAGCTATAACCGTGGTAATTATTGGGTATCTTGGCGGAAATGATTGTTACTGTGATAATACTTTTGTAACGCGTTATACGCTCTTGTGTTGCAGGGGGAAAGCGCGCAGTTTGAAGTAACGCGCTCACTCGTATGTGTGTGGGTTGCCAGTAATATTAAATTCATTTTCTTCAAAAGCAACAACCATCCACTTTCTCTTTCAGCTCATTCCGTCTCAAGGCTTGTTGTAAGTGCAATGCAAATACACACATATGCCTGCATATATTCTCTTGAAACTTTAGGAGAAAAATTGTTCATAATTGTATATCCCGTTTGTCAGGTGATCTAAAATGTACTTCACTTATTATTTAATATGACTCAGTTAACGTTCCTGTATTAGATTACACCAAAAAATATATTTTTAATGGTCGGGAAGTTACTCCTTACAGTTGTAACAGATGCAAAAAGTGGATACGCTCAGTTGAGAATATTTGTATCTGATATAACACTTAAAAGACTTGGTGTAATTTAAAGCAGTCAGGTTGATTCAGTCCTATTACCCGTATTATTTTTAAAAAAAGTATAAATATATTTTTATAGATATAAATTTTATTTATTTAAACAATGAATCACATTTTAAGCTAACTGACAAAACACTTTTACATTGTAGTTCTGTAGTATATATTGTAGTACATGTGTGTTTTGTTAATAATAAAATCATCCAAATCATTTATTCCTCAAGTATGCACTACCGTTCAATAAGTCTGGGGTTAGAAAGGTGTATTTAAAATAAGGTGTAATTAAATTTTTATTCATATTTTTATTCATCAAGGATCAAATATTAATCAAAAGTGATTTCTGAAGGATCATGTGACACTGAAGAGTAAAGGAGTAATGACTGCTGAAAATTCAGCTTTCCATCACAAGAATAAATTACATTTAAAAATATATAAAACAGAAAATAGTTATTTTATTTGCAATAATATTTCACAATATTACTGTTTTGATCAAATAAATTCAGCCTTGGTGAGCAAAAGAGGCTTCTTTCAAAAAAGACCCCCTAACTTTTGAACGGTACTGTACATATTTAAATATTGCATTATTGCATCAGTTTAATAATATTTATTGTGACCTTTTATCCACATTTTGAAATATAAATTAAATGAACTGTTTTAAATGTCTGTCTATACAGGCCTTCCTTTCACTGTTGGGAGTCTGCAGAGAGGCACACATTCAAGGAACAGACCGCAGACATGTGTGTACTGTAACATGATGTGTACATTTTATTATATTAAGTCACTTTGGTATAGTAATCATCTAAACATACATGTAAAATGCAATGCTCTCTGTTGTAATGCCATAAAACATCAATGCCCGGTTTCACAAACAGGGCTTAGACTAAGCCAGGATTAGATCATAGTTCAATTAGGACATTTAAGTAATTTTTATTAACATGCTTAGAAAAAAACATTACTGGTGTGCATCTTGAGACAAAACAAAGGCACTGATATATTTTAAGATCAAGTTTATTTCAGGTGAAACAGCTCAGACTTACATTTTAGTCTAGGACTAGGCTTAAGCCTTGTCTGTGTAACCGGGGGTAAATGTTTGTAGTTGCAGTATCACAAAAATAAGCTCTTGACTTTTTCTCCTCAGCTTCCCATGGTGGATGTGGCGGTGTTCTTGTTCTTTCTTCTAAGCAGTTTGATTCTTTTGATCTTGGATCACAATCAGTTGAAAGGATCTTTGAAACGATCTGAACTGCTCACTAAGCCCCAGAGGTTTTTCCTTCAAGTGGATTTTTTTGCCAACTTCATTTGTGGCCTCATGTGGTTGGTTTTGCCAGGATGGCTTCTTGGGTCACAGGTAAAAATGTAACTTAATTGCAACTGCTGTGAACACTTGGACTATATTTGACACAAATATATCAAGAATATGTAAGCTAAATACATGTCATGTTGTAAGCTACAATGCTTCTAGGTGGCATTGCCCATTAATGCATTGTGTATTCATCCATTGTAGATTAATGGATCTGAGGATCATCTTTATCTCACTCGGGCATTTGGAGCCATGATGGTCGGAGACAGCTTTGTTTCTTTTCTGACTCAGAAGCAAATGGGAACCAATGAGGCATCTGTCTTCAGCAGCCGAGCTGTGGTATGTCATATCATCAGAACATATTACAACTTTTTAACATTGATTTTGCTCCAAGATGATTACATATGATTAATAATCCTTTTGTGTTCAAAAACTGGGTACAACTTCTGTGTTGGGGGTCAAAATGACTTACATTAGTTTCCATTCAATTACCAAAAATCAGCACTATGAAAAATACTAGAGAATCATGTAAAAACACAAGCCTCTATTGTTGCTTGTCAGAGACTAAAAAATATAAAATATGTGAGAAATAAAGTCTCTTCTATTTTTATGGTGTTATTTCTATTATGTGTATATATACATATATAATTTATTTATTGGTCATGATTGCATGTAGTGACTGTTTGCACAATAATATTATTTGTACTTAATGCAAGTAATATTAATTGCTATTTGTACTTTCATCCTCTTGCTTTTTGTTGTCTGGGTCTCAAACTCTTGTGTGGAAAAATGGGTTTCTCACACTTTTCCTCAGTGCTGCAACAATCAAGTAATTGAGATCCCAAAAAATAACCAAAAGCAACATTTGACAGTTTTTTTTTTTTTACCATGAAATTCAAATAGATAAAGAAAATTATGAAAAATTTCATAATTTCTCATATATTTTATATTTTAGTGTTTGATAAGCTACAATAAAGGTTTTCTGTTTTTTTTCCTGACTCTTTAGTGTTGATTTTTGGCAAATTGCATGGAACCAATGGGGCTCAAAAGTTGTAACAAGTGTACAGAATTGCCAAAACACTTATATTTGTTAAAACATTGCATGCACATTCATGACCCTAAATGAGAAGTATTCACACAATTTCAAGAGGAAATAAATGGTTTAACCAATATTTCGAGCATTTTGAAAATCGAGTGTGGGACATATTAACCTTAACACATCAGGAGGGTTAAGCATGTATGAATCTGTACCCATTTAGGGAACTTCGGCGGTTGTCATCTTCATGATCCACACCCAGCTCACCACATCGGCATGGAAAACCCCACATCTCTGTTTGGGTCTAGTAGGGGTCAGTCTCTGGGCTGGAAACTCCATCCTTGGCTACCTGAGCTCCAAAGACGCGACGACAGAGTCAGTGAATGATATATACTGGCGTGCTGTACAGAGAAAAGACAGAAGACTTTATGTACAATAGATATTTTGTCATATGCATATCATTGTGTGCATTTCAATGCTTGATGATGTTTTTGACAAACTATTTATACTGTAAATATAGTTGTTTTATGAATATTAAATAGATGTATTATTTTGTAAATAATTGGTTCTTTTTAATTTATACTCATAAATATTGTGAGCAAATTGAAAATATCACTTTCAATATGCAATGTAGATATGCAAATAAAGACAAAGTTGTCTGGTGACTTGAACGACACTTCATATAAAGTAAAAGTGCTTTGCCAGCTGTCCATGGACCGCCTCTTTTCACACATTCAGGTGTCGAGTCATTCTCCTGCAATATGCACTGAACCATTTGTTTTGTAACTTTGGATGTAACATTTGATGTTCCCACAAACACAAAACTGAAAATATATGAATGTGCAGGGAATCAGAATCTTCTTTTATCTCTCTATATTTTTTATTTAACATCCTGTAGTTATTTAAACATATTTTTTGCTATTGTTTAGTATTATTTTAAATATGTTCCTCTGAAAATGTTCTTTTATCAAAATTGCCAGATTCTGGTTCCCATGAGAACATACACTGTGTTCTTTCTTTTTCTTTCTTTCTTTTGGCCAAGTGGCTCCATCTTCTACGGTGTCATTCTTGAGTTGATTGTCACTGGCAGCTTTATCAGTGTTTGGCAGTTGTTTGGTCTCTTTGGCAAGACCTGTGTGAGCAGTAACATTGACCTTAATTGAACTTTATTCCTCCTGCAATGGCCATGATGTTGTCCAACTTAACAAGACCATGCAAAACCAAATAAATAGCTTTACTGTGCAGCTGAGATCTATTAACACCTCTAACAAACTTGTCCAGTGCCTTGCACAAGAAATCTGCTTCAAGAGCACAATGTGTTTTAAATATGTCCACTTGATGGCGCTGTATACACAGAGATTACAGCCTCTGGTTCTCCTAAAAACATCAAGCTGACAACAGTGCTGGTACATTTACCATGAACTCTTGTTATTAAAATGCCATTTCTAAATTACAGTTGGATAATCAGAACCAAAACTACTTTTTGATGTAGCATAATTATCTTAATAAGCTCTTTATCTTAGAAAATTAAGCAGTAAGATGGTTTTTAAAGGCTTTGTTCAAGATGGCTGTTACATACAGGCCCTCTCTTTCTCATACATACACTCATAAAGGATTAGTTCACCAAAAAATGAAAATTCTATCATCAGTTACTCTCGTTTTGTTCCAATTTTTTTTTTCTGTAGAAAAAAATTCTAAAGAATTGGAACTGGTTGCTCTTTTCCATGGAATTACAATGAATGACAACTGAAGCTTTCAAGCTTAAAAGTGCACAAAGAACCTTAAAAGTACCATAAAAGCAGACCATACAAGTCTTATGAAGCCATACAATAGAAAATGGACGAAAATTAATGTTAATGGAAAGTAGATAAAAAAGAAACAATTATAAATTTATTATCGATTTACATGAGGAAACATAATATATTCAGTTTTGCCAGACATTGCAAAAAATCCTCAACTCCAAATGTAATAATATTGAATTTATTGTGTATTTTTATAATATTTAATATATTTTTACGTACTAATATTTACACTAACATATATTGGTATCTTTAAATAAATGAATGTTTTATCATATATGCTGTATTCATGATCCACCTCTCCAGATAAATAAACTTCAGACCCCCTCCCCCCCCACAAAAACAAGCCCCTTTAAGATTCATTGCATTAACTAATCTCATGTGTTATATTTTCACCAAAGGACAGCATGTTCCCACAAATCTATCTTTGTGCAACAGCTCCAAATTCCTTCCTGATTTGTATTTAACCCTTTAAGATGGAGCACCCAACCAATTTTCCACTTGCAAAGGATGTTGTAAAGAATTACAACACATTTACTATTTTACTATTTAGTCAATTTTATTGTTATTGACTTTTTAACAAGACCTATAACAAATCATTCGAGCACCCTGCATATCATCTCCACTGTTACGTGCAGCTAGGATTGCTATTTGGTCTTGATTTAAACAGCTTTGCAGGCCTGCCTCCTGATACAGCATGTTAAAGGGGTGGACCTGACAATTGAGGGGTGTGTCATGATTGGATTGCCGGGGGACCTGTGATACAAATAAGTGCAAGAGAAATACCAGCACTTTTAGAGCGCTGAGTGACACTTCTGTCTCAATGGGATAATTCAGTTTAATTCACCTACGCAAACCAAAATTCCTTCAAGGATGTAATCCTTCCAGTGTGCCCTCACATTTCACATTTTTTAGCACAAGAGAAGCTGCATATTTTATATATAGGTCTCACCTACAGCTATTTTTTTTTTTTTTTTTGCTTGAAAAACCACTGTACAGGATACAGTTCTTAGAAATTTTCAGATCACGACCCCAAAGTTGTGATGCTTGAAGCATCTCCGTTTGATTTGATTCTTGGATATTCTTCAATAATCTAATGTTTTGTTATGTAAATACAGGATGGGAACAGGCAGTCAAGCACAAGCTGTCTGTTTGGACAGTGTGGCCGCAGACCCAGTGCATAGCCATAGCTAAACCTCTCCATGAGAACAACAAAATGACTTTGGCTGGAGAGTCCAATCTCTATCAGATTAAAGTCTTCACTGTAACTGCTGAGCTCAGAAAGGGAAAGATCCAGCCAAAGCGGACGTCAACAAGAAAAAGAAACAGTAGGCTACAATGTGTTTATTTCAACGTTGCTTTAATTGACTTTTTATGTTTTATTTAAAGTGCCCCTATTATGGATTTTTGAAAATGACCTTTCATGCAGTGTGTAACACCGCTCTAAGTGAATGAAAACATCCTGCAAAGTTTTAAATCTGAAAGTGCATCGTGTATAAAGATATTGTCTCTCAAAAGAAAGAGTCGACTCTGAATGATTGAAATGAGTCGTTTTTAAAACGAATCCCAAGCCGTTTCATGTTGACGTCAACATGAAATATTAACATATTGCCCCCCTACTTGTTGGTCTTTTCACATTGGTCTGAATGAAAATGCAAATTCATTCTTTGCCACTAGGTGCAGCTTTTGGAGCGGTAAAAATAGCAGTTTCCCCGATAACGCTTTACACAATGCAGCACTGAGCTCACAAAAGCTACTATCAGGCATCATGCTGCATTCATGCCATATCGTAATTACCGTAATTCTGAGATGACAACAGGTGACGTTCAACTAGGTGCTGTTCACCATAGGACCTCGAGACGGGAATCGAACTCGGGTCGCCATGAGCGCAGATGTGCTATATGGCAACACACAAACATGAGGCTATTGGCACCGACATTAGCGACTGTTTCTATGGGCCGCTATACGTAAGCCGTCTGCCATATTGTCTATAATATAATGTAATATAATATAATAATATAATGTATTATAATGTCTATGCTGTTCACGTCCTTGGACTGGGGATTGTCTGTTTCTATAGCGACAGTCAACAAAATGAACCCGCGACCTCATGAAAGAATGTTACTGACGGCTGTAAAACACATAACATTACATTTGTATGCTACTGCTAAATATTGCAGAACACAGAAAGCGTGTCGGGTAAAAAAAAAAGGCGATTGCTAACCTAAACAACAACAACAAAATAATAACAGTATGAACACTTACATAATATGTTTTTATATTATAGTACAATGTAGTATCTATATCTATTTTCTCCTTTTTTTAGACCAGTAATAGCTTTCTTTGAAAGCACCACCGTTTTTCTTTGTTTCCGTGGGAGGTGCAGCGGTCACGTGGTACAAGCCGTAGCTCTTTGAAAACTCCCTGTTCACAAGTTGTAATTACGACTTCTACGAGGACGTGAATGCTTTTTACAAGTTGGTATCTCGTAATTACGGTTATTACAATATGGCATGAACACACCTTTACAGGCATGATGAAATGAAAATGAGACCAATCGGATCAATCACTGCAGATTAGCATCACGCAAAGGAGGGGTTTGGAAAAATTAATCATTGAACGAATCGTTTGGGACTCGTTGAGCCAATAAGTTAAAAATAAATGCATATTATAAGACAATGAAAGTGTTTTTTGACCTTGCATGCATGTCAGCCTGTTGTTGGGGACTCCCAAAACCAAAATATGAACCTTTCATAACCCATAATAGGGGCACTTTAAAGGAATTTATCCACAAACTTCTGTATAAGCCCAAAAAATTGTTTTTAGGTGACTACTTGAAAATAGACCTCCAAATAAAGAATAAATAAATAAATTAAATAAATAAATAAAAATCCCCTCTTTTACAGTATCTCTATGTGTTGTTCCTTTTGGTCAACAGAGGGCGCTGGTCGATAAAGCGGCTAAGTATTATCGTTCGTCATCTTCCGCTAACTAGTCAGCTTGCACTAGTTTTAGCATCGGCAGTTGAATATGGATTCAAGTGAATGACAATAACAAGAACATAATTGTATAAGGTAATACATCGCTATCAGCTTTTATATACTACTATATTACTAACATTTGAAATGAGATTGGCTGCTTTTTGTTGTTTTTTTACAAGATGTAATATTGGTCTTGGGTGTCCCCAGAATGTGTCTGTGAAATTTCAACCCAAAATACCCCACAGATCATTTATTACAACAGCTGGAAAATGCCATTTTTGGGGTGTGTCTAAAAAAGAGCTGATTTGGAGTGTATGGCTTTAAATGCAAATGAGCTGCATATTTCCGCCCCATCTACAGAAGAGGGCATCACGTATAAGTCTCTCTGCAATGCATATCTACAGCAATAAACAGCCGGTAGACGCAATATAACTGAGAGCGAGAGAACCGGTGTTTAGCCGTACATATGGGAAGCCAAATGCACTGAAAGTGGGACGAAACAGAGCTCGCGCTGCGCTGATCTGTCACACATTTGAATTCGGTGTATGAAATTCTGTTTATTCTCACAATTCACAAAGCTATTTCAGCTTTTTCCCAAACTGTTTTTCAGCATGTTATTTCTGTTTCTCCGCTGGTCATTTTCTGACTCAGGAGGTAGGAAAACTAGACCATCAAAATTAGACCATAATTTTTCATGGAATTGCTTTTTAAAATGGAAACGTTCGTGGTTCTTTGACACTGTGTGACCTGACAAAATGAATGAAAACCAAATGTCAATGTGCAAACAAATTGGTCACTCACAACAAGGTTGATTTTTATGACAGCGAGCGGCTTCTAATTGATCTCTGGTGATCTGCACTCTGGTCATCCATTTATGTCCTTTCAATCGGATGGATTTGTGCAAACCATTTTATCACAGCTGTGGATGTCCGGTGACACATGAATCCGATTCAGCAATTTTCTTGTAAAATTGCAGGTAGTGGTGGTAAAGTGCTTCAATTAGAAATGCACAGTTGGCCTATTAGTTGTTCGCTGACCTTGTGTCAGTACAGCTTTTGACTGTAAGAGTGGGAAATGTTTTTCAGTAGACTATTCACCCTCAACGGTTGACTTCTTATTTCATAATTAATAAGCTCTGTTTCCAAAACCTAGTGAGCTGCCACTGTAGCAGCGTTTCAAGGAATCTTAGAACTAAAACCTGTTCCAAACTGGCAGATTATTAAAGGAATAGTTCACCTAAAAATAAAAAATTGGCTGAAAATTCTCACCCTCAGGCCATCTAAGATTTAGATTTTGATGATTTTTATTTCTTCATCAGAACAGATTTGGAGAAATTTAGCATTACATTACTTGCTCACCAACGTATCATGCGCAGTGAATGGGTGCCATCAGAATGAGAGTCCAAACTGCTGATAAAAACATCACAGTGACCCATAAATATTCCACAGACTCCAGTCCATCAGTTAATGTCTTGTAAGTGAATAGCTGCATGTTTGTAAGAAACAAATAGCCTACATCAACCGTCACTTCTCGTCAAAATACAAGTCCATAATTCACAATAATTCTTCCTTCAGTGAAAAAGTCAATCCCCTGTTGTCCTTTTACATCAAAATACAATGACATATTTGTTTAGAACTGTTTAAGATTTGTTCTGATGAACAAACTCATTTACAAAAATTTAATTTTTTAGGTGAAGTATTGTTTCATAAATATGCCATCATGCATTGCAGTTCACAAGATCACAGCACATTCTACAGTACAAGCTTAAAAAAAAGTGATACCTGTCATGAGTATTTGTTGTCAATCTTGTTCATCTCTGTGCAAGAGCCAGACCCCTTCTTTCTTTGGCTCCACATCAAATAAACTTCCTTTGAAGCTTATTGATTGATCATTCACACCAAGGAGCACATTTCCTGTAAAGCTGCTTCTTTTAGGTCTATGTCTATGTCCTTCTTTGCAAGCAGTAGTCCACAAAAAAAAATAAAAAAAATAACACAGCTGTTGGGTTTTTTTCTACATGGGAAAGGAAGTGAATTGGTGATGGTTTTACTAGAGATAAGAAATGAGTTGTCATTCTTTTTTTTTGGTCTGTGAAAGAAGGCTCCCCTGAGTCAAGATGTGCTTTTCTTGATAACATCCGTTATAGTGTTTGCCTCACGTATCTCCAGACAACCCGTTAGATAATTGGTATATAAAATCTGACCCTGCATAGACAGCAATGCAACAAGGCCCAGAAAGGTAGTAAGTATATTGTTAAAATAGTCAATGTGACATGAGTGGTTAAACTGTAATTTTATGAAGCTACAAGAATGCATTTCCTGCACAAAGAACTTACGGGTTTAGAACACGAAGGTCTTAGGGTGAGTTTTTTTTTTGACAGAATTTTTGGGTGAGCTATCCCTTTAAATTGATAATTTTGTCAATTCCCACTCTGTGATGTGATGTATTGTGATGTTTTTAGTAACTTAATGGGATAGCAAATCTTAAAAAATTAAAATTGTCATTATTTTTTCTCACTCATGTCATTCCAGACCTGTACGACTTTCTTTCTTTTGCAGAACACAAGAAGATATTTTGATATTTTGTTGGTAGCTAAACAGTTTTGGCATGGACATAAAAAAAGTCTTATTTTGTGTCTCACTGAAGAAAGAAAGTGGTACAGTTTTGCAGTGACATCAGGGATAGTAGATGTCGACAGAATTTTCATTTGTGGGTGAACCCATGAGCATATTTTCATTTTTAGTGAGTAGTACTGTATGCTCTCCATGACATGTATATTCTTAATAAAGTAAATAATATAATAGAAAAAAAAAATAGTTAGCATAGAGATGTTCTAAAACATTCTTAAAATAAATTATTTTAGCTAATATAGTAATTTTAGCTAATATAGTTTGTGATGGCAATTTCACGTTTTAAGTTCAGTCATAACATTTACTACCAGAATATCTACTTTAGTTAAACCTACAGACAGTTGCCTTTATATGTATATTTTTTAAGTTCTACGCAAACGTCACTTTAAAAAAAAAAAGTGTATTAGTTTCTCAATCAAAAAGTGTTCTTATGTAAATTGTTGCATTTAATTCAATGTGACAATACGAAGAATGCATTTACAAATTTAAATCCACTCTCCTCGTGTTTCATGAATGAGGCCCTCAAATTGTATATCAAAATAAATGTATTTACTTCATGTGCATACAACTGAGCAAAATATAGGATTGCTTTTCCAGAGAGTTTTTCGATAAGAAGCAATAAGCAAGCTGCTTATTTTAAAATGCCATTTGCGAAGGCAGCACAAGCAATAGCTGCAATCACTGGCCATGTCCAAAACAATGCCCACAGATTAGCCTTTAATAGTCATTAAGCTTTGTTGGCTCTTGAAAGCCCCAGTGTGCTATGGGATTTCATGCGGCTGCCGGGAGTTTTCCCAGTGTCAGCAGAAGGGGGCACTTTTTTGAAAGCTGAACAACAGTAAACAGATTATATGGCAGACAAACAACAGAAAGTGTTCCTAACTGATCACCTCATTACAGAGGAATAACGAGGCCAGCTAAGATTAGCAGTGGGGGAATGAGAACTTGATTGTGGTGGTATTACAGAGGTCCCTTAAACCGTACTGCTTATTAGCCGCAGGTTGAAACGCTCCTGTGTGGGTTTTAATGGAGTCGGGCTCCTCCTGTAGGCAGGCTGTAGATGTTCCCTCAGTGGGATCACATTAACCCTCGCTGTGAGCAGCACGGCTGCCCTACAGAGCTCTGGAAGTAGGACTGCTAATTTAGCTTATTATAATTCAAAGACGTATTTCACCGGTTGCTTGGTTACCGAGAGAGCTCACTGCATGACCAAGACCTCGGTTTATTTAAATCAACATTTGCGCACTTTGGCCCATTTATTTCAGGCACCACAAAAGAAAGGATATTGACTTTTTTTGTGCAATAAGTGTTTAATGTTATTGATGTCGCTGAATGGGTCATTTAGGCTCATTAGCCTGTGTCTTCATCAGTAACTATTTCAAAATGATTGAAGCTGCATTTCATACGGAAAACCTGCATGTGAAAAACACATTTGTTGCACTGCTTTGGCCCAGATGCATTAATTTATATCGTCCTGTGCAGATGGCATTGCCTCTTGCAATCGATACCTTGATACTATGTTGTGGCTAATCTTTACTAAACAGAATCACAATGAATTGAATCTCATGAAAACATGTCCAGGTGATATTTCATCCTCAAACCATAAGACAATAATGAAAGAAATTAAACTTTTCATCATGAAATGGTAGCATGTTTTTAGGATTATGGCCAGCTAGCTATTTATTTATTTTATTTATTCATTTGCTTATTTTTTTGTTATGTGCTTATATATTTATGTACTTATTTATCGTTTGTTTGTTTGCATTATGACATTAGCAAACACATTTACCCCTCACAATCTCATTACCGTAATACGTGAAATAAAACCTTAATAAACTGTTTTTTTTTGCTTTAATATATTCTCATTCTCAGAACTGTAACATGCACAGTTTTTTCTTTTTTTCTTTTTTTAAATACATTTTTGGTAATTCCTAATGTTAATAATCTCATTAGCTTCTCTGTAATAAAATATTGTATTGTTTAGTTTTTTTGTTTGTTGTTGTTTGGTTTTGAAATGATATTGTATTAACATTATTTTGTTTATTTTTTTTAATCAGCAGAAATTATAGGTAGTACAACAAATACTAACATGATATACTTCTAATTAAAATATTGTACTTTTTATATTGAACTATTGACAATTTATTTTTTATTTTGGCAATTTGATCGACAATAGTGGGTGACAGTTACAAAAATTATGCACGATTTTATAAATAGTCTTAACTCTCTTTAAGAAAAAAAATATGTATATATAAATTTTTGGAGTGAAATATTGGCACATTCTTGGTAGGCCCTTGTCAATCATGGCCTCCCAATCCACTGGCCCTTGTCAATCATGGCCTCCCAATAATCCCCATCCACTTGATTGGCTCCATCACTCTCTCCTCTCCACCTGTAGCTGGTGTGTGGTGAGCGCACTGGAGCCGTTGTACTGTGGCTGCCGTCGCATCATCCAAGTGGATGCTGCACACTGGTGGTGGTTGAGGAGAGACCCCCCCCCCCACATGATTGTAAAGCGCTTTGGGTGTATGACAATACACAATAAAAGCGCTATATAAATGCTTCATTCATTCATTCATTCATTCATTCATTCATTCATTCATATTTGCTCTGTTTCCCCCCCCCAGGATTTTCTAATCCACTGCTTAATATAAAATCCATCCAAGACAGTGAGTAACATATGTTTTCACCCACACTTACTCCTCTCCTTGACCACTCACTGAGACAAATAACCTTTGATTTGGAAACATGACAGAAACCAGGGTTGAACAGATTTCCTGGGGAATCTGTCACAGTAGAGGTCTGTATTAATCACTCGCTCACTCGAGCCCCGTCACACCCGGTGTGCAGGTTACTAATGCGTCTCTGCCGCTCTTCTGGACAGCAGCCACTTCCAGGTGTCTAAATGTCTGGTGCAGTTCGAAGGCTTGCCACAAGAGATACTCCTAACCGTCTTAGCAAATTGCACGATCGTCTAAGGAAGTGCCAAGGAAATAAGGGATGGTATATACTACGACAGTCTTCCCATTTCAATTTTTTATATCTTAGCAGGCTGCACAGTAATAGATGTCCAACCAGCAACATATTTCCAGCTCTTGCCATCCAAACTCAATCCAAACTTCATCCAGAATGCAGACCGCATCTGTGTTGTGCTAAAATGCATGCTGGTCCTCTGCACCCAGGGATTAGTTAAAGAATATTAAGTATGGATGCAATTCCCATTACAAACCTCATGAAATATGCATAGCCGATATGAATTATAAAGAGAAAGTCTTCTGAATGTATCACAGAGCAGGACTGGAGGTCATTATGTGGTCTGTTAACGTTTCATATCGCCGCTTAAAGTTGTATTTGAACTTTGAGTGGCTTGCCCCCTGCCACAGCCCTGTCAGTGTGTTTGGCAGGCGTCGCTTAGCCTGCACAGCTGTCTGCAGTCAAGACTCTGTTAGCGTTTGGCATATGGACATCAGTAATGGCTGAAGAAAAATGGAATGTGACATTTACCGTGAAACGTGTAGCCGCGCAAAGCTGGGGATCATCAGAGGGGAGCCAGAGGTTCGACAGGTCTGTTAATATAAGATTTCAAACTGTGATTTCAGTACAGTGAAGAAGTACAACAGATCAGTGTCAGGACTTTTGTAAAACTTTCTGTCCCCCCTCCAAATAGTTCCTATTGCATCTCTGACAACTCCTAAGATGACTGTTTAAAAATCGCTATCTAGGCCTATTTTCTCTCCAATGAAACCCAGTAAATGAGAAATGGTCTTTAGCCTCCCTTCGTGTAACGTTATGGGGTTTTTAGTGACCATAGGGTTCCCTGTGTGACTTTTGGTTTTGTTTTGAGGTTTTTCGCTTGTTGTTTTTCCATTTCCTGTTCTCCTGTGTATCGTTTCCTGTGCTAATTGTAAGAAATTGTATCTTATTAAACCTATCTTGTGTTGAGGGAGTGCAAACAAAAATAAACCATACACAATAGCCCAATAAGTGGCAATATTCACACAGAATGAAAATCTTTAGTCCAGTGTTCTGTTTCATGATTATTTTGGGGAGTTTTAGACCTTGTTTTTTGCATTTGACCTGTATAACCCCATGCTTTTTTTTGTGTTGGATGCTGTCCTTTTTTAATTTTTATTTATTTATTTGTTTTTGTCAGATTTAATGAAAGTTGCCTTTGGGACATTAACTTCCCTCCATTTGTCACATTTAGCTAACTTTGTATGCCGTGTTATCTGATTTATTTGGTGACACTTTGCAATAATGTTTCAGTCATTACAGATATTAAAATGGTTAACAAATCAGTATGGAAACTACCTTTCACATATTAATATATTTAATCAAAGTTTCATGACATTAAAGACATTAGCGTATATTACACATTATCATGGTAGAGCAGAATTTTTAAAAAAAGTATTCACTATATTTTTATCCATTTAAAAAAAAAAGTCAAATATTTTCTTTGCACTAGGGCTGCAAGATGATGACAGAAATCACAATTGTCAATTATTCCCTTGAAATTGTAATTGTGATTATTAATTACAATAATCACAATTTACACTGAATGATGTTTGGAATAGCATTGTTTGAAGCAACTGTATGCCGTATTTTTTTTATGAAAATAGACAAGCTGAAAACACTTCCTGAAAAACGTTTGTTGCTTTTCTATAGCATTAAGCCTCAATTTTCAACTATACAATATGCATGGTATTATGCTGGTATTATGTTATACTAAAACTAAAATGAAAACAATGGGGGTAAAAACTCTTAAGACAACCTGTAGAAAGAAAAAAAAACACCTTTGAACGATTACGGAATTGTGGTATTCATAATTGTAATCACGATTAAAACATCTATTAATTGTGCTGCCCTACTTTGCACTGAAATCATTGTTTTGCATGTTAAAGACCTGCAAAGACTTGCATTGTTAATGCATTAAAATGTTAAAGACCTCATACACTTTCTTGCATTGATTCTTCATCATCGTCTTCATTATATATTTTAATTTACACCTCATTCACAAACCATGATCTGCTACTGCTGTAGTCAAAGGCAGGTGGTATTTATAATTTATTTTAGACAGCATTTAATTGGACGTGAATTATGCACCTGTGAACAAGATGACTCATCCTGTTAATTTTCCTCTTAATGATAAATGTGTGTGTATATATGCTAAAAATTCATTTAGTGAACTTTGAGTACACTATAGCACATAGAAATCCTCAAAGTTAATATAAAAGGACTGAATGCCACAAAACTCAATCACTTATGAGTTAATGGGGGCTTTTAATGTTTCTGTCAAAATTCAGAATGGGTGTGTTCAGCACTGCTAATGCCAATTACTCCACATTGTGAAGCAATTTTAATTAAGGTAAACATAAAAAAGTATAACTGAAATGGCTGAGACACACAAAAATAATTTCCACATACTGATTTTATGAATGAAATACAATTGAGGGTCAGTGATGTGTGATAGACATCAGACAGGTTTGATCCCTGATACCACCCTCGCCCATGACAAGCAACATTTGGGTCGCTGTGAATTCCAAAAGGCGATTTTTTTTTTCTTTTTCCCCAGTAGACACTTTCAGCAGCAAGAGAGACAGCAAGTCAAAGGAAGCAAGATGGAAAGATAAAAATACAAAAAGAGGGAAATGGAGAGAGGGGCGTTTGCGTGTCTGTGCCCTGCAGAGCTGCTCACAGAATTTGCGCTCGTCTCTTTCCTGTCTAGGTCCTCTGGATTTGGTGAAGGTGACGTGCCAGTCACCCGTGGTGATGTGATGTGATGTGCCATCGCCGCAGGTGCCGGTGCACTTGTCACAGCCTCAGCTGGCTCACTCCATTAGTGTCCGCCAGATCTCAAACGCCGCCGCCACACACCACCTTTTCAGACCAGTCGTGCCTTGTTTGCCCAACTTAAGCCTGAGGCATTGTCCTGCCTGTATGCACCTCATATATGATGGACACCAAAGCTGTCTACTGTTGTAGTTGCCATTTACAGAACAGAGCACAAGGGCACAGTGGCGTCTGAGGAGTCGGGCTGAAGAAAGACAATAAGGATAAGCCTGACCTCGAGCTTTTTCCACATTTATCCTTTTCCCCCTGTGTGTGGCCTTTACAATAATCCAAAATTCATTTTTCTCAAGGCACAAAGTCACCAATGTGAGTGTATGCACTGAAAAACAAATATTGTTGTTGCTTGTTCAGTTTGATTTAAAATGAGCCAGTGCAACACAATTCTTGAGCTTTTTATATAAGCTAATTTCAGTGTTTTCAATACTCTTACATTTGTGAAATGTCACTTTCGTTGGCCTTAGTTGAAACTGGTCATTCCCAGCATGCTTTTCATGGGAGTTTTGGGAGGGTAAATGTGTAAGTGAGCAAATTAAGGAAGAAGCATTGTATGTGTTTAATGTCCAGTTATGGTAAAATGTAAAACAGTTTTTGTGTTATGTTGTATTACCTTTATGGTGAAGAGTGTAATTTCGCTTTCCTAGTAAAGGAATCTAGTAGAATCTACTAATAAAATAGTCACAAAAATGTGAAAATGCAGAAACAAATCATGATATATGACTTACACTACCAGTCAAATGGTTTGTATGATTACGTTTTTTTTTTTAACCCCTAAAAGGAGTCTTGGATATTAGAATGATTTCTAAAGGATCATGTGACACTGAAGACTGGAGTAATGATGCTGAAAATTCAGCTTTGCCATCCCAGGAATAAATTACATTTTTTAAATATATTTAAATAGAAATTAGTTCATTTAAATTGCAATAATATTTAATAATATTACCGTTTTTTTTCTGTATTTTTATCAAATATATGTAGCTTTGATGAGCGCAAGTGATAAAAACATTTAAAAATCAGTCATTCACCTAACAGTCACTTAACAGTAAGAAATATTAAACTACACTGAGGGGGAAAATTGTGTTTGTGTAACCTAATTGATTATCGTGGAATTTATATAAATAGTATTATTGATGATAGAATCAAGGCTTTTTGAAGCTTTGAATCAATTGAACCGATTGCTTTGCCAAATGATTGACTGTTTTGAAATTCTGAGGACATCTGCTGGTTAAAGCTGTGTAAATGCAATGAAAACACTGCTTTTTCCATTAATTTTTAATCTATAATATCAGTGAATACAGGGATGGGACTGGGAAAGCACCACTAGCCGCAGGACTCGAACTCGGGTCGCTGCCCACTATATTTAGACTTTTTTTATAGCACTTTTTGTAGGTGGTACAAATGAATGCAAGCTGCTACAACCCCCTAATTTTTGAAACTATATGTAGTAACAAAGCCTTGGTCATTTTGAAACATGCTCTGAAGCAGTGATTCAAAATATAAGATTTGTAAAAGTTTTCTGAAGCAGTGTTTTGAACGTGTCCATCACTAATCATTAAATAATGTAAATTCAAAACATTTTTTGGAAGGCTGTAGCGTGGTTTCTTATGAAGGCATTTACATG
Source organism: Schizothorax lantsangensis (assembly GCA_027422415.1). Lineage (NCBI taxonomy): Eukaryota > Metazoa > Chordata > Actinopteri > Cypriniformes > Cyprinidae > Schizothorax > Schizothorax lantsangensis. The sequence continues at coordinate 8,464,561 of CM049851.1, read as the reverse complement.
CCAACAAGATGGTGCTCTTGTGTTCTTACTGTGTGTTACGCCTGAATTGAAGCAGTTTTAGCACCTTATTTCTATGTAAAAAGACTTAGAACAGATGCTGCTAGAGAGTTGTATGTTAAGTGGGAGAAACTCAGTGGCCTGAATGTAATTTGGCCTTGGCCACTACCCTATAGTGCAGAGAAGTCATTATGTAAACTTCATCTGACAGCATTCTAGAAGAAGCAGAAAAAAAATTGCCTTTTTTAGGGATCGCTTTGTGGCTCTGCGTTGAAGCTTGTTACGTACGTGCTGCCAAAAATTCCTCCTCCAGAGGGCCGGAGGCGGCATCTCTGAGGAAACTCTCAGAGTTCATTGCAGACGGCAGTAGAGATCAAGACCATTTATTGGTCCCTTTGGTATGCCTAGATCTTCTGTAATGCATTTTTTTTATATCTCATATGGTGGTAATTTACTCAACTCCCAGGCCCCGGCATCCCCTGCCAGTTAAGTGTTGATGTTGCGCTCGACTGTGTTAAAACAAAACCACCGCTGGATATTAACAGATGAAGAACAATTTGCTGAATGAGTAAATCATTAAAAAAGCGATTAAATAAACATACACACAAGCTCTGTTCAGAAATCTAGTGAGCTGCCTCATTGCCTACATAGGCAGCGCCCTAATAAGGCAGCAACCAAAAGTCACGGAAACTCAGCCGAGCAATTTCCCACATTAGCAGCACTATAAAAATGCTAATACTTGACTCTCAATTAAATTCAGTATTATTATTTTTTGTTGTTGAAAGTAAACCAAAGATTATTGGAGTACGTTACAAAAATATAACCTACCATTTTAGTTTTCCTTAAACATTTCCCATTTAATAAATGTGTTACTTACTGTTTCTTTCTAATTGTTTGTGAAATTACTATACAATAGAAGCATTTCTATAACCATTTTTAATTTATAATCAACATGTCTCACAGAGCTTGTTGCACTGTGTTATGACATTTCACTGCCAAGGATATTTGCAATCCTGCTGTAAAACTTGGACAAAATGAGGTATCTTAGGAGGCATAATTAAGATGCCTACCTTCGGGAACAGCTTCTGTGCCTGTGATGCCTTGAGATGCTGCCTCTGTAGGGAGCTCAGCAGGTTTTGGAACAGAGTGTAGCTGGCTCAGTGTTAAGATTTGTTTGGAAAGCTTCAAGGAAACAGTAATGACAAATGTGGCTTGTGGTAAATTCAGCTATGTGTGGTATGTTCTCTGTCTGTTCTTCTGATGGGGTCAGTTTGGAGGAAAAGTGATTCATATTTTTAACGGCATTGTTTTTACAGTCACTGAGTTTTAAAGGGTGAACTAAATATCTGAAGAGTTTTGTGTTGATTTTGAAAGGACCAAATATTCCCACAAAAGTTGTAAAACCCGGCTTGTTTTTTTCGCACACCTTGAATTCAACTTCATAAACAGCTCTAATAATATCTGACATCTTATTGTAAAGGGGAAAACAATGTTAAATGCAAATAAAATGCAACTAATCACATTATAGGGATTTTTTTGTTTATTAGCTTATATTATATATTGAATCATGCATGTTTATTTACCCGTTTTTACATTTGGATTATCTTTTGCATTCACCTAACACTCATTTAAAGTACATTTTTAATAATAATAATTTTATAACATGGACCCTAGTCTGATATGACACAGTCATGGACTTTTTCTTTTTCTTTTGGAGCAAATGGGAATGCAAAAATTATATTTAAAAAAAATCTATTTCATATATATACTGTATATATATATATTTATTTTTTTTCTTCATAAAATAGATCCACCATGGATCACCATCTGTGTCTTGAAGCAAAACCAGTTGAAGAACTTTAGTAATTATGATAAACTTTATAAAAAGTTTTCTCTTAAGTGTTGAGTTTGAGTTAGTCAACTATAATTAATTAGCTTTATATAAAAACAAAAGACGTCTATGCTGTGCCCTCAATTAGATTACGTCTTAGATAAACATGTGCATGTGCTCATTTGCTTTGGCTTCCTCCTGTGGAAAATGAATGAAAAGATGTTTTTAATGTAAAATGGCTTTATGAGGCAGCCAGACTCATTTTACCAGGTGTTGTGATGTTATAAATGGTCTCTGCCAAGACACACTTAAGATACATGCAGTTGTTGGAGCGCTAATGGGGTAGAAATCCATTTGGCTGATAAGGAGGTATTGTAATTACCTGATAACTGATTTAAAAAGTCACATAAATTAGGAAAGGAGCGGGGCAATTACTCAGCGTATCTGTCTAACTGAGAGCCACGGTTAAATTTTGCCTGCAGTGCTGCGTCGAGAAAATGACAAGCAAGACACTGTGAAATAAACTCTGTAATTTTCCAGGTTTCATCTGCATTTTAAATCAGTCTTTTATTAGCTATATTATGTATGCATGAGCATAACAGAGGAGCAGAACCTAAGCATGTGTTGTCATACCTATTTAGTTTGGTAAGTGAGTCACAAGGCTTTGTTTACTGGAAATTTCTGTTCAAGAAACAAACTCTTGTCTAAATCTACTTTTAATTACTTCAAGAAAGATGTCTGGAAAACATCTCTTACTGTTTTGAGAGATGAACTTTGGAGAAAATTAATACTCCACTGATTAATAGTCAAGATAATTATTATTTTCTTTTATGTAATTAATTTGTAGATAATACAGAGATTAAAATGGTTTATAAAACAATTTTTATAAAAAAAAGCCAAATTAGTACAATCCAAGTACAAATTTTATATGTATGTATGTATATATACGCACACACACACACACACACACACACACACACACACACACACACACACACACACACACACACACACACACACACACACACACACACACACACACACACACATATATATACAGTATATATATAATATATATATACATACATACATATTCATATGTGTATATATAGATGTTTTATACACACACACACACACACACACAAATATATACACACACACAGTGAACCCTTTAGAATTTTCTATATTTCTGCAAAAATATGGCCCAAAACATCATCAGATTTTCATATAAGTCCTGAAAGTAGACAAAGAGAACCGAATCAAACAAGTGAAAGAAAGATATTTTCTTTGTCATTTATTTATTGAGAAAAATTATCCAGTGTTACATATCTGTGCGTTGCAAAAGTATGTGAATCTCTGCTTTCAGTATCTGGTGTGACCCTCTTTTGCTGCAGTAACTGAAGGTAAAGTTTCTTGTAAATGCTGATCAGTCCTGCACAATAACATGTAGGAGTTTTAGCCCATTCCTTAGTGCAGAAGCACTTAAAGTCTGTGATGTTGGTGGGTTTCCTCCTATGAACTGCTTGCTTATGTCCTTCCACAACATTTGAATTGGATTAAGGTCTGGACACAGCCGTTCCAAAACATTAACTTTGTTCTTCTTTAACCATTCTTTGGTAGAATGACTTGTGTGCTTGGGGTTGTTGTCTTGCTGTATGACCCACGTTCTCTTGAGACTCTGTTCTTAAACAGATGTCCTGACGTTTTCCTTTAGAATTTGCTGGTATAATTCAGAATTCATTGTTCCATCAATGATGGCAGGCTGTCCTGGCCAAGATGCAGCAAAACAGGCCCAAGCCATGATACTACCACCACCATGTTTCACAGATGGGATAGATTCTTAAGCTGGAATGCAGTGTGTTCTTTTCTCCGAACATAATAGCTTCTTATTTAAACCAATAAGTTCTATTTTGGTTTCATCCATCCATTAAACCTTTCTCCAATAGTCCTCTGGCTTGTCCACGTGATCTTTAGCAAGCAATTTTCTTTTTGGAGAACAGTGGCTTTCTTCTTGCAGCTCTGCCATGCACACCATGGTTGCTCAGTGTTCTCCTGATGGTGGGCTCATGAACATTAACATTAGCCAATGTGAGAAAGGCCTTTAGTTGATTAGAAGTTACCCTGGGAACTTTTGCAACCTCGCAGACTATTACACGTTCGGCTTTGGAGTGATCTTTGTTGGTCGACCACTTCTCGGGAAGGTAACAGTGGTCTTGAATGTCCTCCATGTGTACACAATCTGTCTGACTGTGGATTTGTGGAGTCCAAACTCTTTAGAGATGGTTTTGTAACCTTTTCTAGCCTGATGAGCAACATCAACTCTTTTTCCGAGGTCCTCAGTAATCTCCTTTGTTCGTGACATGATTCACTTCCACAAACATGATCAGACTTTGATAGATCCCTGTTCTTTTAATAAAACAGGTCACGTACTGACATTTGATAGTCATTGCACTGACTGAAAACACCTCTGCACAGATGGACTCTAATTTCACCTTTAAATTAACAGCTAATCCAAGAGATTCATATACTTTTGCCACTCACAGATATGCAATATTGGATCATTTTCCTGAATAAATAAATGACAAAGAAAATATTTTTTGTCTCATTTGTTTGATTGGGTTCTCTTTGTCTACTTTCAGGACTTGTGCAAAAATCTGATTATGTTTTGGGTCATATTGACTCACATTGTGGGCATGGTCCATTGTTTCTGTTATATCTGTGCAGTAATTATACAAACAATCCTGACAAGAATGTGTTTGTAGCTTTTGTTTTTGTCTTAAACTACAGGCACTCATCTTCTGCACTTGAAATAAAATCGTATTAATTTTGAAGGTGACAAAGTGGTAGGCGATGAGAGGAACAGGACATTTTTAAATGGGCAGTATTTGGCATTGATTAGAACTGGCACTTGTAATTTCCCAGCCTGCAAATGTAACTGAAAGACATGCTTCACTTGCACTGCCAGAACTACAAAAACAAGTTAGTCATACTATTTGAGGTCTGAAAAACGAATTAGTTTACCAAGAAACATTCAGGCATATGAATAGGGCAGAAAGACTGGCATCATTATGTGATAATATATGCAAATCAGCAAGTAACATGTGAAAAGATTTGCATGTGGTTGACTTGTTTGGTATGAGTCTCCTGTACCTATTAATGTGAATATAGGCTTAATAAATGCTGATATTTGCATTTCATGTTTCTTGTGAACAGCATGTGGAATAGTTTTATATATTCACATACATTTTATTTAAATCAAGCCATAAGTCAGTAAGTTAATGCATTATTAAACATTTTTTAATTACTTAAAAAATAAGCATATTAGTACACCATATTTTATGTAGATTTATTTGTAACAGATTATTAGTCACCTTAAAGGACCATTAGTCATCAGATCCTGAGAAATCACTGAATGTGTCTTGATATCGCAGATTTGGAGGTGCAGCTTTAATTTACCTTTGCTGAAAGGTTGTTAAAAAACAACTTGTTTCTTACAAGTTCATTTTGAATTTGGTGAGTGGGTGACTTCTCTACTTTGTAATTATTCTGTCCGTTTTCATCATTTTTAACTAGACATGTCTCGTTTTTGGTAATATCACAATAATAAACATGCACAACATTGTTATTGTGGGCACTCAAAAATACAGTGAATAATTATTTATTACAAATTATTCTGATTTTTTGAATTTTAAAAATACTTTTCCCATCAACTGGTTAAAATGCAAAGAGGAATAAGAACCGTATTGCTCTTTTTCTCATCTGGTTTTTGCCTCTTTGGGGGAAATCGGCCTTGGTGCAGATTTTGAGAGAGATTTTTCTGTTCACTTCAGACGTGTTTGATGGAGCATCATGTATCTTGGGTTATTTTAAAACAACAGTACTTGTTGCCATCGTTTGAACAGTTTGTACTGCGATTCCCTTGTCTTCTTTCCGTCTGACCACAGCCGTACAAAACACTTCTCTGATGGTTTATTCAAACATATGGAGGCTGCTTCTGCCAAGTGGAGATCTGTTTGGGCTTTTTCAGTCAGCGTGGCATCAGTGAAAGGTACTTATGATCTTTTTTTATGTTTATTGTCTATCCAGACCTTGGCACAGATACAACACAACAGGCCTGCCAATGCCACGAGGCAGATAGGCAGACATCTCACAGTAAAAAAGCTGTATTTTATAAAAAATAAAACATTTTCATATGTCCAGTGTTAAGCTTCAAGAATAGCGAGGATGATGCAGTATCTTAGTGTAACAAGATGCATCAACCGTCTTGTTTTCAGAGACAATTTTTAGTTTCGGGGTCGAGTGTGTCAACCACAGTACCTCTCCGTTCTGAAAGTGACCCTCAAGTGACAATGTAAAAGACTTTCTTCATTCAGGAGAGATTGTGGGATGAACTCACTGAACAATTGTGCCACATTTACATGCAGCATTTCAGTGCTTTACACACAAAACAATGTACTGTTGATCACAGAAGCAGTTCTTCATGGAGAAGAGTGTTATCATGTGCATTTATTAAATTGCTGATTGTGTTGTTACCTGATTTGCATTAATCTTTTGGTCAATCAAGGTGCTATAAACTATATAAACAATTAATCAGTGCATGGGCAAAATTCAGACCTCCTACCCTGATGTTCTAATTTAAAGTTGATACAAAATCAGAACTGACTCTATTTGCTTGCTTACATATTGGTCTTATTGTGACCCATTCATCAGTGCACATTATTCTAAATAAAATAAGATGCTTGTCTCTGTAATTTATCAGTGTTATCATATTAATAAAGTGAAATTGGTTGCAAACTGCATGTCATATAGGATTTAGGTGTATCCGTGTGTAAAAGCATACTGAGATCAAGTAATATAATTATAATAGATGCATAAATTCAAAGCAGGCCCTGCTCATTAATGTGATAATTTGAATGTTTTGAGGTCAGCAAACAAGTGTAGCTTTTATTTCCATAATTATATTACTTTCTCTACCACCGGTAGACCTAGTACTTCAATACAGTAAGTATCAATATGGCTGCCACTATTACTTCTGCAATTAAAAATAATATTTAAAGGTCCACTTAATGGTTTTTCTTTCTAGACCACATAGCAGCAGAAATGAACTTAAGTGGAATTTAAATCGCCGTATTTAACATGCTAATTAATTAAACAGAGAATGGATTTGTCTCTCTCTACCAGATTGCTTGCTTGGAGCTCTCTCATGCATTTTGAATACAGACTGTGGTTTTGCATTCAAACCGTCCCCCTGTTACTTTATTCTGTTTGTGAGGGCTGCAGCTTTGAATCATGGGATAAACTATTAAAAAATGCAATTTTTGGACACCGCCTGTTGTAAACCAATGCAGTGAATGGTAATTGAACAGAACACCTGTTTTTATGTTTATCTCTCTTTTTTTAAGGATATTTTCAATGTTTATATGTGGGACAGTTTTAAATATCAAATAAATTCACACAAATCCTGACATAATTTTACTCCCCTTTATATTGTTCCAAACCTATATGACTTTCTTTATTTTGTGGAACATATAAAATAAACTAAAATAAATATTTTTTTAATATAAAGTTAAGTAGGGCTGGGTGTTATGTTAAAAAATAAAATAAAACTTGTTTTCTTCTTTCAATGTTTGGCCAATTCAAGATAACAATTTAGATATTTTTTGTAAGTTTAACTAGTCAACTTTTAAGTCAAATATGAAATTACAATGTGATTAAAATAACATTCTCTTTATTAAAAACACAAACAAAGTAGTCAGCGTGGTGTAAATGTAAAACAAATTCACTTGTTCAATTTTTCATACTTCATTTTTTTACTTTGCAGAAAATATGCATGAAATATGAAGGCAAATATTGTACAAATTGGTCTTAAACATGTTCAGGAATAATATAAAATAAGAAAAATGCTAAATATTTCTTAGACAAAATGTAGACATTCAGTTTTAAAGAAAAGGGCAATTCAAATTCAAACTGACTAAAAGTATAACCCCAGTAGTAGGCTATTATTAACAGTAATGTCACCATCATACAAACATGAAATATCGAACATACAGTAGTTCTTTACAGGTTTTTACATTCCACTGCACTGCTTTTCCATTGTTTTTTTCTATGCATGCTCTTAACAGCCATGTTTGACCATTGCACTCGAAGTCCAACTTGTGTCTCATAACCTTGTGTATTATCCTTTTCCATTGCTGCATATCATAATAACCTTACCCACCACAGTAGCTATCAAAATTCATTCGTATTCGCACATACTCAAAATTGCTGCATCCTGATTGGTTACGAGAGAGCTGCTGTTAAGGGAAAGGTGTATTTCTCTGTATCCGTCTTGAAGAAGGGTCCTTCCTCAGAGATCCAGGAGTTACGAGCTGTCCGTCAACACTAGCTCAGGACTGGTCTTTTGGAAGCCGAGCAGCACAGGGTGTCAGATAGCTTGAGGTAATGTATCGATCTGAGCTTTCATTCGCTCATTAAAGGAGAAGAACAGATAATCACAGCTCCCAAATCTCAAGGAGGAGTAAACAGCCTCTACTTTCTTCTGGACAGGGAAAATCTGCTATACTGTCTGTCTGTCTGTCTGTCTGTCTGTCCTGTCTGTCTGTCTGTCCTGTCTGTCTGTCTGTCTGTCTAAATTGATAGATGCACATACATCTACTGTATAGAGAGAGAGATGCATATACTTCTCTATTCAATAGATATAGACAGAACTGCATAGCTTACTTACAAATTGTGATCTGTTACTGATTCCAAATTACATGACAAAAATTGCAGTTAGTAATGTAATCCATTCTATTACACATTTTAGGTAATATCATCAGACTACTTTTAGATTACATTTAGATTACTTTTGACCTAACTTGTTCATCACATTGATATAAATAGGATAATCTTGTACCATTTTGATATAAAATACAAAGAGTAAGAAAATATTTTCCATTTGTTGTTATCAACAACATGAAGTGCATTAAACATTATATTACGTCAGGGTTTCCCAAAATGGGTTTGTGAGTTTAATGAAAAGCTAATAATTAATTAAATCATAAAAATGTTAAATTAAAACAAATAATATTAAAATGAATCAAAATAAAACACTTACTGAAAAAATTATTATTATTATTATTTTTTTTACCTGCAACTCATGTGACCATAACCAATGTCAGAGAACCGGGAACATGCAAATGTGATACTTTATTAAAATGTTTATTTTAGAATCTCAGGGGTACTTCAAATAAAAATATATTAGGTGAAAGAGGATCAGATGACAATTTTTTTAAAGCATTTTAATGTGGTTGAAAGACAAACAAAAGTAATACTTGGTTAAATAACCTACTGAGTGATAATTCAATTAAAAATTTACATTTTCATCAGCAGTTAATGCAGTGTTGAAACACTTCTTAAACCAGAAAGGAATTTTGTATATCCTGTGGTCAAATGTAGTAGAGCTGCCTGACTAATGACTGATCTCTGTGTGAACATCCACAAAACCAGAAGACGAGTATATAAGTGATAGATGAAAAAGAGGTATTAGGGAGAATCAATAAATTATGAATAAATTATTGCTATTATGTAAATAATATGTAATCATGTAATCCATAAAAAAGTAACTGTAGTCTGATTACGAGTATTTTAAAATGTAATTTATTCTAATTACAAGTACTTCATTTTTGGAATCTGATTACGTAATCCAGATTACATGTAATCAGTTACTACCCAGCTCTGGATATAGATGGATAAATATAGATACATTGAAAGATGCATGTAGAAAGAATTTCGTATGTGTATGTAAATCACCTTGGATAGAAGCATTTGTCATACTGTATATTCACAAGCAGAATATGTATTCTGCTTTGATTTCTTTATGTGTTAGATAATCTGTAGTTATTACTTTTAGATGGATAGCAATTCTGATTCCGTTTTTGTTTTGCAGATGAGACTGCTTAGCAATTTTTTTTCCTTTTTTGTACATGACTGTCTATTATTGTTGTTTCAGAAAAACCTTGACCTAAATGGCACATAAATGAAATTGTGGTTGCTAATTTAACGTGCTGGACTTTATCCAGAATAAGTTGAAGAGTCAGGCTACATGCTAGCAGAACATACATTTGCATGAGGGGTAAATAAATCAAATCCCAAAGGAGCTTCAACAAACCTCAACTATTTCAAAGCTGAGTCAAGGTTTGACTTTAATAAACCAATCAAAAGCTCTCTCTGACACATATTTTTTATGTTTTCAGATCCCTGTCTGAATCAACACACTGTACTTTGTCACTTCGGTTCAGCCCTTCTCCAAACACAAGCTGAAACCTGGTATCATTTCTGTATTGTTCATCTGACAGCTTCTTGTTTTTTATCTCTCCTCACTGCCGCTGTTTACATTGCCTGACTCAGAGGATCAGCAGGAAGAAAGAACACAGACAGAAGAATATTAGGTACAAAGCTGGGTAATGTTGCTTGATAGCATGAAATGAACCATCTATTATAGCCTGGTTATGAGAGTGAATGAAATATGGTTATAGATTGTAATCCATTTCAGGGCTGAGGCTGTATTTGAATGGGAATGTCTGCCTCAGGACATAGTGTTGCACTCCTGCTAAGGATAATGGGTTTTAATGGGTTATTTTTAAACTTGCATTGTTCTTGTTAATAATTAGTAGGTTTTGCTTAAGGTGTTTGCTGCACCCAAGCCCAGTGCCACAAATTCTGTGACTTTGGTGAGAGGCTTACTTTCTGATGATAAACATATGTAAAACTTACATTGAAGGAGGATTCAACTTAAGGGTTGGCACAATGCTCTGGTATAATACTGTTTCAGTGTGTTCATGTTGGTATTGCTGTTTCAACAAGTGAATCTTTTGCTTTGAAGCTTTATCCTATATGTTCCTTTCCTGTTGGCCTTTAGGGGACACACTGTGTGAACAAGCACAACTGTGCATTACGGGGAAACGTCTCACGCTGATAAAGATAAACAAACTCTGATGCAAACAAGTCCTTCACAAACCGCTCCTAGCCACATACTCCACTGCTTTGATATCTCTGACCTCTTAATTCTACTGACTAGGCATTTGGCCCGTTTCATCTCAGCGAGACTCTGAGTTCTACATGACATACGCTTGCTTTCCTTTGGGGCTTTTTGAGTGGGGTTCTCCCAGCGCGTAATTGTAGCCTCTGGCTTTCGAGGATGAACTCGCTTTTTATTCCACACTAGTTCTCGCTGTCTGTTAAAGCAACACATCCGGTCAGCTCTGACAGGTGTTTTTGAGTCGACGCAGAATAGCTTTCTCCTGAGTTGAATCCAACTTACACAAATATTATCAGAGGGTCATAGTGTGTTTCTACGAAGAGAAACAAAAAGTCCTAAAAATGACAGTTTTCATCTATATCAAAGTCAACGCTGACATTAGTATTTGCTGAGGAGTGCAGTACAAAAGCATACAGGATGGTACTAGCTTGTTGACCAAAAATGCTTTTTACAAGTTGTTGTTAATTCAGCGTTTGAACATACCAAAGGTCACTGCTAAAAAGCATCTGTTAATGATAAATCTGTCATTTGCCCTTATGTATATATAATATGTGTGTGTATGTATACTGTGTGTGTGTGTATATATATATATATATATATATATATGCTCGAATGTGTGTGTGTGTGTGTGTGTGTGTGTGTATACTATATATATATATATATATATATATATATGTATACGTATATATATACACAGTAGTAGTACATATACTGTGTAATATAGTAAAATAATACAAAATATCTCATCCCTTGACTCATCCCTAACGTGTTGCAAATGAATTATAAGCATTCATTATAGTTGCCCCTTAATATATAAGTATAACAACAAATATTTATTTCAATATTTCAAATACAAATATAGAAGTTTTTCAATCTTAATCATTTTGTTTTCTGCTGAGAGCTCATACAGCATTTTCCGTTTACATGCTAATGTTGATTTCTGGTTGGTAAATCTTCATTATTATTGGAAGTATAGTTAGTCACAGAATTATTAAGCCTGATTATTACTATTGTTATTTTCAAAATAGAGTTGAAGTCACTGAAATATGGCTTCTACAGAGGCATATTTGCAGTGAAAGTGAATGAAGCCTGGGGCAGTGTTGGGTAAGTTACTTTCAAAAAGTAATATTACAGTTACTAATTACTTCTTATAAAATTACTTTACTAATTACTCTGTCTGAAAAGTAACTTAGTTATCATAAGTAACTTAATTATTCAAATTGCAATTAGGCTCTTTAAAATCCAAAACCTTAATAGAAATTAAACCATATTATTGTTTTAGCACAACTGTAATACTTAAACTTTTCTAATATTTTTTTTTACCTTCTTTGGTTAGCAAACAGAACAAAAAAGCTTAAAAGTTAAACAATACATTTCAGTTTGGCAAGATGTTCAGGAAAAGCCCAACTAGTAAAATCCGTACAGATTTATGAAAAAATAACATGTTAACTAGGTAAGAATAAATTACAGAAATGATTTGGGTGCTTCTATGGGGAAGGGGGCGGAGTAAACAAAGGCTGCACCTGAATTTGAAACTTGCAGCGCTTTATGCCTGATGAAAAAATATATATTTAAAACACGTTCATATTTTAGAAAATGTAGTTAATATTTGCATCATTAATGATTTATCTTACCACCCTGGGTCACCCGCAAATAATCAGAATACATTTTTTTATTACCCGACCGCGGATTATCCACAGCGCCCGCGGATATAACGCGGGGTAAGCATCACTGGGTGGTAAAGTTGCCAAGTTGAGGGAATTTGTATGTGTCGATTGTGTGAGAAAGGTTGCTTTTCATACAAGATCTGACACAACCTTGGAATATATTGACTTGATTATTCATATAATGAGGTTTGGGTCATACAAATTACGGGAGTTTTAAGGTGAATGAAGCAAACATATAAAATACGCCCAGTGGGATTTTTTTATTTTTATAGCAAGATTAAAAATACGAATATTTAAACGGGATGACAGGGAAGAATAAAATACGGGAGGAGAACTATCTACGAAACTGTACCTCAGGGATTACATAATCAGAGGAGAAATCAAACAGGAAAGACACCTCGCTTTAGTTTCATAAGGAGATAATATTCGATTTGATTCGTTCATAAAAAAAGAAACGTCAAGCTTTCAAAGAAAGACTGGTCTAGCTACTTTCATAGGGAACATAATCAGAAATATTAGTTTTTGATTTGAATTCGTTCATTTAAAAGTAAAATTCAAGTTTTTTAATTCTATTGATTTTAGTCTCATATGTAGGCTATCCGATATGGTTTCTCTGTGAATCAGGATAATCTGAAAGTGAGGGCTGGCGCGCGGAGGGAAACACAAGACAGACGGTAAATTTACATTTCAAATTCAATATTGATTTTAGGGAAATTATTTACATGTAACAGGTAACTGAATTAAATTACAATTATAGTGGATAAGTAATTTAATTACTTTGCGTGAAAAAATATGACGACTATAACTTGTGCAATATGTTCCAAGTCTTCCAATGCCATTTAAGTCACAACTCCGCGGGGAGCAAGGAGCGAGGAGACGAGGAGTAAAACAAATCAAAGTTTTACAGCTGAGGTAAACAGGAGAACAAATCAAACACAGCTTGATAATCATTGGGAACGGGGAACAGGAAAAAACATATGGAAAAGAGGGAAACACAAGACATGGCACAGGTTGGTATAGCTTTGCGTGAGGTACAGACTAAATTTAAGTTTAAATCGAAGTTTTACAGCTGAGGTCACAAATCATTTTCATTGTATGGAAAAGAGTGGCTTGGTTTTTACTATACAGTAAATAGCTACTTTTGTGTTTCACAGAAAAGTAACACAGGTTTCGAAATTGCATTAGGGTTAGTAAATGATGACAAGATTTCATTTTTGGGTGAACTATCTCTTTAACAGTTCACAGATGACCCGCCTCTTCATTTAAATTCCCAGGCACTTCAATACCAACTGATGCCTGATTGCACAGCAAATCTGATGGCTGTTAAATAAATGCATAGAGCTCTCAAAGAGACACAGAGAGAGAGACACTGAAGGATGTTTGATGTCCTTAGCAAGCATAGCCCATCCTTGCCCCAGTGACCTCGCTACATTATAAATGCACTGAATTCATAAGCAGAGAACACACACTGGCCAAGGCTACAAGAGTCTTTTGGTACCGACACAGAACTGCCAGACGAGGGACTGCTGAGTGCTCATTGGTATTTTCAATGGAGTCGACCTTTGACCTGTGGGATGTAAGTGCTATGCCGAGTGCCATGATAAGACGCTTGTGTTTTTTATTTATTTAATAAAAGCTGGAAGTGCTGCCTTCACACAAACATTTTTAATAAATGCAGTGTGATATTTAAATATATATTTTCGAGTTGTTGATTGGAATATTTCTGGACCGTCCTGCTGAAATCCTGCTAGAAGCTGCCACCTCCTCTGGCGTCACTTCAGTATAAATAGATCATTATTAAATGGAATTTTGGTGCAAGCAACCAAACGATTATGTGCAATGAAGTATTCCCTGAGTTTTGAGAATTGTTTGGTAAATGTGAATGTTTCGAAAAACTCTCATGGAATGTGTATATGACAAAGCTCAAATATCTTTATTAAAAAATATTTTATTTGGAAAAGTAAAGGATCTAGTACAGTACACAGTAACTCCTTTTGTAGCTCAAAAGATGCCCCCTCATGTTTTTTTTTCACCCAAGCATTCAATAATTTGGGGGCAAAAAGCATTCACATAGTTTATTTTTCCATTTCCTCCCATATCCAATTTCTACGCCATTTTGGAAGGTTTTTGTCATTTTCCACACTGATTGTTTTTCCGCCAAGCTCAGCCACATTATGAATAACACCGCAGTCTTATTTTACTTGACTACGATGTGGAATACAGTTGAAAACTCATTACAGAGCTGTGTTAACGGAAAGGATGCTTTCCCACTGTGCCAAATGCTAACGGCAGATAGTATCCTCTTCTTGAAAAGTTTGAATGCAGTGGATGCTGCCTCTTTATTCAGGAACTTGAAGCTTATTGTGGCTAAAAAAAACACCCATTCAGACAGAAAGGGGTTGTGAAACTGGCATGTAAAATTATAGTATTTTTTTGTTTGACATTTAGGGGCGGGGAAATCTGAAATCTATGTTAATAACAGACTGGCATGCAACACAGTGGCAGCTCATTTAAACAGTAGTACTGTAGTCTTTGTGAAAGCTGTACAAACAGCACAGACTAAATGAGTGGAAAATGTGTGTAGACATTCCGTCTGTCTAAAAGTAAGAAGTACTGATTATTTTACTGACATGACTTTGAAAACAAAGAAAAGTGTACAGTTACTTATTTGCTCTAAAACTGGATTTTTAGCTAAAAAAGCTTTCTGAGAGCAATGTGTGTGACAGCTGTGTTCGGGGTCAGTGCTCCGTGCCAAACATTGCTGCCCTTGTGTCGCCAGTGATCATGTCTGGCACTGACTAGAGTGAAGGATAATTTAATGTAAGTTATATAACAAACTTTGCAGTTGTTCATGACTGGTAGAGAGAAGATTCAGAGGCATATAATCTCAGAGATCTTACTTCAGTTACAGCATGCTGCGATAAAAGACATTCGTCCATACACTATAGGGTCTACAACAGCTATAGGTCCCATTAACAAACACGACTCAGGTGACCAAGCTCCTGCAGTCAGTTGCTCCAAGGACACGGTTCAAGGAAATACTGTGAATATGGCTGCTTCTATCTACACATTCATGCCTGTCTTTGTTACCGAATCCGATTTAGGCATGAATCAAAGACATCACAGCCTTTTTTTCCATCCGTTAGATTTGCGTTGACAATGCAATGATTCATGGTGCAGAAAGTCTGCATAAAGATTTGACTTTTGAACCATTGCACAGAAAAAGAAAGAATGATAAGCTTTAGGACTGTGCCATTTGAATCTGTAGGACATAAGGACACACAGTTTCTTGATATAAATGCAAAGCCACAGGAACTAGTATTTCTTCCAGATTTGGAGAAATTTAGCATTAAATCACTTGCTCACCAATGGATCCTCTGCAGTGAATGGGTGCCGTCAGAATGAGGGCATTGCTTCCTAAAAACGAGTCCAGTGTCCATAATACTGCTTTCTCCAATGAAAAACAAAATAATCACATCTGAATCAGGAGAGAAATATGTACTGATCATGTATCGTTTATAAGTTCAAAACAGTCCAAATCAGTTCTAGACAAATATGTTAGTGGATTTTGGTATGAGAATACTACAGGGAATTATCTGAGAAAGATAAATTATTAAAGATTATGCACTGGTATTTTTGGCAAAAGCAAATTAAGAAGTCTTAATGATGGACTTATTTCTTACAAACACACAGCTTTTCATTTGGCAAGAAGTTAATTGATGGAATGGAGTTGTGTGGATTACTTGCTACAAACTAATAAAACATACCCAAATAGGGTTATAGACTTTGGAATAATGGATAATTCTCTCTATTCTCCATGGTATATACCGGTAATTATATTATATTAAAACAAGGCTCAATGTATTTCTCCCCCAAATGCTGTTGCATTGGCAAAGATTCGTTGTTGTTGAAAGCACCTTGTAAAACCTCAAAGCGATCAATTATGAGCTGCTGATTAGATTCAGGAATGAGAAAACAATGTGTTTGTTGTGATTTAATTAGAGAAGAATAATAATGAATTAACACAGATCTCATCTGGTCTAAGAAGAGTTGCAAGAAATGCTGTTTTCATTCTGTTTCCTTCTTTAGCACAGCATCTGATTTAACATAGCTATTAAACTGAACTGCCACAGCCACACATATATCTATTGATTTAATTTAGACTGATTTGTAATTGAGGTGAGGAGGAAGCGATTCAATAAATTAAAGTAAAGTGCACACTGGGGACAATTAGTCAATATATGTGAGGCAGGTGAATATACACATGAAAATTGCTGTACTGTACCATCAGTGAGCAAAAACCAATTCAATTACTTAAACAATTCTGGCAGAAGAAAAACAAATAGGGAAAAGAGATGGCAGGGATTTAGCAAGAATTTCCCTTCTCAGAGTATTAAATATGAGAGCCAGGGGCATAACTGTCCTTGGGTGGACAGTTATAGAGACATCTATGAGTTTGATCATAAAATATATTTTGCAAACATGGAAGATAATGCTGTTTCGTTTTTGTTAAGGAGAGTTTATATAGATTCCACATATAATTCCACAAGACCATGGTCAGATCTCTGCTCGAGATCTTATTTGTAGCCGTCCAAGGTTGCATGTTAAATTTGGTTTGAATGGTAAGAAATGAAGGAGAAAGTTCACTCACAATTGGATAGCAGTCTCTGATTTTTTAGACATAATACTACAAAATACTCAAGGATGAATTCACTAAACAACTTGTGTATATATATATATATTAAAAAAACAACAACATCATACTTTCTATTTGATGTGAAATAACAAGTTTTGTATTTTAATATATTTTAAAATGTATTTTATTCCTGTGTTGGCAACGCTGAATTTTCAGCAGCCATTATTCCAGTCTTTATGATCCTTCAGAAATCATTGCAATGTGTAGATTTAGTGCTTAAAATAGATTTTTTTTGTAACAATGTGAAAGTCTTGACTGTCACTTTTGATTATTTTAATATCTCCTTGCTAAATAAAAGTATGAATTTCTTTAAAACAAATGACTGACCCCAAACTTTTAAAAGGTAATGTATATAATATATATATATTACATTAGCATCTTAATGAAATGCAGGACTTCAGTGCCTGGTCTGGGGATGTTTTGTGGATAATTCCTTAGGCATATTTGTTATAGAACATGCAAATAAACAACGCTATCAGCAGCTCATTCTTGGTGAATTCCCCCTCAGTGTATTTCAGAAAGAAAAGTCTCTTCCAATAAAAGAGTCCTCGATTTGTCTCAAAAGAACCTCCTTGGCTGCTTCTGGCTTAAGGAGGGATGGGATTCAATTATCCACAGAATTAACTACTTAGCTCAATATGAAAAAGAGCAGTTCTGGAGCCGCCTTTGAGAGTGAGCAGGTAAGAGATCCTCTCTCTCTCTCTCTCTCTCTCTCTCTCTCTCTCTCTCTCTCTCTCTCTCTCAGAATGCCCTTCATGCAAATGACTTCTGATTTGTCAGACATGGCTGATTTCGACTCAGCATGGCTCTTCTTAATCAATTGGCAAATGGCCACTGTGATCTTTCGGATGCTACAGATCATTACAGTTCAATTATATTGTATATTAGCCTGAATCCTTTAACCTAGAGACAATAGCACACAAGGCATGGAATCACAAAAGCTCTGGTAGTGGGTTGCCTCGTTGCAGGCCACCTTTTAATTGAAATGCAACCAAATCAAGTGACTGATTTGGAAAGTTCTATTCTTCATGAGTCAAATGATTTCAATGTGAGAGGAACAAAAGTTTTATTTTAAATTGAAATGATTTTAATAATAATAACATATAAATATGTATTTGTATGGTATATTTAATGTTTGTGTGTGTGTGTGTGTGTGTGTGTGTTATAATTATGTTTAGTGGTTTATATAAATTTAGTTGAATGAATAGTATATTTATAATCAAAAAAAAAATCCACAATAATGTCAAATGTTCATGTCAGATGGGCATCCATGATGCATACAGAGACAGTTCATCAGGTTTTGGAGAGCTAAGGAACAATGCATAATAAGGTAAAAGGTCTCTTTCACTTATTTGGGAACCTGTCTTTTTTATTTGCATTTACTTATTTATATATTTGTTAATTTATTCAGATTTTTTTCTAACAAGATCCCAAATAAGGGAAGAAAAGCTAGCTCAAATATAATAGAAAATAGCCGTGTGACACTTCTGAGCATAATTTCTGAATTTGCAGAGCATTTTGAATCCTCCTCCTGTAATTTTGTCCTCTCTCTGTCTTTAAACAGTCAGATATGCATTTTCCCATTAAATCAGACGAATATATTATGAAGGACAGCTTTGGCTGTTATGCTGTGAAGAAGTAGTCTGTCAGTTTAAAGAATAGTCTCCTAGGCTTGAGGGTAAAAATGGATTTTGATGCCAGAGTAGCTTACTCAGCTGTCTGTAGAGAGAACAGACCGGCATGATTCAGATTTTATAACCAAATTTGTCAACAGTGACTTGACTTTGCAGTCCTGACCTCTCAGAAACTATTGCCCTGCTTGCCACAGTGATACAGCTGGATAATTCTTTTAGAAATTTCATATCTTATTTAAGGTAGTGCTTCTCAACTGGTGGGTCAAGACCTAAAAATGCATTGCAGGTCTTTACTTTTGCAGCAGGACAGCGTAAACAATGCAGAATGCAAAAATAAAATATGAGCATGATATATGGGTATACCATATCAGTTATTAGCTGATTCGAAATATTCAATACTGGATACTTAATAGTGCATGCTCATTTTTCTGGTTTTGCATTTGTTACATTTGCTGTCATCACAGTCTAAGTACTCTTTATAATTTAACAGCACATTTAAAAATATTCTTTAGCGAATATTAAAATGAAAATCTATTTTTTGGGATGTGCATTATAATATTGCGATGCCTAAATTCACAAAATGATTGATTTTAGTTTTTAATGTTTTGTTTTCTAATTTATTTAGGCAAAATAGTATAGAGACATATGAGTATCAGATATAAATTGGTTATTGTCCATAACATAAAAATAATTATCTACTTATTGGTATTGGCCAGAATTTTAATATTGGTGCATCGCTAAATGTAAGTAAACATAATGATTATGCAAAGTTGGGATAGCAAAATAACTAGGTGTGTCAGCCTTTCATATGCTTACCATATCATTTATTATTAATGCCAGCCGTACATGAAAATAGGATCTAAAACAGGTTAACTAGCTAATCTTGTAAATCAAACTTTTGTTTTTTATACTTTTACAAAAGTGTTCCTGTTCACAATTTAGCAGATTTTTTGGCCTATGCAGTTCAGACTACTATTACAACATTTCAGTGTTTTGTTTTAAGGTTATTTTTTGGGTATTTTCATTTAATGATTATTTTTTTGTATTGGG
This sequence comes from Schizothorax lantsangensis, assembly GCA_027422415.1. Classification (NCBI taxonomy): domain Eukaryota; kingdom Metazoa; phylum Chordata; class Actinopteri; order Cypriniformes; family Cyprinidae; genus Schizothorax; species Schizothorax lantsangensis. The sequence goes on along the minus strand of CM049851.1, from coordinate 8,444,667 downwards.
TGTTATGTTGGGTCGCCATTTGGTGTCTAATATGAATCTGGGTCCTGAAGCAAACCCAGCTGAACACCTCTGATTTAAGGCTCATTTTGCGGGTCATGTAAAAGATCAGAGAGAAATCCCTCTAGGAAGCCTCAAATGACTTTGCCTGTGAAGAGAAAGAGAGATGCAGAGAGAAAGCGAGCAGGAGACGGTTTGTTTACAGACCGATCATATTCTCCCTCCCACATGCGGAGAACGCTCCGAAATGCGGGGTTGCCAGGTCCCAGAGCTCCATACCCTGGACAGAGGGCACTGAGCAGCAGCCCGTCTGGAGCGCAGGAGGGGTTGTGGGCTATCGATCCAATAAAGAACTAGCAGGCAGCTCATAAGTGAACTCAGGCCCCCATGACATTGCATTAAAGTTGGCGTTTTATGGGAACAGCATCCCACAGGTAAAGTGGCGTGGAGGTTTTATTATTGTAATTACCCATGGCAGGTTGCTCGCTAAGATGGAAAAAAAAAAACAATGTTGGCTTGGCTGAAAAATATCTTGCTGTTGTTTCAGTTCAAGGCTCTAAACCAAATTTAATTACAGCAAAAATCAACACGAGATCATGTATGTAAGCATGTAAACAATTCATGCAAATGAAAAAATAACCTCAAACACTCAAATGTTTGATGTCAAATGTTAAACTAGTCTGAACTGCATAGGCAAAACAATCTGCTAAATTCTTAACAGGAAAATGTACACTTATGTAAAATGCATAAACAATAACAAATGTGCTTTATTAAACTAGCCAGCATGATTTTAAACGTAGTATTTGAATTCTAACTTTGCTATTCTAACTTTGCACAATTCTGTTTACACACACACACACACACACACACACACACACACAAATATCTATCTATCTATCTATCTATCTATCTATCTATCTATCTATCTATCTATCTTTCTGTCGTTCTATCTATCTATCTATATATAGATATAGATATATTTTCTACTTTCATTTGCAGCCTGATGGATACAAACCAAAACATGCCCTTCCTGCCCTTTGTCATATTTCAGTGTAAACATTATAGCAATATCTCTATTGTTTGAGACATGTCTACTGATGCATGACATACTGCCCAGCCCTACTAAATAGGGTGATTTGGTCTGATTTATACCCTACATGATTATGCATACATGTTCAGCAAGCATATGGTAAGCATTGACAAAACCCCAGATCATCATATCTTGTTCTCGAATGATTTGTATATTCAAGAATCAGCATATGGCCCCACAGCTGTCATGACCCTCAGATAAAGTTTTACCAACTGCACCAAGGGTCTGTTTCACATTCTCAATTCGGCCCAAAAAGAGCACCATAGAACTGATGTGATTAAATGTTATACCAGCGAGTCTTCCAGAGCCCAAATTGTTATAATATAGCATGAAATTTGAATGATCCAACTTTGAGGGAGGTTAAAGCTTGTTTTCTGCTTGACTCTGATATGCTTAAAACATTTCCTTTATCATCAGCGGCCAATATTTTATTTTTTTACTCAATTTTCACCCAAGTATGCCACGTCCTGTTATATAAGTGCCAATGCTGAGCATCAGGGACGAAGACTTACCCACAGACTGACAGCTTGCTTATTTATAGCAAAAAAAAGAATCTAGCAAAAGTCTCTATTATACAGTAGATTGAAAAGAAACCAGAACACTTTAAAAATAATTACATGTATTTATAAAAACACTCATGTTCCTAGGAGGTTTCAGGGCTTTACAGTTATAGAGGAAAAACTGAATGTGAATATAAGAAAAGAATGCAAAGTAATAGACAACATTAATAACTGTTACTTGAAGCAGTTGTGGGTTTCTGTACTGATGTGGATATAATTATATTTATTTATAAAATATTAATAAATATAATTATATTTATTATATTATATATAATTATATTTATTATATTTTGTGTTTAAATAATATTCTTATTTCTTATTCTTATTGGTGATAAAAATCATTTGTGTTGGTTAATATTTTTTTGGAAACCATGATACAAAAGATTTTGTAACATTAGAAATGATGTAAAAATGTCTTTACTGTCACTTTTGATCAATTGAATTTGTCCTTGCTGAATAAAAATGATTCATTTCTTAAAATCTTACTGTCCCCAAACTTTAAAACAGTACAAAGATGATTTGCTGATTTAATTTGCTGCATACAAATCGAGCCCAAACCCACAGGTGAACAATTTGAAAGGTCCATAGAAACACAACGTCAGATTTTGCATCATTGCTACACTCCTGCCAAAAACCCTTGAAAATCAAGTTGATTTTGTGTGCCAAAATCCATGTCATCATCCACGTTACATTCCTCAGGGCTAATGATAGAGTGCAGTGTTGAGCACGTGTTGGAACTGCAGAGCAACATCAACACAGAAGAGTGCTGTTCAATTACCTAACACCTGCTAGAGCCTGTGCGATGACTCAGGGGGTCAGAAACAGAGACCCCTTTGGAGCGTCGAAATCAAAACCCAGCAACATCTGTAGTCAGATTCAAGATCCATAGAATAAAAAGTTTGTGATGAAATATTTCTTTACAATTAACAATTTAACAGCATTATTTATATAATTATTAGAAATTAAATTATGTTAACATTTTAACAAGTTAAGAGTATATATATATATATATATATATATATATATATATATATATAGTATATATATATATATCTTTCCTTTTCTATTGGTCTCTAGAATTGTCAGTCTACAGTAAACAAAGCAGATTTCATTACATCTATTTCTAGTCATTCAAGACTAAACCTCATGGCCCTGACAGAAACGTGGATTAACTAACTAAACTACTAATTAACAAAGAGCACTAATGAAATAGGTATTTCGTAGATAGATAATAAATAGATATTTTTGTGCTCTTTACATGTGTTAATTTCTCTTACAGAGTCTGTCGAGTTGATCCTGACTTAACTCTGTGATTTTAGCACCTGTGCTGGACTCCTTCTGTCTTGCCCTGATTTTAAAGAGCCAGAGATCTCCTGCGTAATCCTCTCACGATTAGCCTTTGGCCTGTTTGACGCTTGAGGTGTGTTAAAACCCAAACACACGTACACACACCACTAACACAAACTGCACTGACCGTATGGCTAACCAGCCTGGCACGAGTGGCTGTATTTCAATAGTGTGCTGCTGCCTATCTAGCATATTTGAGTGTTATTTCTCCAACTGCAATGTGTTAACATAGATTGATGCCCACAAATGCTGTTTATATGTAGCAGCTCATTGTGTTTGGTTTGGTTTAATCACCCCAATTAGCATATTCGACGACTACAGATATGTCATTGTTGTGATACAACATTTGCTATGGCTAATAATAGCTATGTGTTTCTTCATAAGCATGTTTCTTAAATTAGAGATGCAGGTTTTCAGATCCTCAAACGCCGTCATATAAATGCAAGCGTTTAATCATCCTGTCAAATTGTGTTATGTATTTAATCTTGCTTTACCGTGGCCTTTTCCACTAATCATTTTATATATTTTCTGGATAAGCATTAAAAGCTTCAGCAGTAAACATCATATATTCCTGGATCTATCTCGTCACATTTTTTTTTTCCATTTGAGCAATTTACTGGCATGCTACAGGCAGGGCCATTTTTCTGCTAGTGCTTTAATAAAATGAGCTTCAATTTGGAAAGTGTCAGTAATTCATGCTCTAAAGCAACTCTAAAGTTTCTCACATGGACGTTTTTGTTCTCAAATAAAAGCCGTAAAGAATAAAAACCCCACTCTCCACCTAAAACGTGTACTGATTTACTACTACAAATGGATTCTAAGCCCAAGTTTGAACCGTCCTGATTAAAATTCATAGTCTCATTTTGTTTATTGCTCGTTTTCATCTCGGAGACTCGCTTTCTCTCTTCGGACCGATTTGTTTAAACCCCGTCAGTTGTGTTTCAGCACGGATTGTGCATCTCTGTGGTCGGCTGATTGAAAAATTAAACATTTTCTGAAAAGAAACATGGTGTGATAATGAGGAGAAAGTGAATGGTGCCTGTTGGGATTCTTTCCTGAACTCTTGCCCAGAATCTGCGTGGCCCCCGAGGGCTTTGTCCTAGAAATTCCTCTCCAGTCACTGGTGATTTCTCCATTGCAGATTATGAGTCTTAATCAGAATCCTTCTTAGAAGTGCCACTAAAGCTTCTATGTCCTGTGCTCAAACACAGATAATTACTCTGACAGCTGTGGAGCCAAATGTGAGTAAAGACGTCCCACATCCATGCCAGCCACTCCGAGTCTTAAGATGCTCTGCTGGACGTGAGCTTTTTGCGGGGCCGGGCTAATGGCTTTCACACCTGGCTGCGGCCGAGGTCTGGGCTCAGGCCGTCGGCAGGTTGGCACGGCAGAGGGACGAGAGGCTAAATTGGTCCAGAGAGGCTCTGGGCTGTCAGGTTCAGTTTTAAACAAGGGATTTAATCAAAGATGTGGGTTTTACACAGGGATTTGTCTATAAAGCCTTATTAATTAATGCTGCTCACAGCTTCTAATCTTTAGCTTCTGCCAAGACTGATGGGGACCATAGGTCACTGAATCAAACATGCTGTCCGTATGGCAGCAAAGCCCAGTGCGTGCCAAAGGATGTCTTGCTTTACTGATGACCTCGTGACCCCTGTGTCAACTGAGGATCTACTTAATGTGGTCGTATGCATAAGCTGGGATTTTGGTTACGCTCAAAATAAACTTTGCGCTTCTTGGAAACTGGAGTTATTCTTTGATTCAGATGTTTCCCCACACCATATTCATACTTTTTCTTTATTTTTCTTTATATAACATTCATATCTATCTATCTATCTATCTATCTATCTATCTATCTATCTATCTATCTATCTATCTATCTATCTATCTATCTATCTATCTATCTATCTGTCTATCTGTCTGTCTGTCTGTCTATCTAGCTATCTATCTATCTATCTATCTGTCTGTCTGTCTGTCTGTCTGTCTGTCTGTCTGTCTATCTATCTATCTATCTATCTATCTATCTATCTATCTATCTATCTATCTATCTATCTATCTGTCTTCTGTTCTATCTACCCTTCTTTCTATCCTATCTTTCTATACTTCAATAAATCATTGTTTTATCGTTCTATTGTTCTACTTACACACAAAAACTATACAAAATGTAAAGGTCATATAAAGTGTATATACATATACTCATATCCGAAGGAAAATGTTGGTTTGTTCAGCAGAATATAAGATGCATATATGTGTGAATTTGAAAAGTATAGTATGTGCTATAGCAGGCAAGCAATGTGTGTAAAAAAATATATAATTGAAATTCAATCCAAGTACACACACATTTCTCTGCCTTATTATAATATTTTAAGGTACATTATTGTGTCTATTCCGAGCTTTCCCATGTGTGGCGCATTTGACACTTCCATGATAAGATTATTATCTGATGCTTTCCGAACGTTGCCACCGGCAAAAATCTGTTTTAGCAGTCTGAGTAATGCTCAAGTGTAAATATATATGCAGTACATTTTCCAGAAATGATCTTTTACCAGGAATAACTATATGTAGAATCATAACCCATGTCTTTGATGAGCCAATGAATATTTTTTGACTCTTCTCAAGCCTGTGGTGTTACCTATTTCCACAAGTCAAATACAGCTACTGAATTATTCAGTACTTGATGTGTCGATATAGAGGAATATTTGTTCCTCTAACACACAGAAGCCTAAGACAAACTAATTAGACAAGAATTCATGATACAGCAGAAATGCAGTAAGATAATTAATTCTGCTCTTGCACATTTGCATTCCAGGGACGCATTCAATTATTCAATAAAAGCATCATGCAATACGGTGAAACATTGTTTTGAATGTGGGTTTGTTTTGTGTATTCTGTGCCTGGAGTGTGTGACCTTCTCCCCTCTGGCTCGGTAGCATTATGTGTTTTACGTGTCGTGGTACGGTCAACACGCACAGAACTATCACTTGATCAAAGAGAAACGTAGAAGCGTAAGAGACCCCAGGGAACACAGCAGCAGGTGTCTAATTACCGTGTCCCTCGCATTCTAAATCTAGCTTGTCCTGTTCACGTGTGTGTTTTTTTTTTTTTGTTCAATTATAATAGTGTTTTGATGATGCATTCTTTGTCACATTATCTAAATCAATGAAATATGTTATGAAGCCAGTGCTGTCTCTTCGCTCACAGCCTTTGGGTAAAATTTACATATACACTATTAAAATAATTATTTTTATTTATTTATTTACATTTTTGTAATAAGTCTCATGATCTCCAAGGCCCTATCTATTTGATCGAAAATGTGATACAGCAATATTGTGAAATATTATAATTTAAAAATTGCTTTCTATTTTAACATATATCGAAATGTAATTTTTTTCCTGTGATGAAAAAGCTGCTACTTTTCAGCAGCCATTTCTACAGTTCTAAATGTCACATAAACCTTCAGAAATTATTATATTTTTGTGGAAACCTTGATCCTTTTTTTCAGAATTCTCTGAAAAACAGAAAGTTCAATGAACAACATTTTTTGAAATAGAAATCTTTTGTAACATTGTAAATGTCGTTAGTGTCACTTTTGAGCAATTTAATGCGTCCTTGCTAAATAATTCTTTTTTTTTACTTCAGACTTGTGTTGTGTGTCATGGTTTCCACAAAAATATTAAGTAGCAAAAGTTTTTTATATATATATATATATATATATATATATATATCAATGCAGATTTTGTAAGCATAAGAGACTTCTTTAAACATTAAAAATGTAAAAATTAATTATTCCAAACTTTTGACCGGTTGTGTAGATGTGGCATTGAAATTGTTTGACAAATGCATTATTAATTTGAGAGTGAGATTGGCATTGAGATGGCGATACACCTGCACCATTATGCAGATTTATATAAGCACACAATTATAGGCCGGTTGCATGTTACCAAGTACCCACCAGCTGGTTTTTGTCAGAGAACCAAGAGTAAATGTGAAGTATGTCACAGAGAGGCTAAAACAAGCTCACTTCACACATGCTATTGATTCAGATATATTGATTGTCAGGTCAAACGTAAAAGAAATCTCAAACTGTTACTCCAAGTGCTTATCCAGGCTTTTGATTGGTCCTTGAGTATTTACTTCTACGTTGGCTCTATTTGGCAAATCAATGCGGTTGATGAGTCAAATGATTCTTGCATGCATATCTATGAATTATTCAAAACCCGATGCTCTGAAGAGGTAAACAAAGGCCCGTTCTATTTGATGGAGAGTCTCGCCCTGAATGACCCAAACAAAATGCCATTGCTTTGTTCCAGGTTTGTATTGCCAAAGCTTTTTAGACATCAAAATTCTTCTTATGCAGCGCCGAGAACGAGATACCAGAATGCAAAGTGGTCTAAGCTTCGCACGTCATCTTGGTTTCATTTAACCTCCCTGATACGCTCCATTAATGCTAAATATAGCTGCTCTCGCATTCGCTCAGGACAGACCCTGTAGATGTATTTTTACTAACTACAACCTTTTTGTAATAATATGCATGTGCAACATTTTGTAATTATGTGTCCTTGTGTTACATTATACTGTCCTATTTGCATTTGCATTAACATTTAAGTCATTTAGCAGATGCTCTCGTTTCAACATAAAGTGCTTTCTTTGTACTATATATGAAGAAAAGTACTATTTTCTTGATGCAATTTGAGACTGCAGTGGTCAACAAATGGCTAGTTTGTGAATGTTATCTGCTTGGCTGCATTTGCAATTATGAGGATGTCAGGAAATGTTAGCAGGAAACAAACTAGTTCACATATTAGCCATTAGCCTTTACACTCTTATGACTGAGTAAATGTGAGGAGCAAGAATCTATGAGGTCAATTCAACATAAAATACAAGTTCACTGACAGCAATTGTGCTTCAGGGATTTGTGATGGGGTGAGCGCAAGCTATATTTACCCGACTATGAAAAACGTTATGCTTTTGCAAGAATCCCTCTGACAGCATATGTATATTGTCGAGACATCTGTTTGGTGTGTATGTGTTCATCTTGAAGATGTAATTATGAAGCTGCACTGTATTGTTATTCCTCAAATGTTCTGGTTAGGGGTTTTCTAAATCCATAACTCTGAGTATGAAACTTCTGCAATTACTTCAGCCAATCTGCTTAATGTACAGACTCAATTCACACTGCTTTGTAGATCATCTTGATCTAACTTAGCTTTTTTCAACTTTATACTTTTGTAAATCTAATTATATTTACAATTTTTCTAGAAACATTAATAGAATGTTCACCACTCAAAAATATACAATTTAATGAAATAAAATGGAAATTTTTCATCTGATGCTTACTTGTCATATATATATATAGTACAGAACAATTTAGGATATACTCTTTTAATCAGTGGTGTAAGTCTCATTTTAACATTCAAAGAGACATGTTTATTTGCTGGTTCATACATACAGTATATTGATGTAATAGCCTATTTATTAATATTCAGTCCGATGTTTATTTATGTGCTGTGATGAATGTTGATATTTTAGTGACTCCACTGTTGATTTCATGTACATTACCATTTAAAAGTTTGAGGTCAGTAAAATAAGTATTTTATGCTTATGTTAGGCTGCATTTATTCAATGTAAAATATAGTAAAACAATTATAGTAAAAATGATCAGAATAGCCGTTTTCTGTTTGTATTTCAATTTTATTAAAATATAAAACTTTTGTAATGTTAGAAATGCCTTGACTGTCACTTTTGTCACTTAATGCATCTTTGCTGAATAAACGCCTTTTTTTTTTTTTACTGACACCAAACATTTTAATGGTAGTGTATATTCTTGCACTAAACTTGAAGTAAATTCTTTCCAATGCTTTCCAGATTACATGCATTTACCAGTCTGTAAATGTACTTCATGCTGCAGAGGACGGCACTGAATGCATCTGTCTGAATATGTCTGAATACATGAGAGGAAAAAACATATACTGTATATATATTTTACCAAAAAAGGCAGGAAAATATTATTGAAAAAATAAAAATATTGCATTTTCACTCATTAACAATTCATGGCCATATGCACAGTAAAAGCAGTGTGGAACATTGAGAGTTTTCGTTTAGACAAACTAGTCCTACAGACAAACATCTGAAGTGCACCATGAGGATCAAGATATGTCTTACTGTCAGTGCCATTAGTGTCTCTGCATTGAGTTTTAGTGTCTTTTAGGTTCACTTATGTAATTTCATACATCGTCATTGATTTTCCACGGCGTATCATTCAGCAGCTGTATTTAAAGCAGGTCATGAAGAATCAAATTCTCCCTGATCCTTTAAGATAAAAGAGCTCAATATAGCATGAAAATATAACGTTCATAACTCAAAACCTCTTTTCTAGTCCAAAAACTATTTATTGAAACTTGGCTGCAACAATGACTTGTTCTACATCCTACATTTACACATCATTGCCTTCTTGGCCCATTGTGGCCCAGTGTAGTAATGGTAAAGAGAGAAATACCGTTATACAGTTCTTATTTAACTAACACTAAAAGTAAGATGTCAGGGAAATTTGCCAATTGTTGTATTATTCCTCGCTGGCTGAAGAATTTTACAGAATCGTAATAATTGGAAAGCTTACATTGTTATATTTTATATTCATCAAGGTACGAGATTGCCACAAACTTTTATTGCAGAATTTTCTGCAGACCATGTAGTGAACCAATCACAATGTGAAATCAGCCTTGACATTTTTAATTGCACACAGTTTTTTTTTTTATATAATGCATTAAACTATTATAAGACACCACCGTTCAAAAGTTTTCAAGCTACTAAAATACAATAGTAATAAAGCAAAATATTATTACAATTTAAAATAACTTTTCTATTTGGCTATATTTTAGAATATATGATGAATTTTCATCAGCCATTACTCCAGTCATATTATTTTACTGTAATTTTTGATCAATTTAATGCATATTTGCTGGATAAAATCATTAATTTCTTGATTTTTTTAATTATTATTTTTTTTTTGGTAAAACTGACTACTTTTATGATGTATTTTTTTCCTATTTTGTCTTTTTGTCCCCAGGATATTTTCAAAAATATTCAGTATTCCACAGAAAAATTAAAGTCTTGCAGGTCTGCAAGCATGCGAGGGTGAGTAAATAATGTTATTTAATTATGAATAATGTTTAAATATTTATTTAATGTTTAATTGATATTTTTTTGATAAACTATCCCTCGCATGCTTTTGATTGCTTTAATCCCTGTAATCTGTTTCCTACTTCAGTCTTAGATAAATGTCATGCTTTTTGCCCCCTGAACTTTACTCGATTTAACTTTCCTGACACCACCGTAATGCATTTTCTCCATCGTCTTAAAAGTGTGAGCGCGCTCGATCTAAAAGAGGCCCCGTGAACCCCGCCGACGATTGGTTGATCTTGAAAGCCCAGGTCTTTTGGTCAAATATCTCCCTCCTGGGAAAGGCACTTACAAATGGACCACTTGGAGACCACCGCTGAGAGAGACTTGTCAATCGGCGGTGGTTGAGGGATGCACGCAATGCGGGTGTGTGTGTGTAAGTATGCATGTACTCTCCCTCCAGGCCTCCCCTGGAGACCGGCCCACTGCTGGGAGCGCCATGTGGCTGATTGTCAACCTCCGCTCTCCCCACTGTCTCTCCATCACGTAGCTGCGGGAGGCCCTGAACCGCTTCCAATCCAAGCAGATTATTCGGAGATAAAGACTCGGCGACAAGAGCTCTCCGAGGGACACTCGGTATTCCATTTGCAGCTGTATTATTCCAAGAGTCGGTGGCATCTGCGTGACTCTTCCAGAGATGTGTTTCCTGCGCTCTGCTTCCCACTGGCACAAATAGATGAACAGATTTCCGTCTCATAAACAAGGTTCTGGTTCCACTGAGTGATTGTGTGTGAATTGCACTTAATCAGCTCCTGTGTTCAAATATCGGCTCTGGCTGCCAAGCATTGAGTCTGCTTTTACACTCATTAGGTAAATGATAACAATAACAGCGGAGTGTGCCGTTTGTATTTGCGATGCCATTGTTATTAGCGGCGAGGCTGACTGTATCAACCTGTTAATGTGCGGTTTGGTGTCAGACACGGCCAATAAAACCGTTAGCGTTGGTGATGTAACACCGAAACTCTTCTCTGCTGTCCGTATGTGGAGTCATAAAAGTGTATAATGTTTTCTTTTCCTCTCTATGTCATTTTAGTAGCTCCCTCTCTCCTCCGAGGCTTCGGCATCAACATCTAAACCAAATTATGCGGCTTATCCTGAACCGAGAGAAGGTCTTCTGTTTTCAAAACAAATCATGAGAATATTCAGCCCCTGTCCGAGGAAAGGCAACCCGAGAAAGTGTCGTCTTGCTCAGTTGCTCCCATCTGACTTCTGTGAAGTATGTAAATACAGTAAAACGCTCACACCTCAAGGCAGAGGAAGACGATGAAGGTCAGTCGTGGGCTGAAGCTGTTTTGTGCTGAAGGAATGCTTGACAGTATTCATGAATAAGTCTTGTGATTTGTGCATTGCACCTGACAACATTTTTTGAACTATTCAAATAATATAATGGCAACTGTGAGTAAAGCAATGCTTTTAAATGAAGATGATTTGAAACACAATATTGCATGATAAATAGGCATGGCAGATGTGACGTTAATTATAATAGATAGATGTGATCAATTTAAATACATTTATCAAATACATTTTGATATTTTTTTCATACATTTATAATAAATAATTATTACAAATACTTTTGTGCAAAACTTTTTTTAATTAAAATGAATGAGGCTAGTAAAATGTTGTAACATTTTATTTTAATTATTGCTAATAATTTAATTGATTATATAATATTTAATAATTTATTATACATTTTAGTAAAATTATTACAAATAATTTTAGTAGATGTATTACAAATACAATTTTATAGATGTTTTTTAATATTATAAGTATATTATAGATGCATGTTGATAGACATTGATTTCAATACATAAATGTGACAAAATTAAAATATTTATAATTTGTAATTTTAAAGAAATGTATAAATGTTGCTCAATTTGATAAAAAATACTTTTAAATTAGTACAAATATTTAATAAATGATTTATAATGATACTTTTTTTAAAATAATTTATTATAAATTTGTATAAAATTACTAATAATTTTAAACAGGTTTTTACAAATCAAAATTATTTATACAAATTTTGATAGACAGTCATAAGCCTATTAAAACTATTGATATTGATACGTAATTTTAAAATTTTGATAATACATTAAATGATTTTTAATTATTTATAATGCGTTTTCATTTTGATGGTGTATTATAAATAATTTTGATAGATGATTTCTGGTGAACACAAGAGACTCTGGTTTGCTTGTGCCATCCTTCTTTCCATTATGAAAGTAAATATGATAACTAATTCTATAATCTTACTGTACATATCCTATTTTCCCATCCTATTTATATTTTCCAGAGAGCATGTGGACGGCAGTGAAAATCAAAGGCTCATATGTTGTTCGGTGTTTACTGTGGATTCACATAAGCCTCTGTTCTTCAGATGAATACAGAATCTTGTCATCATACTGTAGGGTTTGAATATGTAGATTGGAGCTCTGGCTGCAGTCTGTGTCAGTGATTATGGGAAAAAAACGAATAATACTCCCTCGTCAATGACCTCTGACTCCTACGGCCCTCATTTCTGGCCCCCAGGCATTTAGTTGCAACAGAATGACTCCAAATCACTCTAAATATACAAACCAGGTCTACAAGGACTTAGGTTATATATGCAGAAATGTGTGGGAGAGAGCTTCTCATTGCAACCTCTAACAAGTTTAAGCCATGCGTAACAATCTGTCAGAGAGACACGAATATCACCTTTTCAAAGCTGACATCTTGATAGGAAAGAACTTTAGTTAAGGACATAAATGTATTTCTTTATTTTTATGTTACTTCTACCACTTCCAGCTTAAAACACCTTTAACCTGATAGTATGACGATAGCAGTGAGAGGCTGTAGTTTCCTTGTTTCTTGGGTTTGCAAAAAGCAATTACTCTACAGTAATTATTCTGCAATAAATTATTTGGCAGACAGAGTTTAATGAGCTTTCGTTCAAGGTATTCCAAGATTTCTACATCAATATTTTAAATAGCATTTCATGAGGAATAATGTTGTTATTTGTGTTGCAATGCCAAGCAAAGCTTGCATGCATAAGCACTTAGAAATGATATTTTAGTATTTTTTAAAACAACTTTCCTGTTTAGTATGTTAATATAGCTGCATCAATTCCCAGTAGTGACCTAAAAGATGTTAGTTTGTGGCTAAGTTGAATTTTTCACAATGTCTTTTTCATTTTTGTTTGTTTTAACATAAATATATTGTGCAACTATGTATAGACAAGTGCAAATTAGATATAGGAGATACCATATCTTTAAAACGCTGTCCTCAGCCATTGGAAAAACAGAATTGATGTTACTAGCATCTTAATCTTCTTTGTTAAATCATTTGTAATGCATTATCATTTCAAATGGTGCATAATAATAACAGGTTATGTGATAGTAATTCAATATATTGACAACTGATAAATGCTTTTCGATATGGTTAAGTTGTAAATATTCAAGACTAGATTCATTGGATATGCATTTTAACTAGTTTGCTTGTTCATTCCTTCACACTAAACAGAAAATATAAGTTTGACACTAAATAGAAAATATCTATTGTATATAAAAACAAATCTGCTAAGCTTACATTACATCTGAGCAAAAAAAAAAAAACAAAAATGGTGTCATGTTTTTAAACCAGACAAAAAAAAGTATTTTAGGGATAATGAACAGTTAATTTCGCAAACACATTATCAAATAGTCTCATTCATTTTCTATGAGTGGTCCATGTCCTCCCCCTTTGCTGAAAGCCAGTGATTTATACTACCGTTCAAAGGATTGAGGTCATTTTTATGATAGAAATTCATACTTTTATTCAGCAACGATGCATTAAATTGATCAAAAGTGACAATAAAGATGTTTAGAATGTTACAAAATATTTCTATTTCAGATACATTGTTCCTTTGAACTTCATATCATCAAAGAATCCAGACAAAAAAAAATTCTGAGCACCAAATCCGCATATTAGAATGATTGGCTGCTGTAAATTGCTTTTTAAAATATATTAAAATAGGACAGTTGTTTTTAAATTGTAACATTTCACAATATTACCGTTTTTCTTATTCTTTGGCAAGAGATTTCTTTCAAAAATATTAAATAATCTTACCAACCTCAACCTTTTGAATTGTAGTGTATGCATCCTCTCTAATGAGGAATACTGTTAATATTTAATAACATATTAAATGCACAGGAACAGAAAGGCAACCTATAACAGAAAGCTAAATGTTGTCTAATGTTACAGAGGGATATCATGCACTGCTCACCAGTCGTTCTTCAGAATGATGTCATACTGTATGTGTGCCAGAGCCCTGTGCTCTGATAAAACATGACCCTCTCATGTCCACACTTTCATGATTTTGAGCAAGAGAGGACAGCCTCTACCCATTATGAAAGGGCCTGTCATTATTTTGAGATACTCTGCCTAATGTTGTGGTGTCACATCATGCCTTCCAGAATCATATTCTCTCACACGCGCCATCAGGTGACACAAAATGCTCTCCCTCCTGCTGAAATGTCCAGTCCAGAGCAGAGAAGCTCCATCTGGGGCACCATCTGCTAGTTCACTCTCATTATCTGTGGGGGCTGAAAGTCCAGCGCTCCCCGTGTTCTATCAACAGGTAAGCAGCCTCGATTGATTTAAAATGCCAATCTCGTCCTTTACAAACCGGAAATAGTGCTGCCTCATGTCATATTTACTTTATCTGAGTGCATTTCTTTACTTCAAAAGAAGTGCGGATTAAAGGGATAGTTCACCCAAAAATGAAAATTTGATGTTTATCTGCTTACCCCCAGGGCATTCAAGATGTAGGTGACTTTGTTTCTTCAGTAGAGATTTTTTAACTCAAACCGTTGCAGTCTGTCAGTCATATAATGGCAGTCAATGGGACCCACGGCTTTGAGTCCAAAAAAAAAACATACACAGACAAAACCAAATTAAACCCTGCGGCTCGTGACCATACATTGAGGTCTCAAGACACGAAACGATCGGTCTGTGCAAGAAACTGAACAGTATTTATATCATTTTTTACCTCTGATCCACCGCAATGTCCAACTGTCCTGAACGCGTTCACAACATCTGGCGCGTGACTTTTTCATCTGGAGCCGTGAGTATCATTGACTGACATTAAATGACTGACAGACTTCAACGGTTTGAGTTAAAAATATCCCTTTAATAAAAGCCCTCTGATTCAATCACTGCCATTTAAAGATGCTCTTTGTGGACTCTGCAAAATGAAAATGAAAATATAATAATGGCAATCCCGCTCTCTGCTTGGCGTGCTGAGATTCAAGGTTGATTCCGAGCTATACATGTGAAATAAGCATCAGATGCTGTGTTCCTCCACCCCATCCATTGGCTCTAAATTACAGGTCAGTGTTTGTTGGTCCTGAGAGCCGTGGGTGGGTTTTGTGCACCGTTGTCATTCTTATTCAGTCCTTTTATTTATCTCCTGTGATAATGTCTCAAATAGATATTCTTGAATATTAGAGTTCTGTGAGAGTGAGCAATTGTCCTGTGTCATTTACTGGTGTCAAAAGTCTGACTTAAAATACATATATTTGCAAGACAGTCTTGACAGTCTTTCACCCTCTATTTTCTTCTTTTATTTCTGTTTTTGCTATAGGGCACCAGTGGAATACATTTACAGACATCTGCACCAGCTTTTCACAGATAGGAGAAAGTGTTTTAACATAGAAAAAAATGACATATGGACCTTTTAAAGAGTTTGTTCACCCCCCAAAAATGAAAGTTCTGTCATATTTACTCACCCTCATGTGTTTTTAAACTCGTGTGCTGATATTCTCAGAGCAACACACACGAAAAAGAACAGAATGTTTCTCTACAACAATAATTCTGGGCGTAAAAGTCAGTAACTGACAAAAATCCACCATAAAAAAGCTATGTGACTATATTTCAAGTTTTCTGAAGTCATATATTTACGCCTGTGTGATCACACAAACCCCAAATCTTCACCTTTACTGCAGCTCTCACATGATATATGGCACTGATGCCACAAGTTGGTAATTAGTAACATTAGCATTTACATTTATGCTTTTAACCAAAGCAAATTATTCTGCATTCAGATAACACATTTTTATAAGTTCATGCATTTCCTGGAAATCAAACCCATGACCTTGACAATGCTAGTGCTATTGCTGTACAGTCTGAGCTATAAATAACATCTTTAGTTTTGTTTCCAAGCTATATTTTATTTGAGGGTCACAGCAGAGCCGATCCTCCCTATACGCAGAATAGGCACGCTGCATAGGGCCCCCGAAACACCAGGGGGCCCCCTTGCTCTCAAAGATGTTTTAATTTTAGTTTAGTTTTAAATTTTGGCCAGCGGTTCTGAAAACATGAATGATCGTTTCTTTTAATGCGGTGCGCTGTCATGCTCTCTATGTACAAATCAGCCAAATCATGTAACGTGAATGTCGTCCAGTCTCTTGCTCTTACTTAAAAAAAAAAAACGAGAGCTTATACGAGCCGCGGAAGAGATACTGTTTCTCGAGCGCTTTCCGCGAGCGCGATTCGAGACGGAGTGAAACACGGACAAATGCGACTCATCCATTCTCATCCCCAACCCCCGACACAGTTTTGCATAGGGCCCCCAGAAGTCTAGGATCGGCACTGGGTCACAGTGGAAATGAAGATTATTAGTTATCAGGATATACTTTTTTGTAAGAATATTTTGTTTCCTCTTTTATCTCCCCATTTGTTTGCTACAGTATAGAGCAGCAGTGGAATACATTTACAAACATCTGCACCAGGCTTTCACAGATAAGAGAATTATTTTTAACAGAAAAAAAATGACATATGGACCTTTAAAAGGGTTTGTTCACCCAAAAATTCTGTCATATTTACTTACCCCCATGTGGTTTTAAACTTGTGTGCTGATATTTCAATTGTAACACACACACACACAGAACAGACAGCAATAATTCTGAGTGTAAAACTCAGTAACTGACAAAAATCCATAATTCAAATCCCATTCGACTATATTTCAAGTCTTCTAAAGTCATATATTTCTGTGTGTGACCACACACACACACACAACCTATTGTAAATCATCATTCACCTAAACCGTCACTGCAGCTCTCAAATCAAATGTGGCACTTACTGTATGCTGCAAATTGGACTTCAGTTTGCAATTATGCTTTTAACCAAAGCAACTTACTAAACATTGCATTCAGAGTACACATTTTTATCAGTCAATACATAACCTGGGAATCAAACTCATGACCTTGGAGTTGTTAGCACCATTGCTGTACAGCTTGAGCTATATAAACGTCTTTAGTTTCTTTACAACAATGTTGTAGAAAATGTTGCAACAGTAACTCTTGTGTGTAAAACTCAGTAACTGACAAAAATCCACCATAAAAATTCCATGTGACTATATTTCAAGTCTTTTAAAGTCATATATTTCTGTGTGTGTGATCACACAAACATATTAAGTCATTATTTACTAATCTTTACATTTGCTGTGGCTCTTAAATCAAATAAAGAACTTATTGTGCAAGTTGGACATTGGTAACATCAACATTTACACTTTTAAAAGTGACTTACTGTATATTGCATATATACAGTGCCTATAAAAAGTCTTAATACCCCTTCATTTTTTTCACATTTTGTAATGTTGCTGCCTTATGTTAAACTGCTTTAAATTACTTTTTTTTCTCACATCAATCTACACATGAAAACACACTTGGAATTTGCAAAAAAGCACCTAAAGGACCCTCAGACTCTGAGAAACGAGATTCTCTGGTTTGATGAACCTCAATTCCAAGCATCATGTTTGAAGGAAACCAGCTCTGCCCATCGCCTGCAGAGTAGCATCCCAAAAGTAAAGTGTGCTGGTAGCAGCCTCATGCTGTGGGGCTGTTTTTCAGCGGCAGGGACTGAGGGACTCGTCAGAGTAGAAGAAAAGCTCAATGCACCAAAATATTGAGATAGCCTTAATGAAAACCCAATCCAGAGCATTCAGAACCTCAGACTGGGCAGAAGGTTAACCTTCCAACAGGACAATGACCCTAAGCACACAGCAAGAGTGGCTTATAGACAACTCTGTGAATGTTCTTGAGTGGCCCAGCCACAGCCTGGGATTGAACCCAATCAAGCATTTCTGTAGAAACCTGAAAATGTGCGTCTGCCCCATCCAACCTGACAGAGCTTGAGACGTGAAGAGATGAGGAGAAGAATGGCAGATAATTGCCAAATTCTGATATGCAAAGCTTGTCATATCATACCCAAAAAGACTTGAGGCTGTAAAGGTGCTTCAGCTAAGTACTGAGTTAAGGGTATGAAGACTTATGCAATGTCCTTATTTCAGTTTTTTTATTTTTAATTAATTGATGAAGTTGTGACAATTCTGTTTTTGCTTTGTCATTATGGTGTATAGACCGTAGATTAATGTGGAAAAAAAGTCATTCTAAAAAGTAATTATGCATAATTTATTGATATTATAATAGTAAGTACATGTAACATGTAACAAGGACACCTTAAAATAAAGTGTTACCTCATTTTTATATTTTATAAAATATATAACTTTATAAGAGTAGTTAAAAAACATTAAAAACTGTTATTTACAGGTGTTTTACCAGTATTTACACTGCATTGCATTGTATTTTAGAGTTAACAGAAATGTACATAAAATTAGTGTAGAGCGTCACGTGTAATTAGCTGGCTTATTTTACGGATTCAATTTTTTACAGTGTTGTATGGAAAAGAGCAGCATTATCACTTCTATAATAACTCTATAATATTTGTGTTCTGCAGGGAAAAATTCCAAGGTGCAACTTGATTAGATTGACAAGCATTGGACATGTGGTTATTATTTTTTTTAAGTATTAAAGTTATAGTTAACTTTTTTTCTTTTTTTTTATCCAAGAGGTATGCGTTTGCTCCTGGAAGACATTCTTTCAAACGGAAGGTTTAAATGACTGGAAACAGCCAAATGCACCATATCCACCTACCATCACTGTGCCCTGCTTACTGATCGCTCCCCTCACCACGAGCGATTAATCTTGAAGTAATTCAAAGCAGTTTAACATAAGGCTGCAACATAACAAAACGTGAAAAAAATGAAGGGGTATGAAGACGTTTTATAGGCACTGTATATACATTCCCTGGGAATTGAACCCTTGGCATTACTAATTCTATTGCTGTACTGTTTGATCTTTACTAAATCTTTAGTTTCTATTGCCAAGCTAAATTTTATTCACAATGGAAATGAAGATTATTACAAAAAATTTAAATTTTCTGGAGGAATTTTACATTGAAGGCAATAAAGTGTATACAGTATTTGGGATATTTCATTGAAACCAAATAATAATTTTTAAAAAGTGTTTTTTTTTTTTTTTACATATCACAGATGTCATAAATACTACTTTTATGTTGTTTTCTTTTTGTCACTATAAACTGTAATTTTTTTAAATAAAAAACAAATATTTATGTAAATTTTCTTTACAAACCTTGTGTTCCGTGCAAAGAAATGAAACAACATGATTGTTAGTAAATGAAAGATTTTTCGTTCTTTTTTTTTTTGAGTCAACAATCTCTAAGAAAGTCAAGGGGTTCTTTTTGCATGAGTTTGCAGTTTAGACATTTTTTTTTTTTTTACCAGAAATCTCTTTGATATTGCCTGCAGTAATCTCCCACACACAGGAACACAATGTAATCTACAGACAAGTGTTTTGGGCCTAATAGAGCTTTGTATTCCAGTGATTTTGCAAAGTCATTTCCTTTCTGATATCTGCTATGACCTTTAACATCTCTGCGTTTAACTTTTTAGGTTCAGACTTTAATGCTGTGAATACCAGCCATGCCATTAATCTCCTGGAGTTCCTCCTATTGGTTTACAAACAGCTGTGATTTTGCAACGGTAAGCTTTTCTGTGATTTGTTTGACAAAGATGCTGAAGATGATAATTTTCACCGCATCCGGCGACGCAATCCAATGCTTAATCTCCATTGCAGCATGACTAAATGCAGTCTGGGCCTTTCATTGGACTCTTGTCAAAGGGAAGCTGTGAGTGATTTGATACATTTCCTTTGTGAAGTATTCTGGATGAAATGATCTGAAGACTGACACTGAAAACTGAAGCAGAGAGAGAGTGAATGCACATACACGCATGCAAACATCCGGAATCCCTGTCTCATGTGATAATGAGAGTTTGAGCGGGTCTTAATTCTCACAGATGGGATCTGTCGATAGCAGATTAATGGAAACTAGGTTTGTGTGTTTGTAATGCATCAAGGGTGGGCCGCAAACCCCTGAGGCATAAGAACGAGACTGTGTGACATGTAGAGTCTGGCAAAACTGTCTAAAAGTAGCGATGCTACTAGCTTAGCAAAATATTTCAGTAGCATAATGGTAGCTCAGCTCTTTTTTAGAAGTGTAAGCTTTTCCATTAACAAGTTATATTTTCCAGTGCTATGTTGCGGTTAAGTAGCTTCACTGTAGTTACTACATTTTATTAGCAGCTTGTAATGTAACTACATTTCAAAAGGGTTATAAAATAGCCTGTAGCTTAGAAAGCACTGTGACACGTCTACTTTGCTTGAGTGCCATGTAACCCCTCATGAACGCACCGTTGCTCCGTGAGATTAGCATGAGCACTCCTTTGGTTATCTGTTCAGGCCTCTGACTGAGGTGAAGCCATTGTGAGACTCGGGTCATTACGATGTCTCAGACCATCACACCGAATGCATGACATTCCTCTATTAATACACTCCATAAACTCAATGCAGCTGTCAATGTGAAAATCCTTGGCTCAGTCTGCTTTCGGAAATAATTGCCTATTTACAAACCCACTGAAGTGTTTCGGCACAAATAGAGTATAAAATGCAAGCCTGATGAGGCGGTGTCAGCCCTGTCAGTGTTGCAGCGAGCCCGGCAGCGTCCTCCCTCGCCACCCCATTTGAGATTTCTGTCACCCCACACGCTCGTCACACAACTGTCGCATTACGCTGTCTCTCTCTTGTCTTCCTGCTTGTCACCTTTGGGATATTAGAGGGCGTAATTTGTGCCATTGAATTTAAACTGTGAAAAATAGTAGAAAAGGGCTTGACTCATGAAATGGAAATTTCTATTTTTTCTCAAATGAGAAAATGAGAGAAGTGGAGAAATTGATTTTGATATTTAAAATGATTAAAATATAAAAGTAAAAAAAATGATGTACAAATAAAAATGTACAATTTTCAAAAAAATATTTTATAATAAACACTGAAATATTATAGTATAATATAGAATTTAAAAGCTTTTCACAATTTTATCAAGTTAAATTAGTCTAACAGTGTTCAACAGTGTTTATAAATGCATCACTTTTTTTTATAATTTTTTAAAAATATTTTTATAATCATTTTTGGTTACACTTAATTTTAAGGTGTCCTTGATACAGTGTAATTATACATTTAAGTACTGAGTAATATTAATTAACTACATGTACTTACTGTATGGTTAGGGTTAGGATTAGGGTTTTGCTTAGGGTTACTTGCATGTAATTATGCATAATTTATTGATATTATAATAGTAAGTACATGTAACATGTGTAACAAGGACACCTTAAAATAAAGTGTTGCCTCATTTTTATATTTTATAAAATCTATAACTTTATGTAAGAGTAGTTAAAAAAGGTAAAACAATCTAAAAAACATTAAAAACTGTGATTTACAGGTGTTTTACCAGTATTTTGAATTTTACACTGCATTGCATTGTATTTTAGAGTTAACAGAAATGTACATAAAATTAGTGGAGAATGTCACCTGTAATTAGCTGGCTTATTTTACGGATTAATTTTTTACAGTGTTGTATGGAAAAGAGCAGCATTATCACTTCTATAATAACTCTATAATATTTGTGTTCTGCAGGGAAAAATTCCAAGGTGCAACTTGATTAGATTGACAAGCATTGGACATGTGGTTATTATTTTT
The DNA here is from genome assembly GCA_027422415.1 of Schizothorax lantsangensis. Lineage (NCBI taxonomy): Eukaryota > Metazoa > Chordata > Actinopteri > Cypriniformes > Cyprinidae > Schizothorax > Schizothorax lantsangensis. The sequence goes on along the minus strand of CM049851.1, from coordinate 8,422,591 downwards.
TTTAAGTATTAAAGTTATAGTTAACTTTTTTTTTTTTTTTATCCAAGAGGTATGCGTTTGCTCCTGGAAGACATTCTTTCAAACGGAAGGTTTAAATATCCACCATATCCACCTCACCACGAGCGATTAATCCAAATCTCCTCTTTTTCACACCCTGCAACAGTTGCAGTTATCTGCAACAGCCTCCCTAATGCAATATTACCATATTCATCTGCCTATTTGTCTTCAGTCATCTGCAATTTGCTCTTTTGTTTATACAGTGAAAATCATTTCAAAAAGTCTAGAGACTGGCACTTTTCTCGGTCTCAGAAGCGCATAATTTTTCAATCTTAAACGGCTAATGGTTCATTAATAGGTCATGATTTAGCTCTGATAACTGCTGTAGGAAGCACTCTAAAAGATCTATTATACTCATTGCTGAAGTAGATATCCTCAACGTAATCCAGTGGCTCTGATCTAAAACCACCCTTGTCTATCCTGTAATTCTCGCTTTATTATCTCCTCTCTACCTGTAGATCTCTCTCCATCGCTCCTTAAGCCTCTCTCATTCCCTATAAACGTAGGGACATGACAGATGGGCATTTTCACAATTTGGCTGTTTTCTGAACCTCCTACCTGAAGCCGAAACGCAGAACCATTATGATATTCCCAGGTGGCGGCACAACAGGCTGGCAGTGCAGGACTGTCTGTTGCTTTGGTCACTCTACCATCGCCTAATGCGGTAAATAAGTGAACGCTCTCTGTCTCCTGGACACAACACATTTTTGACACTAATGACAAAAAGTATGATTTGGCCTGCCATGTCTTAACAATCCATTGCTTCCATTTCCTAAACAGCCACTCATATGCCCATTTACACCTGGCATTTACATTTATCAATTAGTGGACAGAGCTAAACACAGGTGTCTTGGAAACACATTGTGATCTGGTCACTGAAACCACATTTGGATGTTGTCATGGACACATTGCATATGTAATATAAATGCTAATGAACCTCAGGCGGCATTTGAAGGACCCCATAGTCATACAACATGTAATCATTGTGCCAAAAAAATGCTTTAATAGAAAACAACCCATACATATATATTTCCACAAAACATCTAATATCAATATGCAGTGACATACTAATGTGGTCACCAGAGATGCATATAAAAGGCATTCTGTTTCAGCGGCGTACTTGTAATCTGATCACCCCGGGCATGTTAATAACAGGTGTAGACAGGGAGTCACACAAAAACACATTGTTTATGTGAGGATTAAATGGATGATTGGTATCTTATCTCTATTTTTGACCCATCTCATTTAACAGGACTAGGGAAGTGTGAGAACGTAGTCCATCGCAGCCATATAGCGCACTTGAAACCGTACAACAATAGCATCAAGTAGTTGGTGTTATGATGGTACTGTATATACCATATTGGGATGATAGATAGATACATACTTATAAATAACTAATTAATACGATTATCAATTAAAGAAACGTTTATATATGTATATGTATATATATATATATATATATATATATATATACTAATTTTATTAATATCTATATCATAAGGTATACGTACAATACACATACACATTAATAACTAATTAGTTTAACTAAAACCATTATATATACTGCCCACTCCTGGAGTATGAAAGCCGAAGGCAGATCCGTTCCTTCATTAAATATGAATATCAAATTGCAACAACAGAGGAATGAGTTTACAGTCATTTGTTGGGTGTCCTAAAGCACATTTACTTTGTATCAAGTTTCAAAAATGATATTAGTGCAGCTGAGATCCCTTGTTTCACCTTGACCTCAGTGGTTTATTCATTTCACGAGAGGACATGTGAAGATAAATCTGTGTTAAGGCTGATGATATGATAGGCCATTATTGTCGTCACTCTTAGGTTATAATTTACTACAGAAATCATGCATCCTCATATTTACTGCTATTCAGAGTAAAATAACCTTGCAGTAAATGTTATGTATTGGAAGGTTAAAGATGTGGATCAAAGCAAAATGGCAAGTAATTGCAATTATGCTGTCAACATCTGACGTCTAGACTGCGGAGGAGCGACTCGAGTGAGAACAGAACAATGTAACTTGCATTTGTAATATGAGGCCTAAAAGGAGAGAAAACTGTGAGGTAGATCGACAGATAGATGGAGGGTGAAAGAGGAGGCGAGAAAGACGGAGAACTCCGATGACAGCAGCAAGTGGGCTGATGAATGTGAGGTAAATGGACAGGTAGACAAACAACTTATCGACAAAGCGGTTGGTCTATTGACTGACTGCTTGATTGATTGTGGGTTTTTGAGCTAGTTTCTTGAGTTTCCCTTTATTCCTTATGCCAGCTCTGATTTTTACCCAAACCCCTTGAGGACTTTTGATAAATTAAGACTAATTTGGTTATTTCTGGAGTAGGAGCTCATTTTTCATCTGCCATCAGCGCTGAAAAAATGAATTTGGCCTTAAGTAAGTTTGCTCTTTTGATTAATTTTAATCATGTTTTTCATTTTACTAAATAATAACGAGCGGTTTTGATATGAATTCTTTGTGCTTTGAACAAAACTATGTCAATTAATTAAAGCCAATCAGCGAAAAAATGGAGTTGTTCCAGCTGAAGTCCTACCGTCGTACAGTATCTGAATATTTAATTTTTATAGACCCATGCAAGGAATAGAGGCTTATGAGGACTTTAAATAATTTATGTTAGTAATTAATATGGGTTATCTGTGTTTATCATTCAGTTTAGACCCTTTAAGGCAAATCTGTTCACTCTGCAACCATATTTGTAACACCCTCCGGGCCTTACGCCTTTCCAACCGTACAAGTATAGCTCTTGTCTACTTCAATGGAGAAAAACCAGGCTGTAACTGTTTGTCAAGATTGTGTTTCAAATCCGGAAAATCCATCTTGAATGTGTCTTGGAGCATCATAAACCGATCAGCCACAACATTAAAACCACTGACAGGTGAGGTGAATAACATTGATTTTATTGTTACAATGGCACCTGTCAAGGGGTGGGATATACTAGGCAGCAAGTGAACAGTCAGGTTTTGAATTTCACTTTTTGGAAGCAGGAGAAATGGGCAAGTCAAAAGATCTGAGTGACGTTGACAAGGTCTAAGAGTACATTTAGACAACAGCGATGTAGTAAAAACAAAAAGGTTTTCCTTTGTGTTTTTGAAAAGTTTTGTCCACAGACTACAATGTACAATGTGCTGGACTAAACAAATCTGATACTTGTAGGCCCCACCTTGCAAGATTTTAAGGATCTGCTGCTAATGTCTTCATGCCAGATACCACAGGACACATTCAGAGGTCCTGTGGAGTCACTTGTTTTGGGGTCCCTATACAATATTAGGTTGTTGCCAATCTGTGTATGTGTAAAACGAAAATAAATACATTTTATGCAACAACTTATCTTGAAAAACAAATCCATTTTTTTGGTAAGCTTAAGAACAATAAAAACGTTTTTTCAATCTTTTTTGAGTTGTCAGAGAGATGCATCTTCTTGTAGCATATATTACCAAGCTGCTGTTGGTGCTTTCACTTTTTGGAGCATCTTATTCAGAGTCTTTTTATTTGCAGAAGGCTGCTTTTTGACAGAGGGCAACTTTCAGTTGCTTGTGTTTCCAGCTCTGCTAACTCGACGGTTTGACAAGCACACATATGAAGGAGCTGGTTACTGTTCCATGTGCCTGAATTGCACAAAGCTGGAAAAAAACTGAACGGATGTTCATTATGCTATATTTTAAACAGGAACATTGACATTTGAAGCTCATGCTAAAAATGTCACTATTACTAGTGCAGCTTCTCTTGATGAGGGTGGATAATTATAATACCGGCAACAAAAGCATTTCTGGACCATGTCAGTATGAAAATATTATTAACTAACAGTTTATAGCGGTTTGCAGTTCTGTTTGACTGAAAATTCAACAGCACAAAAAGCTGAAAACCTTTTTTTGAAAGCTCATGGGTGCCCATAGCTGCAGTGCAAAGGAAGGACAAACAGTCTTCTGCAGTGTTCTGAACACCTCTTGGCATAGTTTTCACAGCACAAATGGCAGCTTGTTTACCAGCTGACGGAATAGTTGCTCTCATTTTTTTAAACTACCTGAAATGGATTTCTCAAACAAACCTGCCTGTTATGGACTTGACATCCAAACAAGTTGCATTTTGGTGGCTTATCTTTTAACTTGGTAGCCTACTAACACTGCCATACTGACTCACACCATTCTTAATACCCATACAAAGCACTGTGTACTATGGTAATACAAAGGTACATTTTGCAGTTCAGTTTTGTTTCATACATTTTCAGTGAGGCCCTAAAATGGATGTTATAAATTCAGTTATAGGCCTTATTTTGATGGACTTGAATAGATGTTGATAACTTGACCCAGACAGACTTTTTTTGCTGGGAAAAATCTGCAGATTTGCAAAAATATTGTTTAAATAATGTGACAAAGTGTGTGCATGTGCAGTTGCATGTGTCAGTGTTGATCAATGTAACGCTGACTTTAAACAAACTCCTTTTCAAACAGAGATGCTGCTTTTGATTAACACAACAGCAGGAAACAGAAAACAATGACCTCAAAATAACCCTCAAAATGTTTTTTTGGATGATACAAGCACATCTGCACTCCACATCTGTAAATCTCAGTGCCATAAACTGGTGTCTGCAAAATACACGGGTCAGACAAGTGCAAGAGTACAATCTGTTCAAGAACGGTAAACACTTTATTAATCAGCCAGTATTTTATAGAGGTCTTTTCATAGCTATAAGAAAAAATATATGCGCAAATATCCGTTATATTTTAAAAATATTTAATAATGTCACATGTTGTGCGTGCACAATTAAGTAAATATAAATAGAATTCACAATGGTGTTTTAAGTTTGACCACAACATGCTTCCAATAAACTGCGTCCCAAAAGACGCACTATACACTATGCATTTATACACTATGTACTTATGCACTATGTACTCAACCATGTAGTGTATGAATTTTATAAGGTTATTTTGTCATTAATAATCGGTGTTTGATAGCCCCTCCCCCTTCGCAACATAATTAAATCTGCAACAGTTGAGTGCATGAAGTGTCCAACATTCTATACTTCAGTTTTTTGGTTAAGTGCATCATCCAGGTATTTAAAGTGCACTTTTTATATTTGGAATTTTTAGTGTGAATGCACTACTCACACTATTTATACCACAAAACGTCATAGAATAGTGCATAAGTACACGATTTGGGATGTACCTATCCACCTTATTCCTAAACATGGAAGTAAGCCTATGGGCGAGACTTCCGGTTCATTAGCCGCTATAAGGAAATAACGAGAAGAATAACAACATGCAGTAAACGGTAAAACTGTTTGCACTACAAACCAGTGTCATAATTAAGATAAACTAAAATAATATGGTAAGACACACAAATTTGCAATATCAAGCAGCAAAATGATCAGTTTTGTACAGCTAAAAATGGCTGGAAGCATATGAGACCGGAAGCAAGACCCATAAAATTTACAAATGGCCACGCCCTTTTTTACGAGAAGACTAGGGTGGATCGTCTTTGGATCCACATCGCGGGCGTGCGTCTGCTTTTCCTCGTCTCAACCACTTTACAAAAAAGACTCTTTCTGGTAAATATGACCACCTAATGTTTAAGTATGATCAAACCTGTATAATTTCAAGTGTACTCTGAGTTTTGCTATCTGACAAAGTAACTGTTTCTGTTAAATTGACGTTTTAGTGGTGTCTGGAATCCAGACTCTGGATGAATCTGTTCCTTCAAACAGCTTGTTTCCAGAAGCGATTCAAAAAGTTGTTTTGAATGATTAAATTTCAATGTTTATCCAAATACCAAATATTATTAGTAATTGTGTTTATTGTTATTGTGAGTGTCTAAATTAAGACAATAACAACTATAAGCTTGTAAATATATGTAGTAAAGGTGCGTTCACGCCATATCGTAATTACCGTGATTACGAGATACCAACTTGAAAAAAGCGTTCACGTCCTCATAGAACTCATAATAACAACTTGTGAACTGGGAGTTTTCTGAGAGGCTTGTACCACGTGACCACTGCACCTCCCACAGAACCAGAGAAAAATGGCGTCACTTCCAGTAGTCAAATGTAATTAATCAGTTATTCTCTAACATTTGTTTTAAAATTTGTGTCATTGACTTGCCAATGTAGATGTCTTCATACAAAAGTAATGTGAACATATAACGAAAGACATGCAGCACAGTTATCTAGGCTATCCATGTAATAACAACCTAAATAAATAATTATAAAGTGTAATAATAGCGCATTTACATAGCAACTGTTACTTGTATTGTGTTTTACAGCTGCCAGTAACATTCTTTCATGTGGGTTCATTTTGTTGACTGTTGCTATAAAAACGGATAATCCCCAGTCCGAGGACGTGAACAGCACTGAGTTGAACGTCACATATTGTCATCTTGGAATTAAATAATTACAACATAGCGTGAACTAATGGACCCTTTTCACAAGACTGTGATGACGCGTTTCAGCGGTCATCAGCATCGTAAATCCTCAAAAGTTTTATATATATATATATATATTTTTTAAATGGATGTACATTCATAACACAATACTTTGTATTATATTACCTTTGCATCAAATTACAAAAAAAAAAAAAAACTGGTTAACGCTAATGCGAGGGTGTTTTTAATGCAGCATCTATGGGAGGGACAGTAAATTTGACAACTTTCTCTCTTCTGACTGCCGTTATCAGTCTCTCTCTCTCTCAATTATTATTAGTTTTTTTACTTTTTTTGAAAGATGTGAAAACACTATGGTGGAGTATTTCTTTTGCTGTTTGAGCAAAAAAAAAAAAAAAAATAGTTTTGTGGTACTCTCCCATTAACTGCTCTCGAAGTTAACCCAACTATGACGACTTCCACTGCTGAGAAACCCGGAAATGTGAAAAAGGTCCAATAAACAATGCTAAAACTATAATTTACAGTAGGCTACAGTTCCTGACTAGACTTTTTTCATGTTTTAATAGGCTATTATTTGTTTTTGTTCATTTATTTATTGAATATGGTATGTAGGCCTTTGTATATTGATCAAACGGACATCATCATAAGTCTATTAAATACGTACATTACTTTTTTTGTTTTTTTTTTTGTGTCTGTGTGTGTGTTTCTGCTATTCGCACCATCAGAAAAATCCTCGATAGGCTCCAAATGCTCTTAACTGTCAGCTCACTCATCGGTTCTCGGCTCATTGTGATTCGGACATGTTCGCTTTCCGGTCGAATGAGTCATAGAGATGTTCACTCGTGACCGAATCGTTCAGTCCAGTGCTGTGAGCGAATGGTTTAGTGAACCGGTTCGAATGATTCACGGAGAAGATCCGATTGTGAAAGAATGATTCGCTGACGGATCGGACTTCGCTAGTAGACACGGTGTAAGCGCAAGATAGAGAGGGGGGGGGCGGATTTCAGGAGCTCTTCACCACAAACGTGTCCTTACACCACAGGAATGAAGCAAATCAAACGGACGCCCAGCACTCAGTTATTTTGCATAACTTTATGGTTTATTATCTAAATCCGCGTCTTTTTTGTTTCTCATAGACTTGACAGGGAAAGTTTTATATCTGAGGACTGGAGGAATACCTGGCAACGAACGGAACGCATCATCCGCAAACCGTCACACCTTCGCCTCAGCATTTGAGTGCGTTGAGGAGATCGGATCTGCTTTCGGACTGCATTTTCTTGTTTGTTTCTTTTTGGGGGTGAGGGACAAGTCCCTTGAAGTACGTATAATTTTCTTTTACAAAATGAGTGTGGATCTCTAGTTCTGTGCCCCGGTTTTCAGTAGGTTTGTGCGGATCATCTTGTGAAGTAGTTTTAGTTCCCGTAGACTGTTGTGTTGTCTTCCTTTTCTCTTTCTTGGATGCTGGAATTTAAGACTGACAGTCCCGTTCTCTCCTCATGCTCTTGAAAACAACTCTCGGATGGTAAGGATTCCAGAGAATGGTAAATGATCGATGGAAAATCATGAACAGTGTTTCAGAACTCGAGGATGGACAGCAGCATAAATCGCAGGTATGTTTCACGCGCATCATGTAGGGAGCTATTAGACCTGTGTCGATGCATTCGTGATGCTCAGGCAGGTCAAAAACTATAAATATGACCATATGCAGGTCTCATTGCGTTTATATAGACAGCAAACAAATTCCATGAGATATTACTCAGAGCTGAATATTTTGGAACACATGCCTCTATTGACAAATCTCGAACACGTCATGCGTTCAAACCTTGAGGCATAAACTATTTGTTTAAACAAATATTTGATTCAATTATAGTAAGAAATTTGATTATTTGTCTTTTTGACTATTCTGTCTTATAACTAATTGCTTTTGATTTAAGGAGTATGACTACATATTTTTGATATAGGCTATATATATATATATATATATATATATATATATATGTATATATATATATATATATATTTGTCATTCAAAAAATACTAGAATAGAATAGAAGTTAGACCATAATAATTGCACATGCAGAAAAGAGTCCTTCAATAATAATAATAATAATAATAATATTTAAATATTGATATACAAAGAGCAAAATGGTCAGCATTGCATACTCTTTGTCAGAACAAGTACAATTTAGTGACAGCAAATAAAATGTTCAAAATTGGTGAATTTAAAGAATCATTTGCTATACACAGTATTTACTAAGAATCACTCAAAATTATTTGAAAGCAGAAAATCTTTGGTAAATTTTGAAACCGACTGTTGCCCAAGCGGATGCTGATAATCTGACAATACCAAAATATTGACAGATTAATTGTCTTAAAATAAGTTTATTGCTAGTAAAGAATAAGCCCCTTGAGTTCTCAAGCGTTCAGAGTGATATAGTACCAGTGTCAGATGATACCTCTCTCCATGCCCTCTGCACACGAGGGAATACATTTGTTTCTATGCAGCTCACACAGAACTAAGGGATTAAGCTCAGCCCCTCCATGTATGAGCGACTGCATGTCTGCCAGAAAATTTCACTCATGAATGCTGGAAGTTCATGCATTCACTGCAGAGAGAGCACATCACAGATCTGACGGTGGAGCTCTGCGTGCTGAAGGGTGTTGCATCTTTGCTTTCTTTATCTCTCACTGTCTATTTCAAAGCTTGTTTGAAAAAATCTATATCTCGCCACTGCCTGCATTTCACAGCCACTGTAATCTGCTGCAAGCATTTATGGGGGAATGTACATAACATGCTGTTTATAGCAATCCTGATTATAGAGGTTTAAGGATGGGATCACAGCCGTAACAGCTGTTTATTACTGCTATCATCCTCACGTGGCGTCCTCTAACCTTCTCTCAGTGGGGGGTGAAGTGTGCATAATACAATGCCTTTCCAGAATATGTCAAGCCATGCTTTTGAAGCGTCAACATCAACACGAGCCGCTTGTTCTAATGGCACTTCTTTATTTGCCCGTCTTGTGTAACTGAGTCATTTTAACACGCAGCACAACTGAAGTGCCGTGCCAGTTTATCAAACTGCCTGGGCTTGTTTGCTTTGTGCTGCATAAGTTATTTTAGGGGTTGTTAATTAATCAACGTGAATTCGTCTGCCATCCATTTCTGACTGATGTTTATTAATAAAATATTCACTTGGGAGAGAGAAAGAGAGAGAGAGGAGGGGTGGGATCTCATGGGACGAATAAAACTGTTCACCTGCTGTGCTGGAGCGTTCAGACTTTGATGGACACGATTTGTAATTCCTCGTGCTGCTCTTTGTGCCTTGATTTTTATAGTTGAGTATAATAGGTGAAGCCTCTGGTTCATCGTGCAGTGGTTAAAAATAGGCTTAAGGGTCCTGTGAGACAGGCGTACAGGTAAAAGAAGGATTTGCATTTTTTAGCTTTCCTTCAGCGGTGTTGTGTGTGTGTTATATAATGGCCAAAGGAGTCACAGTAAGCTAGTTTAAGTTGCAGGTTTACATTATTGTATGGTATGGTCAGATGGACTCATTAACTCCTTGTTCCTGGAGATTTTTCATTGTCGGCCCACCCGTGTTATTCTTTAAGGTCTACTCCTGCAGACACACACACACATGATCACACTCTGGAACAAAACAGCTGCAGTGATTTTTAAATCTCTCTTTCTGTCGTTATTTACCAACCTTCATGTCTTTCCAAAACCGTATGATATTCTTTTTTTGGTGGAACACAAAAAGAGATGTTTGGAAGCCATTTTGTGTAAAAAAGTGAATTTTGACCAGTGGTCACCAAAATGACCTTAAAAAGAGCCCACACAAATCATGCACTACAATCTACAGGGCTGTTCGCATCAAGAACAATGACTATATGTTTTAATAAACATTCTAATTCTACGAGAATAGGTTCACTCTTGAAAGTAAAGGTTCTTTATTGTCATCTGTGGTTCCATGAAGAACTTTGAAAAACATTTCCATTGTACAAGTGGAAAAATGTTCTTCAAATGGTTATATGTTCTTTGTGCTTTGAAAATAATGGTTCTTTGGGAAACCCAAAATGTTTTTTCACTGTGAAAACTCCCTTTTGGAACCTTTATTTTTAAGAGTGTGTGTCCATACCACAGCTATAATAATGATGATGAAAAAGAGGAACGATATTGTTGATTGGCCAGCTGATAAAAATGTTGACAATCAGCCAATCAGAATGCAGCTGAATTTAAAGAGGTTGAGCATTTAAAGCGGCAGACAACATAACTGCAGTTTGTGCTTATAAAAACTAAATGAAATTGTTCATTGGTGTGGACACTAATATAATTATCATTTTTGGTGTGAACGAGCCTCACGTCTTGAATCTCAAATCTCATTCACTCATTCAAAGGTTTACGAAAAGTTTTTGGTTTTTCAGTGTCCTTTACCCTATTTGTGACATGACCAATTTGGATGTTCTCATATTCACATTGCACAAATGAGAGCAGATTATAGAGAATTGATAATATGCCTTCTGACTTGGAATATAGTGCACGGTTTGTATGGACTGCTGTTTTTATGATGCTTTATGAATTTTTATGTTGCCGTCTTGTCATTTCTGGAGCTTGACAGCCTCTGGTCACCATTTGAGTGTCATTGTATGGGAGAGAATAGCATGAACATCCTGCCAAACATGTCTTTTCCTTCTCATTCGGGTTTGGAACGTCATGAAGGTGAGTAAAGAATGACAGAACATCCGTTCTTGAGTGAACAGTCTGTTTCTTTAAGCTGCTACTGTATTTTTAACTCTGGAAACTGCAGGCTAAAACATCTGACAGGTTCTTCAGAGCAGGTAATTGATTTGCTTGTCGGCTTTTTGACTTACAGGCATTTTACTATAAAGGGCTGGAGGGATTGAGGATTTTGAAAGCTGTAAGAAACATTTGCCATCCTGTAGAGCCGAAAAAATGAGCAGTGGCCATTACAACTTGCAGACTTAATTTCAGCACAGGATGATAGCAGCCACCTGAAGTTAAATAGAGTTTTATCAATTCATTTTCCTCTCAAATGTGTCAAGCTGCTTAAGTTGTAGTAGTTGTAGTAGCTATTAGGATTTGCAAAGTGAACAGACTTGCTGACAGCCTGGATAGCTTTTCATCAGGACAAAGTGTAGATGTGGAGGAAACCCAGATACTTTATCTCTAGAGTTAATCTTTGGAGAATCTGCGAAGTCGTGCCCAGCCGTTGTCTGCTTTCTGTCCAGCAATTCCCCATTGGCGCGCACAGCAATTCAATGCGGCCAAACAAAGACAATGTGAGAGATGTTTACCAAGTGTGTGCTGGACACAATGGGGATGGAAAGTCCAAACATGTGGGCTGAAATTCATTTCTTCGGGATGCTTGTCAAACACGGCGCTGCCAATTAAACACTCCTCCAAAAACCTGGAAGCCTGCTGTTCTGTAATGAAAGCTGTAACCGCATGACTGAACATAGCCATTATGTGTGTATGGGATAAAACACTGGATACCTAGTGTGTCCCCTAGCTTAATAAGTATGCTGCGACGACTCTAAAACACTTCCCATTTCATTATGTTGTGATGCTCATGTGCTTTTTCAGCAGTATTAATGACAAAACCCTGCTTATTCTCTTCTCAAAGCCGTTTATTTCCTCTCACAATATGGTATTTTATGTTTGATCTAAGAAAAAATGGGTTTAAATCAATCAGCTGTGGCTCGAAGAAGAAAAAGAAAATCCTTCAAAACCCCTCCACTTTCCATCCTTGTGGTGTTTCGGTGTTTATTGTGGCTGGAAATGGTATCAGAATTTCAACCCTATTCTTTCAACCATACCTTATTTCTCGTCAATCTCTCCTGTATGCATAATAAAGTCTTCTGGCCTTGGTTGTAGCACATTGACAGTGGATGGATGTGAAAGCTATTAAGTCCCTGCAGATATATGGTTTTCCCTTCTCTGCTGTTATCTGTGCTGGATATCCATCACAGGATTGTGGGGCTATTTGGGGGCGTATGAATCCTGATATATGGAGTCCCACGGGCGAGGGTCTCGCTCTAAGAGTAGTTGTATAATTATAGGCCATCAATGGCTCTCCTAGATGGCGTCTGTATATCAAACTGTCATGGATCATTTTTTCAGTGTGATGGAGCGAATGTTATTTTGTTTAACCTCTGACATCATTCGGATGATCCCCGACGTGTCTCTTCCCTCTCACCTTCAACAATAAGGAATGATTTTTAAGATGAGGTATGGGAGTAAACAATCTAATTTGCTCTGGGTCAGATCTGTTGACATTTTGCAAGAGCCAACTTTATTTAATTCAGGACTATAGACACACCTTTTGGTATTTATCTTGTGTTTGACATTTCTTCTCCGCTTTTGAGATTAAACCCATCTTTAGTCAACCTGAATGAAACAGGAGACACTATGCTCAAAAAGCTTATAAAAATATGTGCACATTGTCGACTAATTTAAATTCATTAAACAGTTGCACAGTTTTGCACACTGTATATTTAAATGCAAAAACATGCATCTTAATTTTCCCAATGGAAAAGTGCAGCATGCAAATTGTGTTCAGCACGTGCAATGCTGAGATTTTATTACAATTTCAACGTGGCACTTTCATTCTGCAGCACAAACTCTCACCAGAGCAATGGACATAGTCAGTGATGTTGCTTGACCAGTTGTGTTCAAGAGTCAGCAGTTTTCACAGCTTTTATTTTTGGTGGTTTGTGCTATTTTTATTGACACAGGCAATAGAGAGAGGCGACAGGGAATTAGTGGGAACTGGAACCTGGATCTCCCATGAGGACCACAGCTCAACTTGTCTAGAGCATATGTGAGTGCTGCTAGGCATGGCATTTTTATGTAACTTTATATATATATATATATATATATATATATATATGACCCAAAAAACGTATTTATTTAGATATAGCCTATACCACCTGACACCGTCACTATGGTCCATAATATTTATACAAAAAAAACCCATATATATATATATATATATATATAGTGTTTAAGTTATAGCAAACAAGCTTATTTTTGCATGAAAGTTGTGCTTTTTAAAAAAGAAATACCACTTTAATATTTTGCAATAATAATTCAATGCATTTACATATTGTTGAGTCAAAGGCCTTGAAACAGAGCGGCGTTAAACGGGATAATATGATGCATTGCGACAAATACAAAATAGAACATTACATGGTATCAACACAGTTATCTAATCCAATAAACAGCCACATATGGTGGAGTAAATGCAAATGGAGTGGCATTTGCTGTATTATAATGAGCAGGAGTGTGAAAATTATAGCCACAAAGCCTATTAGTCCAATGTATTAGAGGAAAGATAATCATATAAAGCAAGTGCTTAAGGCGGTCAGTTCTTTGTTTGTCACCCGGGGAATAAAAGCTGATTTAGAATGTGGTGGATTGTGTTATTAGGAGACAGAATCTCCTGCTGGAGCCAATTGGGATGGACAGATTATGATCTAGGTGGATTGAATCTGACAGTATGAGGGATTTGTACGTGACAATGGCTGGCAGAGATTTGTTCAATGTATTGGAAGGTCAGAGCATGCAATTTTTGCTGCTGTTGGAATTGACCCTGGAGTGGCCTTCCACTCGTGCACTTTTGTATAGCAGTAACAGACAGCGATAGCACAGATAAAGATATTTTCTCTGGTGCCTCAATAAAACCGCATGTTCGTTTGCTCATACTGCATGCGGTCTGCAAGGGATTCACAGAACGGATGTGCATCTGTTGTATTTATCAGGATGTTTCAGGTAAATTCATCTGAGACTTTTAGTTTTGAGCTTTCTAAAACATCCACCAGTTTCTCAGAGGTGTTTGTGAGGGAATTTTCCACGAATGCTGAGATGTTAATCAATATCAGGAACACTGATAAAAGATTGTAGTGGGTCGATATACACAATAAAACATCAAAATACTGTATCAACACGTAGTCAAAATAAACTTAAAATCTCTTAAAGTAATAAAATTAATTTAAATATTAAAATTCAATAAAACACACACTATATGTACAGTACAGTATGTACATATATAAATGCATATGTATAATACAATACATTAATACAAAAAATAATCTCAAAGTAAAAAATAACATTTTATTTAAATTTTATGTAAAAAATGTGTACATTACTATGTACAGTATACACACACAAAACAGTTTAATTATAATATGTCAGAATATGTAGTCAAAATAAACTTAATATTTTTAAATTAAATGTAATTTAAATATTAAAATAAAAAAATGAAATAAAATATTTGTGTGTGTGTGTGTGTGTGTGTGTACAGACTGCACTTACTACATATATAGTAAATAAATAATATTATATATTTTTACTTAATTTCATTTTGACTGTATTTTTAGCACATCCTCACTGTCTCTTCTTACAAACCATTACTGCAAATCCTGCTGTTGCTGTTCAGATTTCTGTTCATGTCTCTTAGAAGGTCTTTAGTCCCATTCACACTCGGGGCAGTTTGTGGCAGTTGTGGCAGACAGTTCTGTTGATGTATTCAGCCAGTGGTTAAAGTAGTTTTCTCAGCAAATGATCCTGACGTTATGGCTTGCAGTCGTAACTGAAATGTTGAGTACATCTTGTGGTTGATTTGTAGGTCTGTGTGCTTATGAAGTTATATTGGCCATTATCACGAGTCACGACTGGTGGTCTGCTTCTATCGCTTCTGTCAGGAAATCAGTGTGCTTTGGCTTTTCAGTTGATTTCTGTACAAACGCTAATATAATTGTCACTTACAGCGATTCAGCAGCATGCAGGACAGGACGATTTGCTTTCTGCCAGTCAATTGGTGATTTACAAACCGGATGATGTTTTAGGTGCTCTGGGGAAAGGACAGTTAATGTGAAAGATCACCAGTCTTTTAAGACTAAGTGCAAGTAATTATTTAAGACAGGATACCTCGGCTTTTCTGATCTCTGTCGCTGTGGTGGCCATTTTGAAGCTGAGTGGTTTTAAAAAGGAGAGATGGAGATTAAACACGTCTGAAACAGGACTCAGCTGTTCTGAGCTCTGTGAATCCCAGAAGCCTTCTGCATTTTTAACCTCTCATACCCATATTTTTCCCTTGCCAGATTGTCTGATCTCATAAACAGACCTAGGGCTACACTACTGCGAAATATAAATTGAATATTCACAATTTAAAAAAAGGTAGTCCACCCAAAAAAACTATTTACTAAGCTTCAAGTTGTTCCAAACCTGTATGAGTTTCTTTTTTCTGTATGACATAAAAGAAGATTTTTTTTCTTGAAAAATAGTAGTAACCAAACAGTTGATGGTCCGCATTGACTTCTATTGTGTTGAAAAAATGTAATGGGAGTCATATTTCTTCTTTTGTGTTCAGCAGAACAGCATGAGGGAGAGTAAATGAAGAGATCATATTCTATCTCTTTAAGGATTATTGTGAACATTGCAATATTGTTAATGTGGATTTTTAGCTTTTAAGTTTCCTAAAGATTGTATCATGGCTTTTGAATTTAAGATGCATCATCACTTAAAAAAATATGACCAGAAGTCCCTGTTTGGCATTTTCATAAATGTAAAAAATATATGTAGCCATATATTATTTTTTAGTATTAAATTAATTTTAGTGTTATTTTTTTATGTTATTATTTTACTATATTTTTTAAATTATATTATTATTTTTATTATTTATTAATTTATTGATTTATTGTGTTAATTTATTGAAAAATAGTGTGGGAAAACATGACTTCATCAATAATGATGATGATTAATAATAATAATAATAAATAAATTATTATTATTATTATTATTTGTGTATGTGTTTCAGTTCATGTATTTTGAATCTTATTGACATCAGTGACCCTTTGGTAGAAATGATGGTTCCTCTGTTTCAAAAATAAATAAATTAAATTAAATTAAAAATATGTAAATAAATGAATACAATTGCCTTTTAAGCTGATTCATTGCAAATACATAAATATTAAGGAGTATATCACACAGTCCTTGTTTGTTTTCTTTTTGGCTCTCTGTTTGAAAGTATTGTGCAAAATCTGATCTTTCATTCTGTTTCTAAGGTTGTTGACTTGCATATGATTTTA
This sequence comes from Schizothorax lantsangensis, assembly GCA_027422415.1. Classification (NCBI taxonomy): domain Eukaryota; kingdom Metazoa; phylum Chordata; class Actinopteri; order Cypriniformes; family Cyprinidae; genus Schizothorax; species Schizothorax lantsangensis. The sequence goes on along the minus strand of CM049851.1, from coordinate 8,406,025 downwards.
TTTTATTGTGTGGACAAAAACGATTGCTACACTATTTAATGTATTATGTGCTAAGTAGAGGTCGACAAAACCGATTAATCGGCACGGATAGTTGACTGCCGCAACTATCGGTTATCGGCAAAAAACCATGCCGATAGTTTTCCGTTTTTTGCGTTCCTTGCTGGAGTTGCTGTGAAGGGTCCGCTGGCATTATACAGTACGAGAGCGGCCTCTAGAGGAGGAAATCACTGACAGCACGTGTTGTTTATTTTGACACATGACTTGCATTTAAATACAGCCGACAGAATATCCTGCTGCGGAACAGAGCGCCATTCACATAGTTTTTATTAAATTACATTATATTTGTCCCAAATTGTTGTGAATGTACATGATGACTTCACCCTAGGCTATAAATTATGTATTGTGCATTTTTCAGCAAAACGTTTGTCTTTCTGTGGCTCTAATAAAGTCTGTATGCTTCATATAGAGCTGTAATAGATCACGTTTTCTCTTTCCGCTTGCTCTGATTTTTTAAACACCGAACTTCAAACTAATTTATGCCACATAGTTCATTCTTGAAGCAAACTTATGTCCATTTGGTGATTAAATAAACTGTTTTAGACCGCCACTTGAATTGAACGCAAAGCGTCTGGTGTGTGTGTGTGTGTGATACCTCTGAGTTCTCCTAGACTCAGCGCTGCGCTTTTGCCCGGTGTGTGAGACTAACTTTTTTTTTTAATATCAAGATCCATATGTATGTAATTTTAATGCTATGGCCTTGTGTAGATATTTAGAGATGGCCATCTTTAAGCATGACTGTTGAAATTAAATGGTAATACTTAACAATAAGAGTCCATTCGTAGCATTAATGAAAACTGTATAAGTATTGTTTCTTGTTAGAGTGTGTTCATTTCAACATTCACTATTAGCTACTAATAGGCTACATTTTTAAATTTTAAAGTTTCTTCTTTTAACATTAGCAAACTATGAAATAACTTTAATGATCAATATAACAAATAATATTATTATTTTTATTCATTTACAAAGTATGGTTCAGTACTGTTACTGAAAGCACTAGTTTTCTTTCAGTATCTATAAACTATCGGTTGATTAATCGGTATCGGCCAGTGTGGTCCAACCTAGCTATCGGTATCAGTAAAATCCACTATCGGTCGACCTCTAGTGCTAAGGCCAACATATGTTTTTTTGACTGCTCTGCAGTTAGAAGTTTCACATCAGTGATCTAGTGGTTTTTTGACGTCAAACAAAACTCACAATTTTTTATTTTTTTGGTAGCCAAGCAACAGTAGAACAATCATATAATAATTATTTCTCAAAATGAACTGAAGAGGAGATGATTTTCTGCAGATACAACAGTGTTGCATATAGATGATAGGGTCTACATTTGGAAAACTGGGGCTTTGCTGACAGCTCCTTTTAGCTTGAAGCCATATAGAGAGGATGCTAATGACCATTCTGCCCTGTGTAATGTCTCGCAGAACCTTATATCTTACGACATCCAGCTCTGCTTTCTGCCAACCACCCACTGACTGCACCTATAGATTTCCTGTTGTATCGCATTCAAGTTTCTCCATAACGTCCCCAATCCTATGCTGTCAGTAGTGGCCAGTAAATAAGGCATTTACTGTAGAGATCTACCTCATCTATTTTAGCCTCTTGTAAATGTAACACTAAAAGCTGGCCAACCAACTTTACAGTGGCCACGGATATATCAAGTGTCTGATTGGAATGTGACACCTAGCAACATAACCACAACCTTCTCATTTGATTGGACTGAAGGAAAAATAATCAGACTAATTTCACCCCCACATCACATCTCACTGAAACACGGCACTAAGTGTTTGAAATAACAATTATTTCTTCCATCAGGGATTCCTGTAGAGCCCCTGGAGGACCATAAAGTTCTTACACAGGCTCTGTGGGTAGACATATATATGTTAAATGCTCTAATAGACTACTGTATATGTTCTACATAAGCAGATATGGAGTATAAAGTCGCAAAAGCATTGCGTTACTTAGTTACTTTTTACTGAAAAGTAATTTAAGTTACTTTTGTGTTACTTTTTGTCACATGAGCTGGGATTTGATTATTTATTCTTTAATAACAAAAAACCCAAACATTATATTTTTGGCAACTGTAAAGGCCCTTTCACACCAAAAGTGAAATGAATCAGCCTCAGCCTGAAGGAAGTGCCACTGCACCTCACTCCCAATGTCTCTCAACATGGGGAGAGCTGTCAGTGAATAAATGGAAAAACAAAGTAACTTGTGTTACTTATTTGAAAAAGTAACTCAGATATTTTCTTGTAAATTTAAAAGTAATGTGTTACCTTACTAGTTACTGGAAAAAAGTAATCTGAGTATGCAACTCCTGTTACTTGTAATTTGTTACCCCCAACACTGGTAATGAAGGACAGTTTGACTGTTCAATCACTATTACTAAATCATCACCTTTTTCTTCTGCCTAGCATAAAGACTCCTTTATCCAAAGCAACCACTGGATCAATGCCAATGCCAATTATCACTTCCTCTTGGGAAATTTTGGCTTCGTAATCGTAATTGTAGCATCTTGTGCGTTCAGATGACTTTGGTCAGTAATATAAAGGGCAATTTCATATTTCTTTAGCTTTTTCAAGCCCCAAATGAGAAAGAATGTGCTTTATCATTAATCCTTTAAATAAAATAAAAAATGAAGCATTAATTGTGTAATTGACTTCTATATAGATGTTTTATCATTTGCAACACTCATTATAGTGGCTTTAGCAAAAGAAAGGATTGCTTTGATTGAAAAAAATGGCTGCATGTAAAATAGCAGGAACAATCTGAAAAGTATAGTTTTTTGCAATTGGTGACATGTTATATAAAACGTAATCTTGGCACACAGTTTGAGAGATTTCAGGGCTTCATTCAAGTAGGTAGGAGTAGTTCTTGTGTCTGCTTGGTATTGCATTGCTTTTTCTCTCAACATCCAGTGTCATCATTGAAAATTGTTGTGGAACATTCTGTTTTGCTTTCCTAGGCAACCATGAAGCCTTTTCAGTAAACTGTTTTGTGACCATTAATAGGATTTTTACAATTCAACAAAACAGTCCTGTTAAATGGCCCACTTGTGGAATGATTGGTCGGGTTGTGTATATGAGGCTTAGCAGAATGCAAACAGAAAGAAGTGTCAGATTGCCAACCGTTTATGAAAATATCACAAGTGGAGCTGCTATGTGACCCTGTAAATGGGGAACATCGAATGATGTTTTTGTCCAAAGGTAAGCTATTGAATTGAAATACTGTAGGTCTTCATCTGGATTTCTCATGAGCATCACAGCCCAAAATCTGGACCATGTGCGTCAGTCACTAACAAAACAAGTGGCATTAAATCACCCCGGCCCACCTTTACTTTTTGTGTGCATTTGTGTTGACATAACATCCCCGAGTTTGTGCATGTGGCTTGGGATTTCTGATGGCTTTTAAAAGGCTGTTTTCGGTGCCGCTCTATCCTGGGGTCATCCTGGTGTGATGCCACCTGCTGGAGGCGCAAATGGATTTGACCTCTGCGGAGAGAGCCGGTCATCGACTAACAGGGATTTTAGCAGCATATACACATCATACTTTGAAAGCCAGAGATAAGGCGCCGAATTACTGCCCTCAGACACACACAAAAACCAGTTTCATACTTCACAACTGCATTGGCAGCTGTCAAGTCACATCATATAAAGTGAGATGGAATCCATTATGGACAATCTAATTAGTTTCTGCACTGTGAAGCCCTAACCGGCTGTGTCATTTGAAATGCTCAGCACATGCCAGGGTTCAAAACGTACGCCATTCAGGGGGTTTTGTGTGCAAATTACCGACTAATTCTTGAAGGTCCCCATTTTGAAGCAAAGTGCATTTCGTGATGGTGTTCATAAGTGTGTGAAAGCTGCAATTTATTGAACGTCTGTGCATAATACGCTGAATTTTAAAAAGATTTCCATTGGCAGTATTCTTCTGTTCCTTCTATTTTGGATTTTTAAAGATGTGACTTATAAACATTTTGTCTGACCCTTACAATACCGCAGCGTTTTATGGAAATGTATCTCAGATTCTTTCAGCGAGACAATTCCTCCCAGTAGTATTTCCTGCCACTTTCTAACTATGCCTCTCTGTAACAGAAATAAATGACCATTATTAAGCACCACAAGCTGTGACTTCCCATGAGTGATAGAATTTTTCCATTTGCTTTTTCTTTCTCAATTGCTGAGCAGAAACACTTCAAAGTCCTCCATCACCTGTGTTTTTAGAAATTTTGTGGCCTTTAGGATTATATCATGGCATATAAGTGTAAGACCATTATGTTTTCTATTCAATTCAATTCAATTGAAATCGAATTAAGTGTGGTGATAGAGAAAGACAATAAATAGATGGCACAGCTAGTTTAAAAGGATAGTTCACCCCAAAATAAAAATAATTTTACTCATGTCATTGAAGTACTAATATGCATTATTTAGTGGAAGTTAACATTCATAGGTGTAGTTTTGATGGTATAGCCCAAATTATATGTTATTATAATTTTTTTTTGCATATTTTATCTGCCAGTGAATATTACAGGTAGTAGAATTGGTATCGGAATCGAATCAACAATTGCTGCAATTTCCCCAAATGACCAGTGTTATTTTAGTATTATTTATATTCTGTTATAGTATTTATTAGCATTTTGAATTAGCTTTTATTTTAAAAATATTAGTTTTCATTTTAATTACAGTTTTAGTAATTTTGTTATATGCTTTTGTCATTGATCTAAATTAGTTGTTTTTATATATTTCTTATCATCTTGAATTTTGTTTTTAGTTTATTTTATTCATGAGTTTTGTTTTTCAGTTTTTTTATTAAATTAATAATTAATTAATTTATAAATATTTTGTAAATAACTATTTAAATATTTATTTTTTATTTTACTTTACTTTCCAAGGAAACATTTTAATATATTTTTAAGTTTTTCATTGTTTATTTAAATATATTTTGTTAATTTTCATCTTTATTTCAATTAATAAAATATATTTTTAATAAATTTAGTTTTAAGGTAGCAATAATGACACTGTAGACGACTCTACAGTTTTACCCAAAATTAGCAAGATGTATAAAAAAGCTTTTTCTCTAGTTTCTATTTCACCAAGCATTTTGCAATGTTTCAGTAAAATGATGTGAAGTTCCTCTGAAATCTTGTTTATTTCAGACTCCCAAACTAAATGTCACAACTGGATTTCTCCTGAAAATTTCTCATTCCTTTGAACTTTTGCTTGAAGGATGTTGAACTTCTTGTGCACAAGACAACCAAAACAACATTTTGCTTGCTGCTCAAACACAAAATAACATTTTGAGATCTGTTTGCTCACTGCTGGCATCACACAAATAAGAGGCGCTGTTCGCTTTTACGTCTTATGCATTTACTTTCTCTCATATGGCATCCATTGGTCCATGAGTGTGTGTCTCTGTGTGTGTGTACAGGCTGATCTTTTGTCCCTTGCAGTTTTGATCCAGCGTGTCAGAGCAAAGCCAGAACTGACTTCTTTGTGTCAGCCATTAGGGAGCGGAGAGGAAGAGTGTGAATGGTGACTTATGGCATCCCTGCAGAAGCTGCTCTCTGGAGCCCAGAAGAGGCCTGAAAGACAAATCGCTGCCTGCACACATCGCTGCCTGTCCTTGGAGTGCACTGACAGGCAAGCCTGCAGAGAGAAGGCACTGTCACTGCTGCTTGCCACTCTGCCGAGTTACGCATACACAAGCCGCAAACACACACACGCACCACACGCTGAGGCTAAATCATGTCAACAGTCAGTTGAGTGGACACACACTACAGTTACAAACACTTTTTGTTGTATATAGCAGTAAATATATGCTTTGCCTTGGAGATATTGTGCACACTCCCAAAGTTTATTTCTTTGTGGGCGCTCATGCAGTTACCAAAGTATCAACTTTGTCTCAGATGTTTCTTAAGCCCAGTGAATGCTGCAATTTTTTTTACCACAGTTACGAGTGTGATATTTGCTTTTTTTTAAAAACAACAGTTCATTAAATAAAAAGACACAACACTGCTACATCAGCAAAAAAGTTCAGCAGAATTAACTAAAATAGATAGTTTTTTTAAATGTTTTTTGAAAGAAATCACTTAAGCTCACCAATGTTGAATTTAGTTTATCAAAATAAAGTAAAACAGTAATATTAAATATTATTATATTATATATTATTAATATAGAAATATTATTACAATCTAAAACAACTGTTGGCTATTTTATTATATTTTAAAATGTGTGTTATTACTGTGATGGCAAAGTTCTTGGTGTCGCATGATTAGAAATCATTCTAATATGCTAATTTGGTGCTCAAGAAACCTTTCTTATTAATAATAACAGTTATTTTTATTGTATAAAATTATTATTATTATATATTAAATAAAAACAACAATAATTACATAATAAAAGACTATGTAAATAAATAAATAAATGTAAGTATAGCACAGATTATGCAACATTGTAAGATAGATTTTGAGACCATATTGAATTCTTTCATTTTTGATTGTGGACATTTTGGTAACTCTGAGCCAAGTTTGAGACATTGTGGAAATCCCTTCTGAAACTCGGAAGCAAATCTGAGATTAAAAGATTCATGAAAAAGTCCCCATTTGCTCTCCATTTAAAGATTTGAGATATTAAAGAGAGCTCAGTTGTGATTTTTCTTCCCTGTAGCTGAAGAGGCAAGAGATATTCAATAAAAAGAGCAGGCGTACATTTTCACACAAGTCCAAGTTATCTAAGGTTTGCAGAAAGGAGGTTTAGGGTCAGTGGAGGAGGACTATGATTAAAAATTGATGGCTGAGATTTCAGACCCACTTTAGCTGCACATGACGGCCATTTCGTGAAGCAACATGTACCATTGAAGTGTTGATTTCCTCTATTCGCAGTGGCACCCACTTATTTCCTTTGAGATGGTGAGAGGACGCAGAGCTCAAAGTCTGACCGCTTCTCTGCAAATGCCTTCGATAAGAGCCACATTGTGCTTTTACGCAGAAAGACCAATTTTTATACAAAAAAATGCTGTTTTTGACCTGCGCTTGTATAGATCTCAGTTTGACATCTCTACAGTTCGGGAACCATTGTTTCCTTTCCATTTTAATTAACTGTGTGTGTGCTACGAGAGAACGCGCGTTCATTTTGAAGTCATATCCCCTGCCTTGTTTACCCGTCTCGCCCTACACGGGAAGTAGAATAATTTTTATCATTCACCTCAGGCAACAACAAGCACGTTGCATCGCTTTGACCCGCTACGAAATTCTCAGATTGTCGGCGAGGTGCAGTTATCTGCTTCGGAGATGCTTGTGAGATGTTTCAAAGATACGCAGAGGACCCTTCTCAGGATGTCATCACCTATTGGCTCAGAAAAGCAGTTTTACACTTTAGCAAGATGCCGTTTTAATAGCCTTGGTGGAGCTGGAGTCTGCTTTTGACAGCCTCGGGCTTACCCCCCCCCCCCCACGCACAATAAACTATTTATCATTTCAAACCGGCTAATGAAGCCACATATTCTGAGCCAGCACAAATTGTGCTGGTACGTGTGAACGCATGTGTGTGTGTGTGTTTTGATTTGTGTGGCTGCGGCAGTGCGGATCTCGTAGTGAGTCAGTGCTCAGGTTCCCGCGACTTACTGCCGCACAACATTAGTGATAAATGAACTGGAGAAGAAGCGCTAGAGTTGTGTGGCCATTTTGCAGATTAAGAATAATCCCCTACATCTGGTCTGCCCAAAGCACTAAGACTTACTCGTTGGGATTTCTGCTTTCACGTTGTATCACAAGATATTTTTTTAGACCTCGGGTTGCTGTGTAATTCAGGGCGAATGGCGTAGTGATCCTTTAATGCGTGTTGACGGGCGTTGCTTTCAGGCGTTTGGCCTTACAAGTGTCTAATTTGTAAAACAACTGGAGCTTGACCACATTTAAGACTTGTGTGTTTTTGAAGGGTCTGAAAGTGCTCTAGGGGTCTTCGGTTGAAACCTTGATATAAACCGTGGCAGCAGCATGAACCTGAGTGCAATATAAATGTTAAATAATGTACAGTAAGTGATGCATTACATTTATTCGAGTTATTTTGTCTAAAATGACAAACAGAAAAAAGGAAATAGTTTTAATAGCGATTTGAGTTTTAAGCATCCAAAACTTTAATAAATGTATTCTGAAATATATTGTACTATCTTTAATACAAATATTGTATTAATAAAATAAAATAACTAATAATTACAAAAACTCACAATCTGCATTTTTGACTACATATTGTCATATGAACAATCAGTCAGTAACCAGCACAGTGAGTGAGTCTGAGAGAACTGGACTGATTCTGAAGGGTTTTTGATTTACAAAAAAGAACCAGTTAATAAGGGTGTATTCACACCTGTCTTGTTTGGTTCGACTGAATCAAACTCAAGTTCGTTTCCCCTCTTGGTGCGGATCTGCGGGCAGGTGTGAATACAGTAATCGCACTCTGGTGCGGACCAAACAACTGTACCGAGACCCAGCTGAAGATGTGGTCTCGGTCTGCTTCCAAACGAACTCTGGTACGGTTCATTTAAGGTGTGAATATGACCCGACCTCGATCCGACCCTATTGCAGAAATCACGCTCAGAAACAGACAGCTTGCACATGTAGTGCTGTTTTTTGCGTTTCAATCACTTGTTTTTAAACCACAATGCTTAAAAATGCATGCAAATGATGAGTTTTCGTGACCATGGCACACACCAAAGTGAGGTTAAAGGTTAAAGCTTGCCGCAAAAGTTACCATGTATATGTTGGGGGGAAATAGTAAGGAGATATTTGAATTATTTATTAATAAACTAGTGTTTTCTAAGTCAGTGTCGCAAAGATGAAATTGATCCTGACTCACCATCTCATCATTAGACGCGCCTTTAGAAAGAAATGCATCTTGAAACAGTTTTTGTTTTGGATTTGAATTATTTCGTTTTGTAGTCATTTAAAGCTTTCTATAGATATATCCATCATATCTGTAAGGAAAATATTCGCTGAGTTTCAGTGCATTTTTGTGAAGCACTCCTTCAAGACCGAGACGGGAGAAATTGCATCCTATTTGTTTTCTTTATTTTACAAACGCACAGTGTTTTGTTGATATTGTGAGTGCACACAAATAAAAATAGACTGTTAGTAGGTCAAGTTACATACACATTAGCAGATGCTTTTTCATCTGTCTGGGATTGGTTTTCTGCTGAAGCATTGAGATCATTAAAAGGTCACTCATCAAGACCCGTACAGTAGTTAATGAATACCCAGCACTCTTAAATCAGGAAGATCTGTACCTCAGGGGAAAAAGTAAACAACTACATATGTCTGACTGCCAGCCTGTTTATTTCACCCTCCCAATGTATGTGCACAGCTGGTAGAGCATTTTTCTAACTTAAGCTCTTATAAGAAGATTAGGTTGGGCCTAGATTAGAGTCTTGAGACACCCCAATATTTCAGCAAGAGCTGTAGATTTGTATTGCAAGATAAAGCAACCCCTGAGCTAAAGCAAATATTGTGGTAAACATCATCAAGTTTGTTATCAGGTGCTGACCGGAAGTGCTGTCCATCTGCCTGTTATCCTTGCATGTACAGTACAAACATTATTAAATGTTTATATTTAAGCCCTTTTCCATCTGTTAAGTGAGGACATTAACTTACAGTCTATTTCACAAAGATGGTTCTCCGTAACATATATTAACAAACTGGCTGTGCAAATGTTGACATACTTGTGTTCCTTTAAGTTTAGCAGAGTAGAAGGTGGACTGACCACTGGTACAAATACTAAGGTAAAATTCACTCCAGAATCAATTTACCATGTTGAAATCAGAAATTACAGCTTTTCAAAGGCCCAAGGAAACAACAGTGATGCTAAGCCATTTTAAATATCTCTGCTATTCACATGCTACATCTTCTCACATGCCACATTCATAGCCTGGATTTATACTTCTATGAATGTTTTCAAAAGCTTAGTGTTGTTTAATTTTTTACTAATACCTGGCTAGTTTTAAGGTCATCTTTACAACAACATTATGGTACATATTAGAACATATGACACCTAAAAAAAGTGACTTTAAAAGCTTTGGCCTTACAATGAAGCTAAGCCGAACAGACTGAGAATCGCTATTGAAAGTGCCTGCAACCTTGCTGGCTGTTCATTGTATTGAGAACCTTTTAGAATACATGCATTCATTGAAAAACCAATATAAACCTGAGGCAGTGCACAGTCTCATGGTTTGTAATTGGCAGAGCTGCATTTATAAGATTATAAAGACACACAAATGCAATGAGGTTCAGGGTGGTTTTCTTAGTATTGATTGAATTATGATTAAACCATATGTGTCTCTAGGGTAGGATGCTGCCCCTTCCAAAAAGAGAGTCCTATTTTTCAGAAACAGAGAGAAGACCATTTTCCCTGGTATCTCAACTGGTATATAACCTACAATTAAACTAATGGTGAGCGAAACCACCCGGAGGAAATTTTTATAGCTTGGAGGTTGCTTTTTCATAGCTCTGGAGACTTAATAGAGTCCTTCAATTAAATTTTAACTTTTTCTCAGATGTTTCTCTTAAATTTCTTTAGTCGAAAAAAAACAGAAGAACCCTGAGGCGGCCAAGTGGTTAGCTGATGTGATTTCCACTAGATACCACTCTCCTCTAGGACGGATCCTTGAAGGATCTTCCTCGATGTGTTCTGAAACTTTAGAGGAGACCAAGTTTGTGCACCATTCACGATTGCATTGAGAAAGCCTTTTAAAATAAGTCTGAATTGAGGTAGCCAACAGGATGCAGAATTTTAGTTGATGACCTGTATTTTTAACATATTTAATATTTTATTCTTTCTGTCTTTCCCATTCAAATTCCAAATTAACTTCCTGTAGCATGTGGCCATAGTTCATCCAACAATGAAAATTCTGTCATTAATTACTCACCCTCATGTTGTTTCAAACCCATAAGACCTTTGTTCATCTTCGGAACACAAATGAAGATATTTTTGATGAAATCCAAGAGCTATTTTAACGATGTCCTTACTACCTTTCTGGGCCTTGAATGTGGTAGTTGCGTTGCTGTCTATGGAGGTTCAGAAATCTCCTGGATTTCATCCAAAATATCTTAATTTGTGTTCCAAAGATGAATGAAGGTCTTACAGGTTTGGAATGACATAAGGGTGAGTAATTAATGACAGCATTTTAATTTTTGGGTGAACTATCCCTTTAAATTAAAATTTACACTAATTAATTGAAATAAGAAGTCAGTTCTTCATTTCTGGATTTTGCACAATTCTGAATCAGAGTATATCTGAATTACTAGGGTGATTTTCCTCTCCATTAATTTCTATTTAATCTTATTGTTGTCTCTTAGTGATCTTACTTTAATTTTGCTTTATTATAGCCAGGCGATGCGTTCTTTCTTGTGCATTTTCTTTTGTCGGAAACCAGTGTCAAGAGGAGAACCCGACACCTCACCTACATCTCCCCGAATAAGCAATCACCAGCTCTGTCTTGTGACATTCCCAGCATGTCAATGCGCTTGACCTCCCTCTCAGTTCCTGCGGCTGGTATCTGTGTCGATCCGCTGTGGGTCTTACAGGTCTAAAGAGGGCGTTGGAAAGAATGCGGCGGTGTTTTTGTTCACATGCTCCTCTGTTTCACCTCTTCTCATTCAAGAGCCTCGTCTCAGCGCGACAGATAAAAGCCCTTATCAAATATTGTCTGCGCTCAGCTAAGCGTGGCCCTCTAATCTCAACCTGTGTCTGCTCAAGGGGCATCTGAATACCTGCTGCCCACTAGACTGTGAGAGGGAAGTAAAGGTGCGTAGACGCCTCCGAAGACGGCCACGGTCAAGGCCCGCCGTCTAGTTAAGATGCAGGTCGTGGAACGGCGACCGAATGTTTACGAGCTCTCGGTTTTTCTCCTAAACACCCGTAGAGAGGCTCTATCACAATGAAGAAGAGCAAGATTGATGGTGCGCACGTACATAGAATAGACATGCTTGCTGCCTCATTGTGTCTGTGAGGATTTCTCGCAGGGCTGCTCTGGAGGGAAAAGCCAGGTCTCGCCTGCGTCTTTGTTGCCGCACGGCTGTATGCGATACGCTCGCAGCGGACGGGTCAGATATAAGCCCAGCTAATTCCTGCAGACAGCAGGTATTGTTGCTTTATTGTAACAAATTGATCTGAGACCGCTCTCGTCTGCTGCTGCATGATGAAGTAGGCCGGAGTCTTTTGTGCACATTAATTATCTTTAAAATAAATATGACGAAGCCTGCGCTCGGTGCGGGAATAGGGCCCTCTTCACTGGGCTGCACTTGTGCTTTTGTTCATAGGTGTCTTGTAAAGAGATACTTTATCACACAAGTATGGAAATACAATATTCTCTGCAAAATAATGTATCCATTACTCAGGGACAGAACACAGGGATCGTAAATTTAGATGTGTTTTACTGGAGCTTTTGCATGAGAGCAGGGGCTGTTATTCACCGCAGTGACTGCTAAATCAACATCTCAGAGGGTATATGGATTTTTATTGCGTTTGTGGGTGTGTGTTTCCGTATATGCGAGTGTACAGCACTTGGTGATTTAACTTCACATGGAAATGTAGGACCACCTCATTTACATTTACATATTTGGCAGAAGCTTTTTTCCAAAGAAGCTTAAAGTACATTCAAGTTATGTTTTATTTTTCTTCTCCAGTGCATGCATTTTCTGTCAGACCCATGACCTTGGTGTTGTTAGTGCCATACTCTGTTGAAGAACTCTGATCTATGGCTATAGTTTAACTGTCACATGCCCAATTGTGCATCACTATATCTTACTTCTTTGAACATGCACATGCATTATAATGCCTTAAACATTTCGTTTTCTGTTACATATGATTGCAAAAATTCAGCTTGTCAACATTTTAAACCTGTCAGCTAGGATACATTTTAAATATTTTTAAATTATGTATTATTAATTACTTAGTTCATAATTTACAAATAAGTATAAAACAATTCATGTATTTTTTTATTTTTAAATGTAAAAATTATAAATGTAATGAAATATCTCTGCTTACGTGGTCAGGCCAATTGTTCAAATTTCTGTTTACCAACATATTCACTGGCCTCAGCACAAAAAAAGATTATATAATTTATATATAGGCTATATTCATTTCTAATATAATTTCTAAAATGTTTACATTTATAATCTTTTCTGTGCTGGGGCCAGTGATTATGCTGGTAAATAGAAATCTGAACAATTCAACTGATCTGAAATATTTATTTCTTCTGATCCCTGTAAATATCTTATTGCAGCTGTGCGCTGCTTCAGTCTGAGTGTCAGTGATTTCAATTCAATCATAAATGGCACTACGGCACATGGGCATTGAGTCACTCTGGCATATATGTAAAAGTGTGACAAATAAATACACAAAATGTACTCAAAGCTCACGCGAGGGACCGACACCCGCTGTCAAGTGGAATATTGAAGTGGCACTTGTATAACAGCGGGGCGAGCGATGCAGGCTCCCCCTGAATAAAAAGACATGGCAAAATGATAAGCAAGCCCTCTTCAGTGCCTGCGTGGCATTCCCTAGTTTCCCATCAAATGTTCTTCACTTCATTTGTTGTTATATCTGCGTTTGTTGCCGAATGCACACACACACACACACACACACACACGTCCGCATGCTGGCACACACTCGTGTAGATGAGAGAGTTGTCAACTCTGGGCACTTAACCAAACCGTAATATTGAGCTGTAAGGCTTATGTCGGTAGTTTCTAGTCTTTTGCCCTGTGGGGATTTGCCTTCCTAGATTCTCAAAGGAAACACTGCTCATCTTGTCGTTTATATTCCAGCCCACCGCTCAGGCCCTGGGCAATCACAGAAATCAGTGTAAAGTGTTCACAAATTATCTACTGCCACTCCTCTTTCTAATGTACACTGGTTCTGGCTTTATGCTACATTTTTAATGCACAATAATATGAACAGAAGCTTACATGCATCTCAACCACATTGTGGTGCGTCTTTGAAAACTGCATTTAAAGTAGGGTTGTCAATTGTGTGATACAAATTTGGAAATAGAATAGTATGGAAATAAACAGAATGGAAATGGAAAGTTATATATAAGTATGTATGTATGTATATATACATACTGTATATATATATATATATATACATATATACAGTATATATATAGTTGTATATAAGTTTTTGTACATAAACATAAGTTTTACAAGAAAATACTATTTCAGTTTTCATACTAGTTTAATGTGTTAGTTGCTGTTTCTTTGTAATTATGTGTGAAATTTACTTACGATTTCTGAGTAAAATTTGCACAAATTGTACTAATATTGATTTTTATTTTTGTGGTTAATTGGATTTGATTGATGTACATAATCATTTTTCTTTCTCAAATGCTAGCACTAATTTACAGTGTTTTATGTATTCTGAAAATATGCATTGACGGTTTTTTAAAAATATTTTTTATTGGATTATCTGTGTAAATTGTACTTATTTTGTCTTTTGGGAAACATGTAAACATCCATGTAGTTTGCGAAGGGCAGTACTAAATGAAAAAATATATAATCTTTTAACAAAATAAGAAATAATTACACCTCATCTATCTGTTCAAAAGTTTGCACTCCCAGCTCTTAATGCATTGTGTTTCCTTCTTGAGCGTCAGTGATGCTTTCACCTTTTGTAATATTTGAGTCCTCCCTCAGTTGTCTTCATTGTGAGAAGATGGATCTCAAAATCATATAGTCACTGCTAAGGGTTCAGTTAAATGCATTTTTCCTGAAGAACAGTGGGCAGTTTAACTGCTCAGGACAAACAAGGAACTCAGGAACACCTTGCAAAACAAAACAGTTGTTGATCCTCCAACACAGTATTACGATTCAGGGGTATGTGAACTTTTGAACTAGTTTATTTATGTAAATTCAGTTATTATTTTGTCTTGGTGGACTCTATGTAAACATCTGTGTGAAACAGCTTATTCAGGACAGTAGTAAATAAAAAATAACATGCATTTTTTTAATCACCACTCTTATTTTGTTAAAATTTACTTGCATATTCTCCAAAGAGTATGTAAATTCATGAATGGAATTATATACTGCTTCAAAGTCCCAGAGGCCATAATGATGATGTGAGCAATTTCATATATTCACAATATATGTTATCTCTAGTACATAATGAGGAGCAAATGATGCACATTATGTGTAATTGATGATTTATCTGTGGGAGAACTAGAATGATAAAACACACAGAGAATGTAGTTTAGTGCTTCTTAAACAAGCCAAATTAATAGTATTTTAGCTTTTAGCTATTCTAAATACATTCACTGCAAACCAAACGGCACACTCAAAATAAAAATGTAATTACCCTTATGAAAAAGAAGTTTATTCAAGTGTGCTATTAGTATACTTCTTTAAAACTAAAAATAGGAAAGTATACTTTTAGTTTACTTTTTATGTACTTATCAGAAATGGGCTTTATGTACTTCTCAGAAATATACTTAAAATTACATTTAAGTATACTTGACTTACACTTAGAAAAAGTCTAAATATATTTGAGCTATACTTCGTGAATCCGTGTTTTCATTGTTATATGGTAGGGGGCGCTATTTCACATCTTCTGTACAGAATTTCCAAAAAACACAAGTGAAGAAGAAAAAGAAACAACAGATACTTCCACATGTAATCTAACACGATCATCTGACATAAAACAGCATCAAAACTGTGTAACGTTATGGAATAAAATGTCGACCAATGAAGAGGTAATAATGACTGTCAAGCTTTGGGGTGTTGATCGACTCCATCTACGTTTTGATTATCATTCTGAATCCAATTCATAGTCTTTTTTCAGCTTTTTGTTCAAAATGTTGTTTATTTCTTTATTAATGAAACTTACCCACATTCAAGTGTTTCAAAAAAGAAAGCATGAAGCTAGAATAAAATGTTTTTGTTTACAAGCAGATACCCTGTTCTTTCTTTGGATGTTTTGTATGTTCAGATATTCAAACAAAATATATACAAATTAATACCTAAATAGGGACATAGTAGTATACTTAAAGTATGATGTAAAGTTAACTTAAAGAAAACTTACGAGTATACTTGCAGTATAAAACTACTAAACTAGTAGTTTACTGAGACTATACTTCAATGTGTGCTAAAGATGCTACTACAAGTATTTAATTAGTAAACTATCAGTATACCTATAAGTTCACTTTTAGTATAGTTGCAGTACAAGCTAAAAACTTGGATGTAAACTAGTTGTGTACTCAAAGCTTACTACTGTTATACTTAAAGTATAAGTATATTTTTATATACTAGAAAGTAGGCCAATTTAGTCCCAAGGAGTATTAAAATAGTACACTTACAAGTATACTACTAGTACACTGATATTTGTATACTTACTACATAAAGTATACTTAAAAATATACTTGAACTTTACTTAAGTATACTTAATAAAATAAACTTGAAGTATACTACTTTTTGGTAAGGGTACCTCCAATATCAGTTTGCATTCGCCACAATTCTTTATCAAAACATCCTCAATTCAGAAAGCCCGGGCTCAGAGAAAATCCAGAGTTTCCTACTGGTTGAGGTTGCATTCATGTGCTATGAATACTATCATCCTGACTTAAATTATCTGGAGCACGGGATGATGATTAGGTCTTAGGCAACCGAGCAAATACAATTTATTTTCCGTCTTTTATAAACACCTTTGTGAAAAGCCTGAATTTATGCATTCGGGAGTCTTCAGGTATTACATAATAGCAGATTAAACTTTCAAGAAGCATCTCCATGCATGTTTAATGCTCAACAGGGATTTTTAGAAATTTGTAAGCTGCAGTTGTGGGGAACCTACTTTTGAATCTGTGTTATCGGTGTATGTCAGATTTGATATGGCCTCCTGCAAGTTTAATCGGCGTGTATTACTTATGCATCAGCTTTACGGAGTTGTATTTAAGATTAAAATGAAAAAACAAACAAACAAACACACATTTCCGACTGTCTTTGACGTGCTGGTCATTTTAATGCTTCTTTTCAGACTTGTCTTTTATTTCTGTATGCTAATGCGTCTTGTTCTCTCTGTTTTTCTACAGAGGATGAGCTGTAGCTATCTCCTATGCACCATCCTGCTCTTTGTTGCTGTGTTACTGGCTGTCACAGTAACCGGGATCATCCTTCTGATGAACCATTACCAAGCACCCAGCGGCCCGGACGGCCCCCCTCTCATCAGCACTAACCAGGATGAGGGTAATGCCCTGGTAACCATCGAGAGAGGTGACGGCTCCCGCATCAACATCTTCATTGACCCCAACTGCCCTGACTACAACAATAACTTCCTGCGTCTGGAGGGTGTGCAGACCTCGCTGCTGCACTCGCTCACCGACCATGACACTGATCTGAAGTCAGTGAAAGGGCAAGATCGGGCTCTGCTTGTTAAACTGGCCGAGGAGGTGGCCAAGCTGTCCGCCCATGCCAGTCAGCTGAAGATGGAGTACAACGCACTGAGACAAGGCCAGAGCAACATCGGACAGGAGCTCAGCACTCTGCATACTGAACAGGGCCGGCTTATTCAGGTTAGTTTGGGAAATTTCACTCCAAGTGGAGACCTGAAGAAACAGGCTGAAATGAATTTGTCCCTTGTAGTTGTTGCGTTATCCACAAAGCCAAATTCCAGTGCGTAACAAGTCTGAATTTCTGGCATGAAGAACTTAGAAAACACGATTTTAAAATACAACAATGCTGGGAGGATTCACAATGAATGAATGGTGCAGTTGATAGTGCTGTTTAATTTGCATGCGCTGTTTGCATTGTTTTAGTGCCTGATTCACTAAAGGATTTATGCAAATTAGTTAACCATGCAAATGTGACCATTTTTCAGGCTGGTTCTGATTTTGAGGTTGTTGGGTAATGCTGCACACTATGTGATCTGGCATACTTTGCTGGGACTGTACAGCATTGCCCAACGACTGCGGTCCAGGTACCTGACTCGGCTCACTCACCTCACTGGTCTGGATATGTGCCTGGTTATAATGGAACAGCTATTCTAAATTTGGTTTGCCGTCTGCTTTCCATTGGCGTTAATAGTGCCAGGTGCAAGAGCTTTTTTTTTTTACATAGAAAAATACATGTTTTATATAAATATTAGGGCTGCAAAACGATTAATCGCATTTAATCGCATTCATGTGTATACACATACACATTTATATATATACAGTGGTGGCCAAAATTATTAGAACACTAGTATTTTCACCAGCTAAAAATGGTTTTAAGTCAGTTATTTCTATCTTTTGCTGTAGTGTGTCAGTAGGAAATATCAGTTTACATTTCCAAACATTAAATTTGCCATTAATTGTAATAATCCAGTGAGATTTTTGTTTGCACAAGGAGTCTGACAACAGCCAGTGCTCCACACAGAGATCTGATCTCATTATCTTCCAGTCTGTCTCGAATGACATGAAGAAACAAACTGACACAGACTAAATCCAGAATAACTGTGGCAACGTCTCCAAGATGCTTCAAGAGACCTACCTGCAAAGCTACCTGAAAAACTATGCACAAGTGCACCGAGGGCAAAAGCTGCTTTAAATGCAAAGGTTGGTCACACCAAATGTTGATTTAATTTAGTTAATAGAAGTTAATTGATAAAGAAAATCTATTTATGACATTATTTTTGACAGCATCCTCATTTTACAGCATTTTTACACAAGTGCCTAAAACTTTTAACAGTACTGTAGCTTTGCAGGTAGGTCTCTTGAAGCATCTTGGAGACACAAGTTCTTCTGGATTTAGTATTGTTGCACATGTACTGCAGTTTTTATGTCAACATTTTGATAACTGAATTATGTTTCTACTCCAATTTGTTGTTGAAACATAAACATTTAAACCATGATGGTTTCTTTCAACATACTTTCTGATGTTCATTCATGTTTATTTTGTGCTATAACTAGTAGTAAATAGGAAGAGAGCATTGGTTCACATGCCATTTGAACTGAAGCGCTACTGTCAAAACCACAATTATTGTTTGTATTTCGTGATAAAATTGACAGGTTGACAGGAATTTGCAGGCTGAGACTTTGTTTCATATAAAAAGTAAGAAAGCACAAAGCTTATTGTGATTATTGGATTTCAGGTGAGCTACAAATAATGTTTAGTGAAGTTCACACATCAACAGAAAATAGCATATAATCAGTAGACTAGAAGATTAGTCTTGAGATTTAAAAATCCATACCAGTATTGATTAAAAACTAGAAATCAATATTGTTAATCCAGCACTAGGGTCCACACAGCTGACATATTTACCTGATGTAACTCGTCCACATTGTGTGCACAAAATAGACACTGACAGTCAGTCAGAAAAATGCTAATTAAACACCACTGTTTCGGTCATTGATTTCAAACCTCCAAAACTATTTCGGCCAAAGAAAAAGCTGACATTTTTAGCAGATATTACTCCAGTCTTCAGTGTCACATGATCCTTCAGAAATCATTCTAATATGATGATTTGCTGCTCAATTTTTAGTAATAGTTCTTATTAGTATCCATGTTAAAAACAGGATTTTTGCTGCTTAATATTTTTCTGGTTGTGCACCATTCAAGTTCTCCACATTCCCAATATAACACAACTTTTTCTGTGTGGCATGTGATTTCATGTAAACAGGCCTTGACACCTACTGTACTTGAAAGCCACATTTTGCTGAACTTTTTACTGATAGCAGTTTTAAAATAGTTCGGCTCAACTTCATAAGTACCATACCTCTTGCCTCTACTTCACCTGGGTCATTATTATAAAATCCTTCATCAGCACCGTCTGGATTGTCAAGACGAAAGACTGAAAGAAAATCACAAGCACCATTACTCACAATGTTCCACAAGCTCCCACTTTATGACCTTTTATGAGTGTAACACTCACTGATTACAGCAGATGGAGAGATTATTTATCCTTGACAGTAATTTGAGGCTGAAATACTAAGGTTTCTCAAACATTCAACAAATCTCCTCGTGTTTACAAGATACCATTTGTCTCTTCCGCCAATATGTTGTTGACTATGTGATGAACGGCTCCGTCTTTATTTCGTTCTCTCTTTTTTTAATTTTTTTTATTGAAACTTGAGGGAAGTGACTTGCCCGTGAACTAGCGGAGGATCGAGCTCACACTACGCAGCCCTATGCCAACATCCCCACTAGGCACACACCTCATTTTCACTGTGCATTTGAAGATGAGATGACAAAATGCATTGGAGCTCAGTGGTGTCAAACAGTGGAGGACTTTATTCGATGTGGCACACCACAAGGAATTTATAGCAGAGAATTCAGTCGACCTGATGATGTCTGTTTAAGAAATATAGACCCATTTGAATGTGCTTTATTGAAATTCGGCTGTGCTGCTTTTTATTGAAAAACTTTTTACTTGTAAAAAGTAATAATATTAATATATCATAATATAATATAGTATTGCATAATCTCATTTAAAGTCCACAAATATTATAAAATGTTTTATATATATTTAATTTTAAAACCTTTTGCTTTTGCCATATGCATATTATGTAATATATCTACATAATATTTATAGTAGCATTTTTTATATTCAAATGTATTATACCAAATATATATATAATATATATTACATACAGTTGTCTGTCTATGACAATGTTTATATATTTCAATATGCTTTATCGAGATTCGGCTGTGCTGCTTTTTCCTGTAAAACATTTACAGTTCATTGCTGTCTTATATATTTTGACCAATATTTTCTATTATATATTTGATCAAATCAGCTATTTCTATGTTTCCTAGTATCTCATAATAGTACTTTTTAAACACCTTTTTGTAAAAGGGATGTCTTGATAATCTACTAAAAGTCTGATCAGTCAAATCCCTTGTTAAATTGTGTAAATTATGGTGTAATTGTCCATATTTTTTAAAATATTTGTCAAAGTGCCGTAGGTGTTCTGTGTGTCTGATATGTGATAGCATCATTTCAGACCTGGCTCTGGAGAGCAGGAGACAGAATGAGAGACAGATGGGATCTACATTCAGATCAGCGGTTTATGAATTCAGCCAGTAAACTAGGGCCATGCTTTCATTAGATTCCCTCGGCCAGACAATAAAAACACAGCCCCATCAATAGGGATGATTGGGTTGAGAAAAGGGGGTTGTATTCTTCAGCCTTGTGGAGTTTAGACTATACAGCCTGGTAATATCATTGGAGCTTTTTATTATTTATCACAGAGTCAGAGATAACTTCATGATATGGATGGGTTTCTCAGCCCAAGGGACACATACGCTTGTCGTGGTTAGCTTGATGGGAGCTATAAACTGGTTTGCACACTCTCTCCTTGAAAACCGCAGGATAAATCTGAAAGCAAATATGAGTCCATTGAGTGGAATTACAAGAATACCGAATGAAAGTTCTGAAGGGTAATTTCAAAACTTAATTACAGATATACCATCATATCCTGAGCTCATATGATTAGATCTGTCTATAACCTGTGTTTACTTACCCTCTACAGATGAAATTAAATGCAATATCTGCCCAGTGCTTACTAGAAAATAGTGGATTTGATGTTATATAAAGTAAGCTCAAGTAAATCACAATAGGCATCATCGTAATTTTTTCATGTACGACAGCTGTATGTAAGCGATTGGTCGAACACTGTAGGGAAAATTGCTCTTTCTAGGTGGACTGATATTTATATAAATATGTTTTAATTTAAAATGTAGTTTATTCCTGTGATGGCAAAGCTGAATTTATAGCAGCCACTACTGTAGTCTTTAGTGTTACAAGATCCTTCAGAAATCATAAATCTTAATATTTTTGTGGAAACCATATGCTTTTTTTCAGGATTATTTGATGAATATTTGAAATATAAATCTTTTTTTTATTATTGTAAATGTTTTTACTGTCACTTTTGATAAATTTAAAGCATTCTTGTTGAATAGAAGCATCAGCTTCTTCCAAATTTTTGGAACATTTGAATTTGTAAATATCTGAATATTTTGCAGTAAGCTTAAATTATGTTCTCACTTATCATTACTTCATGGAATTATTAATTTATCTAATCGTAAAACAACATTATTTATTTTTGTGGTGACTTTATACACACACACACAAACACACAGTTTGGAATCCCTTTATTTTTGCAATTCCAGTTTTCACCAAAAATCACATGCTCAACCTTTGATCAATAGAAGGCTTATTTCTTCCAGTGACAATGGAATTGCAGAGATGCTAAGTAAATCTATCCTCAGGGTGTCTTTGAAGGATGGATAAAGGTTTCTTTTGTGGATCCCAAGGTGCTAGCGATCTGACTCGGCAGAAGCCCTGGATCATTAATGAGGTTGGCTGAATCCAGGCCTCCTTAGTCATTATCCCACCTCAGTGCTCCCGAGAAACTAGAACACAGGGAACATGGTGACGCATTGGAGTGAATATGCCACTTTTATAGCATAACTTCCACAGAATGTTACCACTGTGTAACATTGCACGAGTCTGCATTCTTTTGATCTGAGTGTTATACAGTGAGGTCCAAAAGCATAGCTTTCTCACTGTTGAACCCCATTGCATACACTCTTAAAAATAAAGCTCCAAAAGGGATTTCCACAGCTATTTCACAGAAGAACCTGCTCTTTTTTGTTCCCCAAAGAACCCTTTAGTGAGCAGCTTTTGAAAGAACTTTTTTTTTAATGTGAACATTTTAAAAATCTAAATAATCTTTTTCCATTGAAAATAATCTTTAATGCAATGAAAAGGTTTCATGGATGTTAAAAGAACAAAAATGTACTCACCATCAGGCCATCCAAGATGTAGATGACTTTGTTTCTTCATTGGAATAGATTTGGAGAAATTTAGAATTACATCACTTGCTCACCAATGGATCTTCTGCAGTGAATGGGTGCCGTCAGAATGAGAGTCTAAACAGCTGATAAAAACATCATAATAATCCATAAGTAATCCACATGACTCCATCTGATCAGTTAATGTCTTGTAAAGTGAAAAGCTGCATGTTTGTAGGAAACAAATCTGTCATTAAAATGTTTTTAACTTAAAACCATTGCTTCCATAATATTGCTTTCTCTAGTGAACAAGTCATCTCATTTGAATTGGGAGAGAAAATATGCACAGATCAAGCACCATTTACAAGCGGACAAATATGCTGGTGGATTTTGATGTGACCTTTTCACTGGAGGAATTTTTATTATGGATTATGGACTTGTATTTTGTCCAGAAGTGACAGTTTAAAGCTAAATATCCTAATGATGGATTTATTTATTACAAACATGCAGTTTTAACTTCACAAGACGTTTAATTGATGTACTGGAGTGGTGTAGAATACTTGTGGATTATTGTGATGTTTTTATCAGCTGTTTGGACTCTCAATGACGGCACCCATTCACTGCAGAGGATCCATTGGCGAGCAAGTGATGCAATGCTAAATTTCTCCAAATCTGTTCCGATGAAGAAACAAACTCCTCTACATCTTGGACGGTTTGAGAGTGAATAGATTTTCAGCCAATTCTAGTTTTTGGGTGAACTATTTCTTTAAAGGTTCTTCTGGAACCATAGAAACCGATAGATAACCTTTATTTTTAAGAGCTTGATCTATTAAATTCAGTGATTAATCATATTTTAATCTCTGTATTTCTATTGCAAAGTCAGCTCAAGCTAAATTAAATTGACGTTTTTAAATAGTTGCACGTTGTTAACTTTCATGGAATATAATTTGTTTCCGGCATAAAGCACAAGTACCTGCCATCTCCCTCTCCTCGTTAAGACCCGAGCGCTCACAACTAGGTCACTGCCACGGCTGCAGAGTTGGCAGCACATCTGAGGTGGCAGAAGATCAGTAACATGCATTTGGGGAAGTAGTTTGCACCTCACTATTCCACTTTAACATCATCTTAACACCAATGTTCAGTATGTCATGAAACCTGGGTTTTGTAGCGGGCAGGCACCCTCTGACAGTCTTTTTTTTAAACCTCATTTGGTCCTGCAGGAGAACTTATTAGTCCTGCTACAGGACCTTATTAAAACTCTCTTGTTAATTATGAGTGTAGACTCATTAGAGCGGTTGCCCAGGGAGATTGCTCTGTGAATGGAGAAGCTTGCAGCCTTTCTTTCTTTACGATAAACTTTTGGCAAAGAGACCACTTTCTTTTGCCCTTTGCTTTGGAAGGTGGGTGGAGGAAGGAAATGTTGACTCATCTGTCAGCCAGACTTTGAAATTAATACATGCTGACACTTTCCATTTTCTCCTGGCAAAACCGTATCTGTCGTCTGCCGTGAAACGCTAGGATGGTGTCTCGAATGAAAGATCAGTTTCGACTTAACTTTTTTGTGACTGTTGTTATGCCTGGACAATGACGTTGTTAATTGTTTGATTAATTTTTGTTTAATTATGCTTTCACTCTCTTTCAAAAGAACCCTAAACTCTCTGAAAATAACCTGTGACACAAAAAAGGAGATTATAGAAAATTATTGTTATTATTATTATTATTTTCATAATTTTTGTCACTCATTTTACATTATATATATACACACACACACGCACACACACACACGCACATATATATATATATATATAATTGATTGATTGATTGATTGCATATTTGACAGAAGTTTCTTTTCTGGGTGACCTTTAATTCTAAATACTACAATTTCTAATTATAATCTGGATTATATTCTATATAATCATATTTTATTTATGTATGTATTAATACAATTTATTTATTTTTTTACATTTTGAACACTAATCTCATACATAAAAATTTCTTAACAAAATAACTTCTTAACTAAATAATTTCTTAACAAAATAACAAACCAAGTTACATTTTAAAGAAATATAACTCCTGTGTGAACTTTAGGAACTGACATCATCTATCTATCTATCTATCTATCTATCTATCTATCTATCTATCTATCTATCTATCTATCTATCTGTATGTGTATATGTATATATATATATATATATATATATATATATATATGTTAAAAAACTACTTGAAAAAATAGTTTATTCCAAACAAAGCTTTAGCAGAATTTTATTTGTAGATATCACTTATTTTGATGCAATGACATTCATAAATTTTAAGCGTGACTTATATGTTCAAAGGTGTCCAAATACTTTTTATGGCCATTTTATATTATAATTTATAGGTACATGTTGACATCGCTATGAAATTAGGCCTGAAATAACTTAACAGCAGCATTATCTGAAAGCTATTGTTGTAGAACCAGAGAATTTAAAATGAATGCACAATCTATAGGAAACGTTGAGTTCACAAGAGTGTAGAATCTTGTGTTTCAGTCATTTGCATACTAAGAAATTTTGATGTGTCAGCAAGCAGCACAATTTTTCCCTTTGGTCTCCTCCTGTTCGATTGTGCTTATTAATCTTTCACCTTTGATCTATCATCAGTCATTTCCAAAACTGAGAGCTGTGTTCCAAACTTGGATGCATACTCTGTTGGCAAGATTATTGATGATACGGAGTCTTGTGGAGGAAGCGTGCTGGAATATGTCTGTGATTAATGGAAGCCACTCAAACAGGAAGCAAATTCCTTTTAAATAATGTTTATGCCATCGATGTCCTGGTCCAGCCTGGATATGACAAATGGGCCAGGTAGCACTTATTTAAAAGAGGGGCTATCTGTGTCTCTTTATCTGCTAAAATGTTTTGGCATGAGACTCTTAACCTCAGTTCATTTTCCTCCATCATCTCTTAACACGGTTTTAGAGCGATGAACGTATACAGACCTCGGGTAGATGTGCAGTCAGTGGGTGATAATGTGGCCGGGACCATGCCGTGACATTGGCTGTGCTCGTATTAGCTTACTACCTTATCGCTCTTGCTGTTTCTGCACTATACAGTACAGGTATACAGGTATATTCACATAAAATACCTGCATAACCTGCTACGTTTATCTTATAAACCAGAGTTTACAGTGTGGAATATGCGGTTTTCCAATTACAGTGTGATATACAATACAGAAATAATAATAATAATATATCTCTTTCTTGACTCATTATTTGATTGGATGGGCAAATTGTAAGAAGTTTTTACACAAAATTAGATTAAAAATGCAAAATGGCTTTTATTTCTGAGATGCTAGCAGATGCAATGTGATGATGAGGTCATGTGGCATTAATGTTGTTTACATGTATATAATTTTCAGGTTAAAGTTGAATTGAATTTTCTAGCATAAATGTAATCAGCATGATCTAAATATACTGAAGACATGCATGCTGTTTTCCTATTTTTTCCAATTTTCCAATTTTTCGTCTGGAAACACTTAAGATGCACTTTTGCGGTATATTTTGCTGAAATTTTGAGCAATATTTTGGCTAACTTATTAATTCTCATTCATGTCTTTAACAATAAAACAAGAGAAGGATGACCTTGTTTTTAACATTTATGAAATGTTTGAGTGTCCTCCTCGCTGCAAAAATGTGTTTCTTCAATAGCTTGACTTTTTAACTGCCTGTATCTAAAATCTCCCAAAATTATTTTAGATTAGACATGCGCAGATAAAAATGAAAAGTTCTGTTAATGTGAATATTCAAATGATAATACAACTAATGTATTATTATTATTATTAGTAGTAGTAGTATTTTGAATATTCATAATATACTCATTAATTATTTTTTAAATAAATAAATAATTTATTTTTACCATAAAAATGTGTTTCTTCTGTCTGTATCTAAAATCACCCAAAATTGCCTTTGTTTGAACATGCACTGATAAAAAAATAAAAAATTATTATTTATTTTTTTACATCATTATATATATATATATACATACACACACACACATATATATATATATAATTTATTTATAACTAATGAACTTCAATAAATAATAATAATAATAACTCCTCACTTCACCAAATGTTCTTCAATAGTTTTACTTTTCTACTGTCAGTAATTAAAAGCACACAAATTTACCTTGTTTGGCCATTATTTGGACATGTGGATATTCAAAGAAATATAAAATAAATAATAATAATAATATAAAACAAGATCAAATTAAAATTAAATAATTAAATATGTAATTAATAAATTATAATTATAATTTAAAAATTAAATAGTTCTTATTCTTATTCTTATTTAATGTCCATGTTAATAATAATTCATACAAATACACCAATAAATAATAAAAATAATTCAATATTCAAAATTAGGTGCTTACCTGCTCCCAAATTCTGATAAATGCAGACAAATGCCAGATGTTTTACATTTTTGAGTTTACAAATATGAGCAAATTCTGACTAATACTCGAATATGTTTATACATGTAAACAGCCATGGAAACATTCATCATGAAATAATGGCTACTGTTGACTTACTGACATCTTTGTTAAAAAATGTATGTATGCAGCAAACAATGTATTCTGTTCCAAACACAGCTATTGAAATTGATAGTTCAAGGTGAGTTTTGAAGGCCTGGATCTTTTAATTGGTAGTTTCCTACTGTGTGCTTTAATGAAAGAGAGGCAATGTTTAGAGTAGATGTGGTGACTGAGGTCTTGTGTCCTGTCGAGTGTATGCCAAGAGGTTCAAGCCATTTAAAAAACGGGTTTAGTTAGAGGTTATAGCATGGAGTGCATTGTACTTTTGGGGACATTATGTTTTTTCTTTTGATGCTGGATGGCCTCGTAATGATAGACGTGTTGCTATGGCAGCGTTTTGAGAGCTGCGAGTGCTAATGTCCTGACCATCCGCTCAGTGCGTCAGCCGTCATCAACTTCAAGCGAGTTCACACACACACACACACACACACAGCTCTTACTTAGCTTGCAGTGTGACACAGTGACATATGCACACATGCAGACGTGTTAATGACACACTCTCAAAGAACTCGATGCTCGTTCACACTCCAAAGGAGAGCTTTACGCTTTCATGTGTCATAGGAAACAAGCTTCACTTTAGGGCTAATTTTTGTTAATCGCCAACTGAGCTTCCTACATCCTCAAGTGCCACGATGTTTGATGTGAGACACGAAGATCTGTCCTTGGAGAAAGGCGCACAGTTTGCCTCACTCAGAATCAAGTTTTTTTTTCCCCCATCGAGGTGACCTGAACGGCTTTGCTGATGTAGGCAATAAAGAGAGCTGTCTGGGAAACTCAAACCGAGCGGTTTCCAGAGCCGCTGGCCGTGAGCCTGCTAAACTGAAGCGCTATCAGTGTTGTGTAGCAGAGTGCACCTGATACTTTAATGCAGTGCCGGGGACCACATGCTGATACAGAGACTTCATTGTTGTTATTGTTTAAGCCAGGCTTTTAAGAAAGGCCAAAGTCAACCAAAGCGCTGTTATAACGGCACGGAAACGCCACAGAAATCATGTCCAAACCAGGTATGACGCAACGCGATTTCAGCAGCAAGCAATTTTTCCACAAAAATGTTAAGCGGCAAAAACGGTTTTAAATGGTTTGATAATAAGAAATGTTTCTTGAGCAGCAAATCAGCATATTAAAATGATTTCTGAAGCATCGTGCAACACTGAAATAATAATGCTGAAAATTCAGCTTTGTATCACAGGAATAAATTACAGTTCTTTTAAATGGTATTATTTCATAATATTGCTGTGGTTAATGTATTTTTAATCAAATAAATTCAGCCTTGGTGTGCATAAGGGACTTATGAATATAACTTGTAATTATTAAAAAAAATTGAACGGTAGACGTGATTGTGTATGTACTGTATGTGTGTGTCTGTGTTTGTGTGTGTGCATTAGGGCTGGTAATTTAACGCGTTAATTAGATTAATTAATTACGGTGAAAAATAACGTGTTAAAATTATTAATGCATTTAACACACTTGCCCTGCCCCAGACCTATGTGGGTCATCTGACATTTCACACAGGTGATTGATGACAAATATGAAGCAGGGCATCAACTCACTGAGTGATGGAGTCTAGAGAATGTAGTTAGAATGTCCCTGAAATTCAAGATATGGGGCAAAAATGCCCCTGTTTGAGTTTTTGTCTCATATTTACATCATAGTTAAGCAATATCACATGAGTGCAAATGAGATACTGATCTTATACAACAGTTCAGTAAGTAAGAAGTTAATATTGTGTTATTTTAGACACAGTGGTGTCTGTTTTGCTTAGTTTTGCCTACGAAAATATAAAGACAAAGCAGAACTGTTCGTCTCCGAGCAACACACAGCGGCATTTCATTTCTTAATGCACATTTTGAATGAATTGGGTGAACCATTTTTCGCATTGAACCATTGGCCATAGGTGCGTTGGATTTGAAGGAGCGCTGCACAGATCGATCGGTGTATAACATCAAGAAGCCGTCTGTTCTCTATAGCTCTTGCAGTACTTTGATGGCACACACTGATCGATCTGATGGTGATGATCCGCTTCAAGTCAAACAAGCTTAATGATTCAATGGACCAATCATAAAGAACCATTTACTTCACTCCTGAATGAATCAGCCATTTGAACGAATCAAATGAGTGAATAAATTACTCAATCATTAAGACATTTACCACCACCTACTGGCAGTTTTAGTTTATTATTTAGAGCATCATTTATCAATAAATGTATCATTATCAATAAATAATTTCATATTTCCATAGTAATAATAATAAAATTAATAATTAAAGGTATAGTTTACCCACCCAAAAATGACAATTGTGTCATCATTTACTCACCCTCATGGTCCAAAAGGGTATATGTAATACATTTTATCAAACAAAATATTTCTTTCTGAAGCTACTTTTTGTAATGTATGTTTGATGCTTTACACAACAATGACTTTAACTTTTGGGAGTAATTTCTTAATAATAATCTTGATTTCTATATCTATTTCTATATGTAGTAATAATCTTGATTTCTATTTCTATATTTATATTTTATAAAAAATCATTTTAAGCATTCAATTTAATGTTATAGGTATTTGTAGAGTAAAAGTTAAATTAATATTTTATTTTAATTAAAAACTATTAAAACATTAAACTATAATGAATAGTTTTACACTCTCTATCATCTATCTATCTATAATCTTGATTTCTATTTCTATATTTATATTTTATAAAGAATAATTTTATGCATTAAATTTAATGTTAATTAATAGTTTTACACTCTCTATCTATCTATCTATCTATCTATCTATTATCTTGATTTCTATTTCTATATTTATATTTTATAAAGAATCATTTTAAGCATTGAATTTAATGTTAATGAATAGTTTTACACTCTCTATCTATCTATCTATCTATCTATCTATCTATCTATCTATCTATCTATCTATCTATCTATCTATCTATCTATCTATCTATCTGTATATAATTATTATTTCTATATATAAAGAATAATTTTAAGCATTAAAATATGTTTATATATAGTATTTGAATTTTTATATAAAACAATATATTTAAAAATAGCATTTTGGTTACATATTTTATTGTTTGAAATACAGTATTTTATTTAAAATGAGTGATTTTCATTTTAATAAAAACCTATTAAAACATTAAACTATAAATATAATACATTATAATAAAAATTAGACAAGAGTCTATTTCTATTTTATAAATTAAAAATATAAATTTTTAAACATATATGAAGAGTTCAGATGCAAAAGCCTCTAAGTGCCGTTTGAAATTTTCTTCTAAACTGAGCATTTTTATCAGGCTTCTATGTGTAGGTTCAGTATTTTCACTTTAATGGCAATGAATAGGTTCTTTTCATTGCCATTTAAGTGAAATATCTGAACATAAATATAGGAGCCTCATGGAACGTGTGTTATTCTCTGTCCTTCAAACTTCCCCTGCTTTCTCTCTCCAGCTGCTGTCGGAGAGCCAGATCAACATGGTGAAAGTGGTGAACTCTGTGAGCGACGCACTCAGCTTCATGCAGACGGAAACCGGAAACATCAAGAGCCGTCTCAAGGCAGATCTGCAGAGGGCTCCGGTGCGCAGCGCCCGGCCCAAGGGCTGCGCCGGTGGAGAAGGTAAAAAAAACCTCCTCATTAGCCACATATTCTCAAGTCTCCAGCCAGCCCTAATGAACCCTAGGATGGTTTCACACCTATTCCCTCATAAGCTTTCTAGCAGTGTGAAAGAGACATGCCACTGCTTAGACAGCAGGTGTGAGATGACAGATTTGAAGTCTGAAGCTTTCTTTTACCTTGAACGGGTTTCTCAAAAAATGGAAAAAACAGATGCAGTTATGGCTTGGCATGTAATGTAGATTGATGATGCTGGCATGTCGTATCTTCTGGCAGGTTCCAGACCCAGGGATTGCAGTGACATCTATGCCAGCGGGCAAAGAGAGGATGGTATCTACTCTGTGTTCCCCACACATTACCCAGCAGGCTTCCAGGTCTTCTGTGACATGACTACTGATGGAGGCGGATGGACGGTGAGTCGCACAGTTCCCAAAGTCAGCATCATACAGTACGCCAGCAGCTCGGGGCGAAATTCGGACGTTGTTTCCGGTCACTCTGAGCTGTTTTTTTTTTTCTCCAAATATATCTGAATTGACTGAACAGCCGTAGGAATAAAAATCACTAGTAATGAGTCACTCCATTAGGCATTGACTTGTTAAGCGTACGCTCCCACGCATTAGTAAGCAGGTCACAGATACGCGCATGAACGCATTCACATGCACAAACACGCTTCAAACCGATGTTTCACAAGTGTACAGTTCATTACAGCAGCTGCATACAGAGTAGCAAACTATCTTTTCCAAGAGCATTATCTTCACATTCGATGCACGCAGGAGAGCTTTAATTTCATGGTCTTTTGAATAAAAATAAAGATAAGACGTAGGGATGGCAGTATATATCATGCTGCGATAGAAGAGTGCCAGTTGGTAAAGATTCTGCTGTGCCGTTTATACCGAGCTTATATGCATTAACAAGTCTGACAAGCAGAAAACTATAGAGTACTCTAAAATGTGTCACAGACTGGTGCTTCCAGCTTTTTTGCCTACAATGTGAGTGATTTACTTTTGGTGGGTTTGCACTGACTGATTATTCAGTTGTTATGAATAATCTTATCATTAGGGTCCCGTTTGAGTTTAATCTCGATTTAATTGCTGATGATGTGACGCTCAGAACTTGAATTTGGTTTATTGAGTGTAAACAGAATTAGATTATGGCTTATAAGCGGAGGTGAAACTGGAAGTGTTTCCAAGTCACTGCTCTGTTCTTACCAGAGAAGCCTGTTTAATCATAGATGGTAAATACATTTTAAGAATTAGAATATTGTGTTCATTGCAAAGTCGGATAATTTATCATGACATTTTATGCATTAGGAATTACTATTTAAATCATGACGGAATAATTTCCCCCACAAGAAACTTTATTTTTTGGAGACTATATGTTTTATAAAGAGTCATTTTTAAACATTAAAATGTTTATATATAGTATTAGAATTTAATCAAAAACAATATGTATGTGTATATATGTAATTATTTTGGTATTTTAATTAAAAATATTAAATAAAAAAAAAAAATATTAAACTATAAACAACTTCATAAATATTATTATCATTTTATATTTCAATATTTTTATTAGATTTTTAGTTTGTCCTCTTGTTATATGTATTTGTCATTTTATTAGTTCTAATATATATTAAAAAATCTAATTAAAAAATATAAAAAAAACTAAAACATTAAACTATACATAATACCTTTACGTATATAATATATTAAATAATAAATGTTATTATTGAATATTATTATTAAAATAATTATTATCATTATCATTGTTTATATATATATATTTTTTTTATAAAAGTTTATATATATTTAAAGCCTGTAGCACACTGTGTAAAATACTGAGGTTTTGATAATGCTGCTCACCACAAAATACAACAGCTATTTAATAACTTGAACAGTGTTTTTCTAGCACCATTATTAAAGAGTCCACTTTGTAAGTGGCACACCGTTGATTGCTTCAAAGTGGCACGTTTCCAGGTCTTGCTTTTCAGAAAGCATGTTCCTTCTTCTTAAAAATGGTTTAATCAATTCCCAGGGATGAGTTTTAGTGCTTGTTGGTAGGTAGCGGTACTGCTTCATAAACAAGTGGCTTCAGATCTTGTATTCATTATTTTCAATCCCCTAAGCATATGAAACAGAAAAGCACTTTGTTTTAATTTAATTTAGCTCTATTATTTGTAAAACCAACTGATTAGACTATGTGAAACGTATCTGATAATGAATAATTGAAAGAACGCTGTTACCGCCGTATCCTCATTCGCTCGCTGTCCTCAGAGAAGATACTTTGAACAATACTTGTGAACATCACAAGCTTTACGTAAGTCCGTCTTTGTCTCTGCAAGGCTATTGCAATGAAAGAAGATATTTCAAATAACAGATGGTGTTCCTAAGACTTTGAGCATCCTGATGAAGACACAGTAGGAGGCAGGCCGACATCTGCAGTAAAAGGAAAGAAGATATTTGATGACACATCGTCTTTATGGTCATCAGCCTCTTAATGTATTTTGTTAAGGTCAGTGGTAGATGCGGAAAGGACAGGACGGTACGGTACGGTATTGAGTTGTCCTTGTGTTGAGAACACAAAAACGCAATATCTTCCATTCCGATACAATTGCCAGGACATGTATTTTCATATTTGCTCACGGTGGCTTACATACATGGTGTTGAAAAGGGTGACATATTGTATTCCCTGATTACAGTGAAAGCTGCTTTGTGGCAGCGAGAGCGTTAGCTTAGCACGTCGTCTTTCACCGCTAAGCGTGCCGGGAGCGCTGGCAATCTGAAGAGGCAGAAAGGAACTGTTACAGGGAATTAATAGATCTAGCGCACCCAATTCATCATCTGCGGCCTCCAGCGGTTTTTGATGAGGATGTGGGGCTTTTCTGCTGGTAGCGGAGTAGATCAGGCTGAGTTCAGGCGGGTCACGGAGACGGGTGGTGGGGGAGGGGGTGTAATTTCACATGCTCGGACATGCACACAATCCCTGCCACAGACATTCCCAGTTAGCGGAGGAATGAGCTGTCCTCTCTCCAACTCTCCAAACGCTTGGTCTCTGGTGTTTTATTAAAGGAATATTTCAGCCAGAAATGAAATTCTGTCATTATTTACACACCCTCATGTCATTCTAAACCTACATAGTGTTATTTTTTTCTGTTGAACAAAAAAGAAGACATTTTTGACAATTTTTTATGCCGCTTTTTTGTATAACAACGGTTGAGAGTGGCTACGTGTGTCAAACTCTGAAAGGAACAAACAAATAAATAAATAAAATAAAAGCACCAAAAATGATAGCGTCATTTAATAGCTTTGTGTGAGGAACATAAACTGTGAATATAGACTTAAATTTAAGCCTTTTTCTTCCACAAAGCTATTGTTTGAATTCAGAAGATTTAGAATATGTAGTTTATTTCAAAGAACCAGCTCATAAGAATCATCTGTTCACAGAGAGTCATTACTCCGATTCAGACCATAATTTGCATGTGTTTTGAGAGAGATTTTTGACTCTTTTTAACCAATTCATATGCAAAACCTAGCCCAGAGGAATCATGTGTTTGCAGCACAATTGTTACACTGATTCAGACCGATAACTCAAGACTGTTCAAGGCTGATTTTTCACTTTTTTAACCGATTCAAACTTTAACCAAGTTCTTGGTCATAAGAATAATATGTTTTGCAGTGAGCTGTTACAATGATTCAAATCAATGTTTTGTATGTTTAAAACAGATTTTTGAGTCTTTTTAGCCAATCATCCATTTGCGAGTCTTTACCCAGATTCAGACTGGTAATTCATTCAAGACTGATTTTTGACACTTTTTAACTAAACTATTTAAAAGTTCTCACTCATCAGAATTGCTCATTTGGAATTAACATTGAATCAAATCCATATGTTAAAGACTGTTTTTAATTGCTTTTATTTTATTATTTTATTTAAATAGTGCATTTTAAAGAACTGGTTTATAAGAATCATCCATTCACCCTGATTAAAAAAAATATACTGTATATATGTTTTTTAACTAATTCATATAAAATAACTACCCCAGGTGAATCATTTGTTCATATTTTGTTACACTGATTCAGAACAATACCTCATATGTTCAAGTCTGATTTTTGGCTCTTTTAACTAATTGATTTAAAAGATCTCGCTCATAACAATCATGTTTGCAGTGAGGTTTTACATTGATTCCAATCTATATGTTTAAGACTGATTTTCGAAGGTTTTTTTTATACAATTAATTTAAAAGAACTGACACATTAGAATCATTTGTTTGTGAGCATATGGAACAATTTTATGGCACTTTTATGTTGCTTTTATAAGCTTGACAGTAATGAATTTAAAGATCTTATTGTTGATTTTCTTTAGTGTTCCATGGGTAAAATAACCACACAATTTTCATTTTCGACCACAATATTTCTTTAAATGTGTTCAGTTCAATTGCTGCTCCTGTATACATACAGAAAAGGGCAGAAAGACAGACAGACAGGGTCAGGGGAAGAAAGTGCACATGGGGGCGATGAAAAAAGCTAGAATCCTCTGAAACTACAAATGACAATGGCAAACTGTGGTTAATTGGAGCAGATACTTCATTTATGATGTAATCAGATGAATAAACATCTGGAAGGCAGCTGTGGCTGTCAGCCAAGTCTGGAAAAATGTCCTTGTTCTACCTCTGTCAGCACACAGGTGCATTCCGCCCCCAAACAGCGTTCCTGAACACCACTTTCCTAAACGCTCAGTTAAATCGACCAACAGCAAAGAGGCAGAGAAGCACAGTCCTGACGCTTTGTTTCGGTTTGTAGTTTTTTATCAGTGTAATACAGAATCAGTCTACTACAGAATCTTCGCCCCAAAGTCTTTCTCTCAACATACTGGTTGGGAAGGAAAGTGTGACACAACTCAGTGTGATGTGAACCACTGTTGGAAGCTCGTGAACAGAATGTCAATGTCTACGCAGAAGTGAGAAAACAGAGAAGTGAAGTGACATGAACTTCACGTGCTCACACATTCCATCAGCTTGCAAAACTAGCACCTGTCTGAGTGCTGGGTATTTCATACGCCCTGTTGTTTTCATTTGAATGAACTGTGATGAACTGTTTTGACACTTGAAAGCATGCATGCTTTGTTTGTGAATTATACAATGAAGGAATTTCTGTAGGTAATTTTCACACACAGTCTGTTCAGATTTACCTCATGTAACCTGGCTTGTCTTTATGCACCCTTGTAATGGCGTACTAATGATTAATTTGACTGAATAAGCATTCAGAATAACTGATGCATTTAGTCAGTGAGTGCAGTGAGTCGCTACACTGATTCAAACCAATAACACTAAAGTATCATTCAAAGGTTTGTTGTCAGTTTATTTATTTATTTATTTTTAAAATATTTTTTTTCAGCAAGGATGCATTAAATTGATTGAAGTGAAAGTAAGGATGGTTATAATGTTTCAAAATATATTTTTTTTTTTTTTTTTTTAAATAATGCTGTTCTATTGAATTTTCTATTCATCAAAGAATCCTGGAGAAATATCCAGAAAAAATACTCAAATGTTAAGCAGCATAACTGTTTTGAACATGTGTTGGCATATCAGAATGATTTTTGTATGTTGTAGAAGTTAGTTTAAAATGTAATTATATTTTAAAAGCATTCAAAAAATCTTGCCAGACCCCAAACTATAATAGTGTATGTTTCTGACTTTCTGTTTATCCATTTAAACTATAATAATCTTCTAAACATATGATTCTTCTGTTCCCAGTGAGCTGTAATGCAGATTCAGACTGATAACACATATGTTCAGAGCTGATTCTTCTTGTCTTTATAACAGATTAATTTAAACAAACTGATTGTTGTGTTAAACCAGTGAGAATGAGCCAATAGTCTTTCTCCCTCATCATAGTCAATTCAAACTGCAAGCTAAAACTCACAACTTAGCTCAAGTGTCATTTCTTTTGCCACTGCACTGTAAATACAGTAGCACTGCAGGAAACACTGTCAAAAGTATTTTAGTGCAGCATTCATCCACATACAGATAACCTAGTACCATAAATGGAGCTCATAAAAATCATTCAGTTTCAATATTGTTTTAAAAAAATGGACCTGATTTTTGATTCCAAGCATACATCAGCCCCTCTCCTCTGCTGGTTTTCTAATAGCTAGTGATCTCATTCGGCAGTGTCAGATGGTGCAGCTGACATTTGGATCTTCAAAGCTCATTTAACACCGAAAGATGCATACTGTTTCCTCCGCAATTACCCCCCCCCCCCAGCACTTTTTCAAGAAATTCTGATTATTTTGCACTTGAATGCATTGATTTGTTTCTTTGTGTAATATTTTCCCTCTGTCAGAAGCTTTCTCGTAGTACTATTTGTCAAAAATAACAATGCACTCCCAGGCAAAAAACGCCTCAAATATTGGAAACCAGAGTCCCCTGAGGCATTTTAATAAGTAGTGCTGTCCTCCTCTGTGTTTTTTCAAACTTTTAGCTTTTTGGTTTTTGGGACACATAATAAATTGCTTTTATTTTTAGGAGAGCCATAACAGTGCTCTGAATGTGTTTCTGTTGTTTTCGATTATTTTTCTCTACCTTCTTAATCAAGACTTTTAAGCTGCTTTTAAAATGAAAATTGTCATTGTTTACTCACCCCCATGTTCTTCCAAACATTTATGTATTTTTTGTTCTGTGGAACACAGAAACAGAAATGTAAAAATTTGACTTGTGTATATGAACACTATTGTAGTCCATTCAATTACAATGAATGGCTTCTGGAGCTTTCAGACTTGCAAAAGCACCATGAAAGTGACCCATAAATCTTGTGCGCTAGCCATATGAGTCACTACGCAGATTTGTAAAATAATCATTCCGATAATTTTTGTGATCTGGAACAACGAATTAATTCAAAAGAGTGATTTATTCACAAATCTGACATGGCTACCTTTCTCATGACCTCTCATGTGGGTTTGAAATGACTTGAGGGTGTGCACACAATGATATTTTCTGTTGCTAGATTGAATTTTGTGTTCTTTTGAACCCGAGGCAGCATATTGGATGTTAGTTGTTTTTTATTTAAGCGTGTAAGAGTACACACTGCACTTGTTAGAACGCACCACCAGAATGATTGAAGAAACTAGAGCAGACCTTCAAGCAGTCTCTGCGTGGTTCATGAATCGTTTCTTTTTTTTTTTCTCCTAAAGACAGACTTCAGTCGAGGGAGTCCATCAAGAGAAAGCTCTTTGAAAGATGGCCTGACATACGCGGCAATCAAAGCATCTGAGAGGAAATTGCACCAGCGATGGCATCTTACTTTGTTGGCATGGCAGGGGAATGAAATATATCAATCTAATTTCAATTTAAACCCAGAAAAGTTTCAACTGGAGCCCCTCCTCCCACTCCCAAACTCCTGCAGCTTAATCGTCCCTCCTCCGCCGTCTCTGGTCCTGCCCCGGATCTCCACTAATTGCTGTATTTTTCTCCCCTTGTAACTCTTGAGAAGCAAGTCTGGAGATGTGGAGAGGGGGGAAAAACGGGGTCGGTTTTTGATGGCAGATCTTAAAAGGTGATGAAAGTTGAAAGTAACATTATTGCCAGAGGGGTAAAAGTCTCAGCATATCTTTCTTTTTCTTTTTCCATCTTGACGGTTTGAATTTTGCATGACCACTAAAGGTCTGGAAGTCTTAACGATTCTTGAGGTTGCTCTATTTATATTCAGGCAGCTAGCGCTACCCCTAGGTTGTTTCAAAATGGCCGGGTGCCGCACGCCACAGCGGCAGACGGGTTTCTCTCTGGCATTGATCTTAGCAGAGAGTAATGATTTCTCATGATTACAGACAGGCTGGAATTGTAAGGCTGGTCTCAAAGGGGAAAGAAAAATGCATTATTCCTTGTGCAGATTGCACTGTCCTTTTTTGAAAATTTCAAGTGTAATCACAACACTCTGGAAAAAGCATTATTTGCTGTATTATAATTTCCTATTTTTTAAAAGCGGCCTGGTGAAATGAAATGCTTTATCTATTATAGATTGCCAGAGGATGGCACATGAAGTGGCTCTGTTGAAATATTTACCTCTTCTGTAAAGCGAATCTTTACGTGCACGCTGTCAGGCCTCAGACGGCAGGCTTTTTGTGTTTTTTTCCCCTGGGTTAAGGTTATTACACGGTCCGCTCTCAAAGAGCACGTAAATTTCCATGCAATTCATTGGCTTTCTTCAAGCTCCCAGCAGGACTGATGTTTTATGAAATTTGTGAGTAAGCTTTGCCGTGTTTTTATTTCCTGAAAAACCTTTGCTATTCATTCATCTGTTCTGTAACACTTTGGCCCTTCAGGACATATTTGCAATTCTGTTAAGTTATCTCTCACTTTTCTCTGCGGTGGATGTTTTTGACTCTGACACACCTACTAACACCATTCATTCTCCAATACATTAAAACAGCTCTCTATATGCATACAAACAGCTCAATATACACTGCTCAAAAAAATTAAAGGAACATTTTGAAAACACATCAGATCTCAATGGGGAAAAATATAATGCTGGATATCTATACTGATATGGACTGGGTAATGTGTTAGGAATGAAAGGATGCCACATCGTTTGATAGAAATGAAAATTATCAACATACAGAGGGCTGAATTCAAAGACACCCCGAAAATCAAAGTGAAAAAATTATGCAGCAGGCTAGTCTATTTTGCTGAAATTTCATTGCAGCAACTCAAAAGGGTACTCAGTAGTTTGTATGGCCCCCACGTGCTTGTATGCGTGCTTAACAATGTCGAGGCATGCTCCTAATGAGACGACGGATGGTGTCCTGGGGTATTTCCTCCCAGATCTGGACCAGGGCATCACTGAGCTCCTGGACAGTCTGAGGTGCAACCTGGCGGTGTCGGATGGACCGAAACACAATGCCCCAGAGGTGTTCTATTGGATTTAATTCAGGCGAGCGTGGGGGCCATTCAATGGCCAATTCCTTCATCCTCCAGGAACTGCCTGCATACTCTTGTTTGGTCAGAGACATTCACACCATGCAGTGGCCTGCTGGAGGTCATTTTGTAGGGCTCTGGCAGTGCTCATCCTGTTCCTCCTTGCACAAAGGAGCAGATACCGGTCCTACTGATGGGTTAAGGACCTTCTACGGCCCTGTCCAGCTCTCCTAGAGTAACTGCCTGTCTCCTGGAATCTCCTCCATGCTCTTGAGACTGTGCTGGGAGACACAGCAAATCTTCTGGCAATGGCACATATTGATGTGCCATCCTGGAGGAGCTGGACTGCCTATGCAGCCTCTGTAGGGTCCAGGTATCACCTCATGCTACTCGTAGTGACACTGACCCTAGCCAAATGCAAAACTAGTGAAAAACAGTCAGAAAAGATGAGTAGGGAAAAAAATGTCAGTGGCCTCCACCTGTGAAACCGTTCCTGTTTTGGGGGTCGTCTCATTGTTGCCCATCTAGTGCACCTGTTGTTAATTTCACTAACACCAAAGCAGCTGAAACTGATTAACAACCCCCTCTGCTACTTAACTGAGCAGATCAATATCCCAGGAGTTTAACTGACTTGATGCTATACTCTGATTAAAAAGTGTTCCTTTCATTTTTTTGAGCAGTGTATATTCCTGTGATTGCCATCAATAAGATTTCAAAATTAAATAGACAGTTATTTTAAATTGTAATTATATTTCACAATATTGCACTTTTTACTTTGTTTTTGATCCAATAAATGTAGCATTGCTGAGCATAAGTGACTTCTTGATATTAGACATGTATGTTTATAGACCGAAGCATTTCAAATGGTCAAACAGTTACTGTTAAAAAGATACGACAATTGGTGGAGACAAATGACTGTCTTTATGAGTTAGTCAGTTGAAACATTCAGTCAACTGTTTTCATTCAACAACATAGTTCAGGAACAATACAGTTGGCTTTATTTATGAGTGAGCCACTGAAGCATTGACACAATCAGTTTGTTAAAAACGTTGATGTATCCAGGTGCTAAACTATCTGTCTGTCTGTATGTAAATACTGTATATATTAAGGATGTTTAATATGCAAATTGTGAGGCTAAATCAGAAGAGAGTGAGTGTTCATTAAAATTAATGGAACCATCTGCAATCCACCAGTGATTTTACACCCTCTAATGTGCTTCTAATATGGCCAAACGTACGTGAACACCCAAACACCATGCCTATAAGTGCACATAATCCATATACGTTTGTGCTGAGCCTATATAACTTCAAAATATGCTTTTCAACCATTATTCCTATACATATTCTGGCCTTTTATGTGATTCTCACAAAACTTAATCCAACGTTAATCCAATAGTTGTATTTGCTGCTCTTATTAATAAAGAGAATAAAAAAATCTGCTTTTATACCCCTGTGAATATGTTCAAGCACACAATGATTCTCCTAATATAGCTCACAACTCATATAATGATTAATGTGGTCCAGATAACAGGAGAAAGCCTATGTTAACCTTGAGAATTAGAGGGTAAGGCCTTGAAATCTGGCCCCATTCACTGCACTTTACAGATACCCTGTTCGCTACATGACCTTCACCTGAGATATTTAGTCTTAGAAGACATTTAAGGCTTATCAAACTCGGCTGCATTGCACCATACTATTTATATGCCATATGCAGGGCTTCTGTATATAGCATGCATATATTGCAATATTTGTGGTACTGTATTAAGGGCTGGAAAGCAGTGCACAGCTGGAATCTGAACAAGAGTTTGTCACAGATGCTATCTGTGCAATCCTTCACGGCACGACTGCCTTTTATTGATTCGCTGGTGTTGGAAGTCTGAATGTCCAGTGCCACAGTTCAATTTGAACCACATTAGTGGGTGTAAAATCGCTGATGGGTTGCAGATGGTCCCATTGATTTTAATGGAGACTCAACTCTCCTCTGATTTAACCACACAATCTGCATATTAAACATCATTAATGTGTATTTAGAAAATTATGCCTGGAGTTTATCAACCTTTCAGCTATTTACTAGATGTTTACTGCTGAAGTTTTAAACTGAAAATTAGTTTGAAATGACTTGAAATGATGGTACGTCTGGCTCATAAAGATTGAACCATTTATTAGCTGTCATTTATACCTCGTATTAATGTTCCAGCTTCAATGATCTGATCAGAAATGGAAAAACACTTAAATCAGGGTAACTGGGATATATTGTGTCACAGTTTAAAGACTTTATCACAGTTAGTCAGCTGTAACATCCTAAAAATCTGTTTACAGCAAAAAAATGATATACAATACAGTTAAAAAGTTTTGGAAGTTCGTAGGATTTTTTTATGTTTTTGAAAGTCTCTTATGCTCAACAAGGCTACATTTATTTGCTAAAAATACAGTAAAAACAGTAATATTGTGAAATATTATTAGAACTGTTTATTATTTTAATATATTTTAACATATAATTTATTCCTGTGATGGCAAAGCTGAATTTCAGCAGTCATTACTCCAGTCTTCAATGTCACATGATCCTTCAGAAATATTTCAGAATCCTTCAGAATTCTTGATAAGTGTTCAAGATAAATGTCTTATTATTAATGTTGACAACAGATGTGCTGCTTAATAGTTTTGTGGAAACTGTCATAAGGTTGTTTTTTTGTTTGTTTTTTTCAGTATTCTTTGATTATAGAAAGTTCAAAACCACAGCATTTTTTTTTTTTTTTTTGTATCAATGTAAATGTGTTTACTGTCACTTTTGATCAATTTAATGCATCCTTGCTGAATTAATGTATACATTTCTTTTAAAAACCAATTACATACTGACATAAATGATGTATGTAGTCTTGAAATGAAAGACCTTTCCCTACGACATAATCCGATCACAAGTGGTCACAGGAGACACGTTTGAGAAGCATGTTAGATTGGCTGACCAGTGTAATTAGATCACCCGTGACTGATGGTAATACCTGGTGTAAACAAGGCTGAAATTAAACTGCAGTTTTGTTTAGAACAGTTTGAATTGGAAGAAAAAGGAGCATTTGAATGATGACACTGCAGAGACTGACAAACTTGAACCATGAAGCAAAGCGGAATAAGCACGTATGAGCCTGAATGAAGGAATCCTTTTTTCAGACTTGCGAGTTTTCCCGTCAGTGGACCTCCTTACTTCAAAGTGTGTTATCTGCACAGGCCCAGCCCGGATTAAGGGCTGACTTGATTAGGTGTGAAATGGCTCTTTGGCCTCCGAGAGCCCGGCTCTTTGAAGTGTCAGTGTATTTTCTGGACAGTATTGTGTGTTTGGATCAATTTACACTCTCACAGTGAAAGACAATGGCACAAGAATGGCTGACTTTACTCTGCCTGGAAGTACAGCTCGGATGCCAGGAACTTTTTATTCTGTGGTTTACACCAGTGTTTCTCAACTGGTGGGTCGCAAGACCGTTCTGAGAGGGTCGCGGAGTGTGCGGCCAAAGAAATGACATCAACAACAAAAAACTTAATTCTAAATGTTTTTCAGATGCAAGACTTTTATTTTAAAAGACGTGCATGAAAGCTGTTGCCACTTCTGTCAGATGCAGTTTAAGTAAAGAGTGCCTGAGAAAAACGCACTGTCCCGATTCAGTATCTGCGGTCAGATGAGATGTTGACAGGCTTAATGTCAGTGTCATTATTCTATCGTTATTTTCATAACTTGTTATGAAATAAAAAGTCTCTCACCTCAGAAAAGCGAACTATCCTGTCCTGCCAGATGTTATATTGCGCTCGTAGCGTGCACTCTTCTATAGCACGCGCGAACGCACCGCTGCGCTGTATCACTTCACTAAAGCGCAGAAACTACGAGCATGCAACGCGTGAAATAAAAGTACAGTACCGATAAATCACATAACTGTACTGCGTGTGTTAGCTGGGAAGGATTTGCATGAAGGTATGATATTCGTTCTATTCAGGAGCAGTTTCCACGTTTCATTAACAGTTCATGTTAGTATTGTATATTCACCATGGTAACGGTTGTTTCCATAAAAAAATACCATGTTATTTTCACTTTGGTCATTTTGTATGTTTAAATGACCGTGGGTCACGTATTAACAAAAACTAGTTTGGGACTGCTATTTAATAGCCTTACCTTATAGGCTGTTTATTCAATATTAGTCATATTCTTAACAGGGAAAGCGTGAGGGAAAGTGGGTCCAAAGGCCAAACCAGTTGAGAACCACTGGTTTACACTATATGGAGTGTCATGACCCCATAGAGGTGTAAAAGTTATTTGTAGCCATCTTAATTTTGTGCCACTGTGGCATTTTTAGTTGGGGACAGTGAAACTCTGAGATTGTGGGATATAGCATATTTAAATCCTATGGTAATTTTATAGACTTAATTGATATCTATCACATTTGAGTGAATGTTAAGTGAATTTAAATGAGTAAAATTTCATTTTATTGGATTGAACAGATTTTGTCAGCTCAGTTGGTAGATCAGTTCTGTTCATATTTTTTTGGCACATTTTATCTCCCTATTTTCATGTTTTATAGAAATTTTTGCCAAAAAAATTTCAGCGTCTCAAAATATGCCAACTAATACTGCCCCAAAAAATCACAGATGTTGTTTTCTAACCAAAACCATGTCATTTCCAACATCTGCTCAAACCAAAGCATTGAATTGATTCATAAATCTGCCATTTGTGTTTAGTTAGTCGTGGAATTGTGATGAAAGACAACAAAGTAGTATGATTTCCTTCTTTTAAAAATGTGAATTAAATTTTAAAAATTTTATTTAGTTTGAACAGATTTTATCAGCTCAGCCGGTAGATCATACCTGAGATTATGGGTTCTATTAAATGACAAAATGTATAACTTGGACGCACAGTTGCTTTGGAAAAAAAGCATCTGCCAAATACATAAATGTAATGTCACTTCCAAATGGCAATTTATAAAAATAAAAAAAAAGT
The DNA here is from genome assembly GCA_027422415.1 of Schizothorax lantsangensis. Lineage (NCBI taxonomy): Eukaryota > Metazoa > Chordata > Actinopteri > Cypriniformes > Cyprinidae > Schizothorax > Schizothorax lantsangensis. Next base: position 8,361,166 of record CM049851.1, on the reverse strand, counting down.
CTCAAACTGTTTTTTGGATAATACAAGCAACATCAGTCTTTGTTCAGATTAAATATGAGTTGGTTTGGATAATATTCTAAACTTCATAATTTGCCTTTTTTCCACTTCAAAATTTATTTTGCACAACCTGTTAAAGTTGTGGTTCTGTTCAATATTTTTGGCATATATTCTCTCCGTTTTCATATTTGATGTCATTTTTTGCCAAACAATTTCAGCAGCTTGAATTTTGCCAACTAATGGCACCCTAAAAAATCACAGAATTGTTACTAATGTTAATGCTGTTGTTTTTCTACCAAAAACCATTTCATTTCCAACATCAAAGTAGTAAAATGATTTAAAATTCACCCTGTACTGTATGTCCACTTAGTGCTGAAATTGTGATGAAAGAAAACGAAGTAGTATGATTTCCATCCTTTAAAAATGTGAATTCAATATTTAATTCATTATATTAACTTTATATGATGTGGACACGAAAATATATTGTAGAATAGGAATGACCCTAAGACGGTAAAATGATTTTTCTAAGTTAAACCAAAAAAACTAAAAAAATACCCTCCTCTACTCCTCTCTCTCTCTCTCTCTCGCTCTCTTTTGAAGGACATTTTCCATTGCATGTCTCAAAAGAAAATTCAGATATCTGACTCAAACAGCCGTGTTATGCTTTGCAGTACATTTTTTTCACTGGCTGTGTTTCAGTTTGATCATTTGTGTCTAAAGAGACTGCAGCGTAGGTCAAAACCTGACTTTAGCAAAAGGTATCTGAAGAGCTTTTCCTGAGTCTTTTCTTCATTATGTACTGCAGATGCTTTGCCAGAACACGATGCGTCAAAGTGAACATTCTCAATCATGCGGCAACAGCCCTGATCTCATGAGCAACAGTGACACAGTTGGCAAACGGTGCAAGCTAGCAGATTGATAATAACCTGAGCAGCCAATCAGAAGTGAGCGTCGGGTGTTTAAGTACAGCTTGGCTCTGATCGGGTTAGTGGTGTTTGTTAGTGAGTTTATCAGCGTTGACAGGATTACATGGCTGTGATTTGTGAAGGTAAGAAGCATGGTCCTTCACAGGTGGCGTAGATCATTTAAGAGCCTGTTCATTCCATGTGCTTAAACTTCATGACATGATGGGTAATCCAAACGGCTTAACTGTTTGACCTTAAGCCGCTGAGCGAGGATCAGGGTCACCAGCATCCTGTGACACAGATTGGATGCATATAAGAAAGCCTATGCTGTATGCCGTTTAAAGAGTACTGATAATACCCGCATATTTTATGGTTATGTGTTCCCAAACACCAGGCTGCTTCTTGAGTCTGATTCACCATCAGTAATCAAGGTAACATAAGTCATAATTAAAGGATAGTTCGCCCCAAAAATGAAAATTGTCACTATTTACTTACTGTCAAGTTGTTTTGGGAAAAAAAAATACTATGGAAGTCGATGGCTACCGTCAACTGTTTGGTTACCCACATTCTTCAAAATATCTTTATAGTCATTAGAGTATTAGTAGACTGTCTGCTTAATATCTATAAACACTTTATTTTTATGATTCCTCAACAGACATTCTACTTACTATATGTAACATGTCATCTTACTAACCCTACAACCTAACAATCTACTAATACTCTAATGAGAGTTGGTTGACATGTTGCAAAGTTAGGAGTTAAGAGTATAGTTAGGAGAATGTCTAATATATAGTAGGAGAATATAATATAATATAATATAATTGTTATATTTCCTTATATATTTTTGGCTATTTTAAGCATTTAAGAATTTTTAAATATATATATCCAAAATACATCTAAAAAAAAGTTAAGACTGAAATTTGTATTTTCTTACATTTTGCAATATTAATTTGTATTTGAAGGCTTAGATGAAATATATATTATATTTCCTTGAACTGCACTATTTACAACATATATTTAGCATATATTTTGGTTGTTTTGGCCAGAAAAATGCATATAAGACTTAGAATATCATGCTCTAGTTATATTATCCATCCATCCATCCTTCCTTCCTTTTGTAGCTTTGGTTTTGTGTTCCATAGAAAAAACAACAACAACAATATACAGTGCTTGGAATGACAAGAATGAGAAAATAATGACGCTTTTTGTTTTTACAAACCATTTCCCAGCAACTTCACAAACTGAAGCGATTATTAAAAACAAGGATCAGACTCGATCTGCGATGCAAAATGCCAGACTACACAAGTAGATTACAAGATTAGTCTTAATTAAATACTTAAGAGTTATCAGTAAGAACATGTAGTGGTCTGAAATCCACCCCTTCAATTTGTTTAATAATGTCTTTTGTGGTACATGATGTAATGCTACATTTTGTTTGTCTTTTTATGCATTATTTTTTTTCAGGACTATGTTAACCTTGCGGTATATCTGCCCTGATAAAGAATGAATTGGTTGCTCAATATAGACACTGTGTGATCTGTCTGAAAATAACAGAGCGGCTGGTTCCATTCGTGATGTTTTCTCTGTAATTTGGAGAGCTGGTGTTGGTGAGAAACAGAGAAGGAAAGGGTCACCTCTCAGAGTGTGACCTGCTCTCGCTCTGACGTCAGCTCAAATGACTTTGTGTCAGACACTTGCAAGCCTTTTATAGAGAAGTGTCTCAAAGACGCTGTGCATAACGGTTGGCTTTCGGTTAGTGCAAAGTCATTTTTACGGTAAATTCTTGTTATGGAATAGATGTCATGGGCCATTTCAACTCTGCATGACTCCAGAAAGAGGCAGAATATGCACCATAAACTGAAGAAAAAAACGGGATTTTTATCATTTGTCCTGTTACGCCTATTTTTATGAATTCTATATCTTTACTGTAGTTGCAAAAGTGATCTAGTTTCACTTGTGCACTTTCACATTTGTGCAGTGAATGTTGAAATAAGCATATGATGGCTCCAAAAAGTATTTGGAAATTAAAATCTATATATTGTTTTGGTCCTGTGTTATAGAGTATAATTCAATTATTTGTTAAATAATGTAACATAATGTCATTAATGCATCTTTAATTGTGAATTATGTGTCCAAATACTTTTTAGGCCTCTCTTAAATAAATATAAAGAAAAGCAATAAATTGTGAACGTACAGAATAAATTCAGAATGTACAGTAGCTACTGACATGACTGATGATATTATCACTAATATTACCATATTCATTGATTTAATTACTCAGCTGCTCTTTTTTGCAAAGGCTTTTAACCATTTAGTCCTATATGAAAGAGTCCAAAATACTTCATACTTCAACAGTATATCTTGTTTTATCAATTAAAACCTCCCTAGTGAAAAATAAATATACTAAAATGTATTGGAAGTACATTTGTTTCACACTAAGTATACTACAAATACATTTACATATGTATGTACTTAATAAAAATACACTGCAATTGTACTTTTAGTATAGTAAACTGGTATACTTACATTCTGATAAACTGGAACAACTAATTTTGTACTTAATGCACTTTAATTGTGCAGAAGTAGTGCTGAAGTCCAACTAAATATATACTGAAGTATATTTAATTGTGCTGAAGTGAAACTGTTGCAAGTATACTTTTGATACACTTGAAATTTCTTGCATCTAAAGACTGATATTATTCAAAGATCTTACAATCCTCATCAATAGTGACATTAAAACACATTTTAGGCTTAATAAATGTGCATTGTGCACAAGTAGTACTCCAAATAAAGTTGAATTATTATTTTTATATCAGTGATATGTCAGTAAATATGTTAATAGATTTGAACTATACTTAGTATGAATAAAATATATTACTTTTTTACTAGGGACAACAAACATCTTTGTGAAATTTGTGAAATGTCTTTCTAAAAAAAGCATAATGCAATAATTTGTAATGTAATGTAATATAATTAAATTTAAAGCAAATCCTTTTTGGACTAGTTTTAAGATTAAACAAATTTAAGGAAAACCAATAAATTGTCAATGAAAATCCTTGCGCTGACATGACTGATAGTATTATCAGTAATATACAACCATATTAATTGCTTACATTATTCAGCCGTTCTGATCATCTCTGTCATGCAATGTACCGTCAACATCAATTTTTAGTTTTGGATCAATATCGGAGACAATGTCGCTGTAGTAGAAAGCGGACACATCTGTGGCGCTCTGAGCGTGCTCAATCACCGCCTCTGACCCTCCGCCGGTGCAACCAGAGGTGTAGATGCCACAAGTTTATACCTCCGTTGATTGACAGCCCTCGGGGAGACTATTGTCAAGTCCTCCACCTCTTTGCCCTGTGTGTGGTCAGACTCTGTTTTCTGTCAGAGTGACAGGAGGAGGCCGTGTTTTTTGGCACTGAATGTCTTCTCTTGTTCCAGCCCAGCAGATTGTTACCAGCGGTCTGTTGTGCAACTGCTGGCTGCGGGAGGGGTCTCAATGGGGAATATGAGCGAACAACATGATTTGATTTCAGTTATTTTTTGCAGCAGGGTTGTTTTCTCTGCTCTCAGCAATATGAAACCAAACCTGCCAGTACCTAGCGACTCTCCGGTGAAAAACAGCCCACACTGCTGCAGCATTTATAGCCCACAAATGTTCCACTACAAGCTCGGAGAGGCTATTTACCTAAAGGAGTGACATTATTCTTATATTTTGCAACATGTGCGGTTAATAGATGTGAACAAAGCGTATCATTGGAGTTTAGGATATTTTTAACTACAGGTTTTGTCTGCTGTTCAAATAAAAGGTCATTGATTTCTTTCAGAAGTCTGTTTTTGCTGTCACTTGGTGGATATTAAAGATCTGGTTCTGCATGCAAAGTATTTTAATGCATTTCATTCAGGCAGCTAAATTATACACGGTCCGTGTTCTTTATGTGTTTTATTTTAAGTGCTGCATGTCATTGGCTGTGTTTTTGATCAAATTTGGTGCCAGGACATAGCACAAACAGTTTTATTTGTGTTGATGTTTGCTTTCTGAAATCACTACACTTTTTACAAGCCAAATCAATAGTGTTTTTTTTTTTCTTTTTTAGCAATCCAGAATTAATAAAATAAAATAAAATAAAATAATAATACAATAATATTATCACAGTCTGTTAAAATTTCAATCTTGTGTTTTGTGCATTGTGATTATTTTACTGGTTTAATTTTGTATGAAAGCGTATAATAGGTGTTTAATAGCAGGTTTTACTGTGACAAATTACTCCATATACTGTGACAACATGCCCCACTGTTAAATAAACTGTATCTCTTAGAATGACAGTGGAAGCGTGCAGTTTTTTTTTTTTTGTAGCCAAGACTTTAATGGATGTGTCTTTCAAAAGTAAAATAGTCATCTGCAGGTCTCCCATATCTTATCTGGCCTGTTGGTTATCCTGTGAACAATTAGTTCTCACTTCCAACCAACATTGCAAAACAATGAAAAATGAGGTAGATTACAAAGGATATCTCTTGAGAAATTACAGAGGTCATTACCTGCACTCCAAAAGATAAATCAGCTTTTATAGAACCGTTGTTAGACCAATAAACTCGCACTTCTTTTCCTCTTCTTTAGAATTAAACCTAGCCATCGGCTGCAAAACGGTGAAATAAATTCGTAATCTAATTCACTCAAGGGAGCCAAAACACTCCATCATTTCTGAATATTCAACACAATTCTCATTTTCCTTTTAATCTTTCACACACTCCCTCCCTTACATTGACTGCAAATGAAATACTTCAGCTAATATGAGGGAGGTTCAGCCTTTGAGAACAATTATTAATTTTTACCAGCTCGCTAGAGGTGTTTCAAAACTCCCCCGGGCCTCGCTGTGTGCCGTCTGTAGTAGTGCCGCAAATCAAAGCGTAGATAATTAAGAGATAACAAGACGATTCTTAAGGCTGCTTTCCTTCTGAGCGAGCGACTCAAGTGAACTGTCTTAAGGAGGGAAGATTGTCCGGCTCGTTCTCTGTCTGAATTGCGCTCGTGCGAGTCTGTGGCAATTGTGAAAGTGAACATCTCGTCTCTTGTGGAACAAGGTCATCCATCTGTGTTAACGCTTCAGACAAAGTGCGTGACCGTTTGCGGCCCGATGCAGCGACCTGGAGCTGAGCCTCATCTGCGTCGAAGGACTCACGTCTGCTGCCGTGTGCTCTGCTGCTGTTGGAGATTCATTGTAACAGGAGAAATTGCTTTTGGGACACATCAGCTGGAGTGTGGCTCTGGAATTAGGCTAACGGAAATAGATGCACAATGGAACACAACAGCAGGAGCTGAACACAGTGGTTCCCTTCTGTTTATGATGAAAATCATATCGATTTACATTCTTACTAGGGCTGTCAATCATTTCATTACATGATCTGTCAGTTAAATTACAAATAACAAGTGCACAAATTAAAAATTTGAAAAAAAAAATTGGCAGACAAGTAAATAAGTGAAGAAACATTAAATTTCTTTACTAAATTAATGTTTACATACATATATATATATATATAGTTAACTATTAAAAATGATTAAAATAATCACATTTAAATTATTATTATTATTATATATTTAATCATATTTAATAATATACAATGTTCATATCAGAGTAGTTTTAGGGCCAGTTTTATTAACAGCTTGCGCCAGTGCAAACCATCTTTTGGCGTTAAAATTGTACTGTCAGGTTTTACTAAAGACGCGCATCAAAGAATTAGTGCTGAAAAGGCATGGACACAGTTTTTTTTTGCACCTGACCTTATTGAATATGCATTTGTAGGAGTTTCCCTTTTAGGCGCAAAATTTATGGGAGGAGAGTATTAAAATGAATCACGCAACGAGGTTTACTAACGTTTGCGCTCGTCAAATTACTGGTCTTTGTGCCATTATTTAACGCCCAAATAAAGCATGTCTTAAACTATTTTGCACTTGAAATCACTGTAATTATTGTTGCTAGGAGGAGGCACCGCAGAGAACAGAGAGCGCGTGGTAGAAGGGAGAGGATTTTTCCACGCATATTTAGAAAGCAAGAAGAACACATTGTCCAAACATATCGTTTGCCAAGCCATGTTATTTTTAATTTGCTTCAGGAAATAAAAGACAACTTGGAACCCCCAACTGGGAGTCACGCAATACCAGCTCTATCAAAACTTCTTGCAAACCTTCATTTTTTTGTCCTCCGGTTCTTTTCAAAGTGCTGTGACTTCTTTATTCTTTATTTGCGACTACGCTAATTTGTGCTGCGCATGGTAGATTGCGTTAGTCATGATGGAAATATGATATTGTGTCTGTGTTCTTTAATTTGTGCATTGTTAGTAAATCACCCGCAGAAATTTCCCCTCCCTTCGGTGCTGTTTTGGACTTGCACTCTCGCACTAATTTGCCCTGTTTAGTAAAACTGGCCCTTAGTGTCAGTGAGCGTATTAGAGTATAGGTTTTATTAATATTTTGAGTCAGTTTTTTATTTTTATATCCTGTTTTTTTTTTTTTAAACTTTAATTTTGCTGTGTTTAATAATGTGCCAATGTTAGTAGTTATCTATATATCTATATTATAAGATAATAAATATATAAATAAATATACAATAAGTTATATATACATTTTGATTTCAATTTTAAGTTATTTTAGCAAATCAAAATAAGCTAAATAAAAATAAGAAATGTTGCCTTGACAACTAGTTAAAATAAAAGATTATTCTGTTTTATTTTACTTTTTTAAGTAACAAAAATGTTTATATATAATAAAAAAAATTATATTTGATTATATATATATATATATTAGTGCTGTCAAACGATTAATCATGATTAGTCGCATCCAAAATAAAAGTTTTTGTTTGCATAATATATGTGTGTGTACTTTGTATATTTATTATGTATATATAAATACACACACATGCATGTATATATTTAAGAAAAATATGTTATGTTTATATATTAAATATATTTATATAAAATATAAATTATATGAATATAAATTTATACATGTAAATACATGTAAATATTTTCAAAATATTTTCTGTATGTGTGTGTATTTATATATACATAATAAATATACACAGCACACACACATATATTATGCAAACAAAAACTTTTATTTTGGATGCGATTAATCGTTTGACAGCACTAATATATATATATATATGTGTGTGTTTCACTAAATTATAATATTATATATAGCTGGTATCATATACATGTATTTAGCATAAATGTGTATTATTTAATTATTTTTTCTCTGTCTTTGACTTACAGCATCATGAATTGATTTTATGTCATAGTTATTTTACTGTTTACAGGTTTGATTGTGACGTCTCACACTATATAGTCTGACAGCCTGCTCTAATATGTCCTACACAAAAATAAATGTGTAAAATTGATAGCCCTAATCTTTATTTGCATATATTTAGTGCATCAAATGTTTTTAGTCAGCTATTCAGCTGTGCAGTAACACAACAGGCCCGAAGCCATCAGTCGCCCCCAGTATCCCCTCTCTGAACCCTTGGAATGCCCCAAGATGTGCCCACCTGAAATATGCATCTGATTTTCCTCCATCTAAACGGCGCCTCGCTTAAAGTCTGCTCATGCTGTGCTGGTGGGAATATTCAAAGCAGCACTTATGAAATATTTATCAGAACACGAAAATTTCCCTGTATTTTAATTACCTGTTTTATACTCGAGGTACAATAAAGATTAAGTGAGCCCACTGCTGAAAGGTGATGCAGTGTTCATTTACAGAGATTATGGTGAATAATTAAAATCTTTTTGGTTGCTCTGCGGATTGGAAGAGGAACCAATGAAAGGATTTATTCAGAGTCAAGCCACATCCATTAATTTTGAATGCGGCCCAAAGCACCTGCACAGAGTGTTAGCATGTTTTATTGAGAGAGTGGCTGTGTTTTCCAAGATCACATGCCTGGAAGGTCCCACTCAAAGGTTTTCTCTGCAGAGTCTATATGTTGTGTGTCATCACACATAAAGCCCCTTAGCTAAACATAAACTCCTCTAACAAGGAAAAAGCACCTTCAGTATGTTCAGGACTGAAACTCCTACGCGAGTATGTGAATTCATGTGTTTCTAGTGACACAAACATGATTTTCACATGTGGCAGCAATTGATAGTGCAAAGTACGTGTTGCATTCTTAGACAACGTTCAGAGGTCGGGAAAATTATTAATTACATATTTATGTATTGTTATTTTTTAGTTAATAACAATTATATTATTTAAAATATTAACAATATTTATTATTTAAATTTAATTGAAATATTTAAAAATAATTAATACTTACATTTTATATATGTCTACATATATATATATATATATATATATATATATATATATATATATGTGTATATGTGTGTGTGTGTAGATAGATATAAAAATGTATAAAACATATCAATGTTTTTTTGTCATTTTATCATTAATTTACTATTATACTGTAGTTTTGTTAATGTTTTGAACTGTTTTTATATTTTACATTCTCTGTTTACATTTTAAAGTTTTAGTAATTTTGTTGTAAGTTTTTGTCATTTTCATTAGTTTTTTAATGTCTACAGTTTTATAATTACATTCAAATTAAAGGGTTAGTAGAACTATTCCTTTAAATTAAATTAAATAGGTTCATATTTTTAATCAGTTTTTATTTTCATATTTTTTATTTTCATTTTTATTTTCATTTCAGTTTTAGTAGTTTTATTGTGCATTAGTTATTTTTAGTGTACATATGAGCACAATTAACAGCTGAGCTCGAGCCACTAATTCGAAAACGTCACGGAGGAACGTTGAGTTGCTTCATTAAAAGATGATTGTATTAGTGTATTAAAAGCAGCGTATTATGTGGAGTAAAGTGTTATGAGAGTATTATTTTTTTTTAATTTTATTTTTAGTAGTTTTATTGTGCATTTTCATGTTTAGCAAATATATATTCAATAAAATTCTATATTATAATATATAATATTGAGTCAAAAAATCCTTTAGAAATATAATTGATAAAATTGATAAAAGTCATACAGGTTTGGAATGACATTTCAATTTTGACATAAAAGTAAACTATTCCTAACTTCCTAACGAAATATTCATACTTAGGATGTATTCACACCTGTCTTGTTTGGTTCGATTGAATCAAACTCAAGTTCGTTTCCCCCTTTGGTGCGGATCTTTTGGGCAGGTGTGAATATAGCAATCCAATCGCACTCTGGTGTGCACACAAACAACCGTACCAAGACCCAGCTGAAGAGGTGGTCTCGGTCCGCTTCCAAATGAACTCTGGTATGGTTGAATGGATGAACCAATGAATGGAAGACCTTAGCACATGTGTGGTTTTGTTTACAATTTCTGGTTCACTTGCAAAAAGAGCAGTGTGAAAGTGAACTGCACCAAACAAAAAAAAAAATCAACATTGTATTTGGTCCGGACCAAAGCAAGTGAACTAACGGACTTTCCTGGTGTGAATACACCCTAAGTAACATTTACATATCTGCTTAAATTCTTGCCTTATTTTAAACAAACACATTGACATCATTGTCATCTCATAAACAGGTAGATGGTTGTAATATTTCTAACTGAGGTCGGAAGGTGATTTTCTTTGAGTGTTGAGTTCCTTGAGTTCTTCCCGACTTGTTTAGGTGAGGGTGTTCCTCTGGGAACTGTCCCTGGAGGCATGTGTGTTTTTATCTTGGCAGGCACTGGTGAGCATGTGAGAAGGGCGCTGTGCTTGGCTCATTTTCATTGATGGCAAGACTTCTCCTTTGCTGGCATTTTCAACAGCCATTGATCCACTGCCTGCCTGATTAATCTTCTATAAAGGGATCAGGAGTCAATTAGTGTCTGAATTTCACTTTGAATTCCACGTGTGCGTCACCTTTCCCTTGATGACCCCGACCCATCTACATGCGTCCTCTGTACCGCACTCCTGAAATATCCATCTCCAGTCAATTTACATGTTTCCCCTTCATTCCTCTCAGAGTAAAGAATACATCTGCATACCAAAGACAAAGGATGTACCTGCAGGAAAGAGACGTGTGTGTTAGCTACCTAGAGACTGAATCAGGTTTCACTAGGATTCATTAGATTTCTGTTTTTAAGTAGAAGCGAGCAAAAGGTTGACATAAGATATGACAAGATAGTGCTGTGCTTGCCTGTCTGGTAATGGTCACAGGTCTAACTTTATGTTCCAAAACCTAGGGAGCTGCTTACCTAGAGAGTATTTTAAGGCATTATAATGTAACAATTCCAGAATGCCCTTTGTCAAGCACAGAGAAATGTGAAGTAGAAGTATTTGTATTTCATTCAAAATTGAAAGTTAACTTAAAAATTATGGATGGATGGTGCGAAAAATTATGGCCAATAAAGATAAGTTGATTTTTTTTTCATGTTATGACTAATAACTGATAAATAGCTGATATTAAAATTCTATACTGTTTTGTCGAAATAGATTAAAAGTAAAACACCAAAAGCTAAAATCACAAAGTGCTACAAGTGAATTTAGAAATTACAACATTATAATATACTGTTTGAAAATGCATATTAATTTAAAATTTGCTAAAAATGTTTTTTTTTTTGTATAATTAAATTAATGTTTTGTAAAGATTAATTTTATGTGAGTGTTAGACGATGGCGAATCTAAGTGTAATCTAAAGGTAAAAATAAATAATGATCTTTAAACAAAAAGATATATACAGTATATATATATATATATATATATATATATATATACAGTATATTAATAATTTAAAAAACAAATCTATATAAAATCATAAAAAAATCTAATATCCGCCATATGATAATATATCATGCATCTCTCATCGAAGCAGTTTAGTCCGAAGGATGAGGGTTATCCCTGCTGATAGATGTTGTAACTTTACCATTCTGATGGCAAAATTATTCAAGGAAAGCCTACAATTTGCTTTAAAGTGGTGTCTATAATAATCATAAATTTTCCTATTATAGGGGGTTTATTCACATATCACCTCCGCATGAATATAATATTTATAACAGTGTGTTTAAATGTACAACAATGACATTTTTTTACCTTTTTTCAGGTGATTCAACGCAGAGAAGATGGCTCTGTTAACTTTTTCCGTGACTGGGAAGCTTATCGTGAAGGATTTGGCAAGATAACAGGAGAGCATTGGCTTGGTAAGCCTTCCGTGTCACTATCTGGAAAACAATCTGTCTGGAAAATGCTTTAGTAATATTAATGTCACTAAGAGATGTATAGAACATTTCCAAACTGTTTTTCTCCTCATTTCTGAGGTGTTACAAATGTTTAAAACAATGTTTAGTTGCATGCAGCTGTAATATCCATTTCTGCATATTAAACAATTTACATCATAGTGTATAATAAGTACTATATATTATGTAATAATCACTATACAAATGGATAGTTTGGTTCATAATATTTTATCAAACAGTTTCCGTTGAAGGAGCAAAACTAACCAGAATAGCTGATCATGTTGTGTCTGAAATGTAAGTAACTTTATATAACTTCTTGTTTATAGAAACTGTTGTATAAAAGCGCACCCGCAACCGTGAATCATAGTTTCACACTTTTTGGTTTTGAATGGCATTAATGTCTTTAAAAGCAAGCTGAGGAGTTATTCTACTTCTGTCGTGACACACACACACACACACACAAACACGCTCATCATGTTTGTCACTCTTTTATATATGACTGTTTTTCCGACAACTGTAAGGAACACGGGCGAGTTCAGTTATTGCCACGGTGAGCTGCCAGCACGGACAAAATGCCAAGCTGTGTGTCCAAAGCCGAGCGTAACAGATGGCTGTGGGTGGACAGGGAGCAGAGCTTTATAAAGAGACTGAATGTAGCGAGGAAACTCATCATAGCGTCCACTGATCAAGCTTTGGACATTTTTTTGCTTCCATCCAATACTGGAATTACAGATTAGTGCTTGTTGATTCAGCTCACAGTTTTTTAAGGAAGTGGTTTCTTAAAATTTAAAGTGCTCTCATTATTTACTCAACTTTGTTATTCCAAACCTGTATTCTGATGTTTTTCCATGAAGAACAAAAATAAAATAAAATTAAATATAAATTAAATAACAATTAAATTAAATTAAATCAAATAATTATTAAATATTAAATATAAATTAAATTAAACAAAAATAAAATAAAATGTAATATTAAATTAAATATAAAATAAAATAAAATAAAGGCGATTTCAGAATGCATTGTGACAAGGTCCGAGGAAATGTGAAGTATAAATATATTTGTATTTCATTCAAAATTGAAAGGTAACTTTTTAAAAATAATGGCCAATACAGATAAGCTAATTGGATAATACATTTTTATGTTATGACGGATAACTTAAATATAGCTGATATTAATATTTTATTATATACTATATGCTATTCTATAAAATAAAATAAAATTGGTCTAAAATCTATTAAATAAAATAAAAAATAAAGGAAATCCCAGAATGAATTGTGACAAGCTCAGGGAAATATAAAGTATGAATATTTCATATTTCAAAAGTATTTGTATTTCATTTCAAAACTGAAAGGTATTTTATTCAAATAAAATTAAAATTAAATAAAAAGTCAAAACACCATATAAGTAGTCCATGTCTTCTGCTTGGTGTTAGGTCTGTTTCTCACACAAAGCTATGATATGGCTTCAAACTGGAATAGAGTCGTATACTCTACTTTTTAGATACTTGACAAACCAGGTTGCTAGTATGAACTGTCATTATATGGGAAAAAAAGCTTAAAGATTCTCAAAAAACATTTGAGAATCCGTTTGCAACGATGTGAGGCAATTAAATGACAGATTTTCATTTTTTGGATGACCTATTCTTTTAAACCTGATAGATGGAATAAGGAAAACAGTGTGGTTTGTTTGTGTATTTTCCGTGACAGCCGGTTGATCTCCAATATGTTGGACGTGGAGAAGATAAATTGCATTTTCTTTTATTTACTGCAAGGTTGCTCCTCTTTCGAGGAAAAAAGATGGCAATATTTTCTGCGAAGGCGATGCTTATGGGCTGCGTCTTGTTTCTTTTTTCTCCTTTGCCTGATAAACATTTTCGGTCTAGACTTGTAGAGTTGTTGTCTGTAATGTGTGCTCAGGGTCCTGTGTCTCAATCAGCCGTGATGAACTATGACAGGCCCGTCACGGAGTGTCATCTTGGAGAGATTGACAGCTTCACAGCGAGTGCAGGACAGCGCTGGCTAGCAGCGTCTCTCACGCCCGCTGTGGCTGAGAATGACTTTTCCCATGGCCTGCTCCTTTTTCTTCACAGTGAGTAAGACAAGCCTAGAGCCATTCCACAGGCTGTTCGACACAGGAGATTGCTTGTGTCGCTGGTGGTCAGGGGTTCGGGTCCCCGTTGGGCAAGCCCAGGATGGAACAGTCCTCCCTGGAGTGATGAGGTTCAGGGCCCTGCCTCATGGTGAAGATGTGCATCGGTGCCAATGAGTTGAGCTGCTCCAGCCCACGCTCTTAATCAATAAGAGACATGAGGGAGCTGGAGACAATTAACCTCCAGGGCTGGCCAAATGAGTTCCAGAAAACATCAACAACACAGACTCATCAGGAATGAGGTGACAGGGAAACCGGGGAGGGCAGAGGACCTGTAGCGAGAGACAATCTAGCCTCTCACCTTCAACAAATAGGATACGGAGCACAGTTCACAATAGCTCTGTTGCAGAACTTGCTCAGGCGCCATTCTGAATTGAATTGGGAATGCCTGATAAATTCCAGTTCAGTTGCTGGATTTAAACTGATTCTGAACAAACAGGATGCAGAATTGCTGTATTTGAATGTATGAAATTAGAATTAAAGTGAATTGGAATTCATATAACTATTTTTAAGTAGAAAAGTTAAACCTTTGAATGTTGAACAAAGCCTTGGCTGAAAGTTTTGAAAAAAGTAAAGCAAAAAGGGTCACACTTTATTTTAAGGACCAATTCTCACTATTAACTTATTAATTAACTATGACTTTTGCCTCAATAAACTCCTGATTTGCTGCTTATTAATATTTAGTAAGCCTGTTGTTAAGGTAGGGTAAAGGGGTCTAAAATGTGGTCATGCAGAATAAGGATAAGAATAATAATTCATAAAAGAATAATAAATTGATTTATGAATACTAATAAATAACCAGTGTGCTTGAATAGAGTGCTGCAGTGATGACGTATTTTTGTAGTCCAACCCAGTTTGCATCAACTTGGTTCCCTCCACAAAAACCCAATAGGATTTTTCCATTGGCTTTTGGATTATTCTGAAAAAATTAGCTCTGTGACCAACAAACATTTATGATTCCTACACATTTTGTTCATCATGATAATCTTCACAAATGAACACAACTTTTAAATTGGTGGAAGTAGGCTATAACAAACTACACCATGGTTGCATGACTGTGACGTCGCCATTTCAAACAACAACTCTTTCAGTCTTTATTTAAATGTTTAAGGTTGAAAAGTTTGCAAGATCACAATTATAAACCCAGTGAGACTGTGAAAGTAGACTAGTGAGTAGTTATGTTTACTTGTAAACAACTGCCTTTTTCAAGTAAAAATCGAGAAAAATAATATAATGAATGGGGTTTTTCTGATTTATTTTATATTGTGGAATTAAATCTGAAAATATCTTGAGCTTGTGTTAACCACAGACATTTTTTAAGGCATTTAACTGGAAAAAAAGCTCATTTCCAGGGTTTGGCTTATGAAAATATGTCATTCATGCAGTACTCTATTAAACTTCATTTCATGCCTCTTCCTGTCATGCAAAGTTCATCTTCCTGTGGGATGTGGACAATCTAATTGAAATTCAGACTCATAAACCTGTAATCATAAACTGATTTCATTAGAGATTTACATTGCTATAAGTGATCAGTGTGATACTCTAATAAGCATAGAAATACTAAAATTGAATTAAGTAATTACATTTTTTATTTAAAAACTTAACTGAACTTTTTTGCTGATACTTTTCAATACTGAGTAAAATATAATTATATTTATCAATATTTCTTTTGGTTTCTATATAGAGCGAATGGCGGACAAATCTGAAGTTTCTCAAAGAAACTTATGAGCTACTTTTGGAATGCATGCAAGCGAAGATCGTTTTAGTGCCGCATTACCAATTAGCATGAAATGCTTATGCATAAATGTAAGTCGAATATTAAGGGAGCAATATGAATATTAATGCACAAGAGTGTATTTTTGTGTCATCAAAGGAGAGGTTTGAATTATCATTCCATAATTTCCTTTTGTAGTGTATTAGCATATCCATTCATGATCAACCTCCCAGAGCACTATAAATAAGTCTTTTATCAGTCATTTTCACATAATTCTGTTGAATTGCTTATAATAAGTCATTCCCATTCCCTGAATATTTACAGATGAGTGTCGATACAAGACTCAAGTGCTCATCAAAAGCTCACACACTTACACTTGTGAGGAACTCCCATGAACTGCTATTGTTCTTAATAATTATAATAATTACATCCTTACAATAGGGAAGAGCGAGGAGTGTTGTAACCCGGGGTGAGTTGTAACACCATCTATTTAACTAATGAAATAAGTTAGAAGGGGGGATCATACGTGACCACCATCCAAGGTCTCTGTGTAAGTATTTACAGGATGTTAAGGTAGTGTACTCTAGTGAAAAATAAATATACTAAAATGTATTTGAAATACATGTATTCCATACTAAGTATAAATACATTTAAACATTTATGTACTTAATAAAAATTCCCTGCAATTGTACTTTTGGTATACTAAACTGGTATACTTAAAGTCTACAAAGCTGGAACAACTAATTTTGTACTTTAATTGTGCAGAAGTAGTACTGAAGTCCAACTAAAGATATACTGAAGTATATTTGATTGTGCTAAAGTGGAAATATTGCAAATATACTGCAGGTACACTTTAAATATCTTGCATTTAAAGACTTATATTATTCAAAGATCATGCAATCCTCATCAATAGTGACATTTTAGGCTTAATATTAATATTGATGTGCACTGTGCACAAGTAGTACTCCAAATGCAGTTTAATTATAATTTTTAAAGTAAGCAAGTCTGTAAATATGTTAATAGATTTTAACTGTGCTTAGTATGAAATAATGTATTTTAAATATATCACTTTTTTACTAAGGGTGGTTTTATGACAGTTTTATTGTTTGATTAATGATTATGTTAATGGGTTTTAAATGATTATACGCTGGTATCAGTTGGTTTCATTTTATATGTAACTGACTGTATCAAGCTTTATTTCTGGGAAATGCCAGATCAGCTAATCAACTATTTCCATTGTTCTGCTACAGAACCCAGCACGATTGAACAAAATAACAGTGAAAATACCACTACTTTTTTAAAACAAACTTTTATTTAGATAAATTAAATTGAACAAAAAAATATTGAAAATAAATTTGTCTAAAATAAAACTGTGAAAAAAATCACAGTATCACAGTTCCCTAAAAATATTGAGATGAACAACTGTTTTTAACATTAATAATAATAATAATAAAAAATCTTGAGCAGCAAATCAGCATATTAGAATGATTTCTAAAGGATCATGTGACCCTGTGAAAATTCAGCTTTATATATTACATTATAAAATATTTAATAAAATATTAAATATTTTATAAAACAATTATTTTAAATTGCATTTAAATCAGAATTGTTTGACAAAATTTGTGTTATTTTTTGCTTTATTTTGAGCTTTAATGAGCATATGAGACTTCTTGCAAAAACATTAAAAAACTCTTATACAGACCCCAAAATCAATTATGAGAATAACTAAAATGTAATTATTTACCAAAGGTAAATGTCAAATTTCAATAACAGTTGTATAGTCTATTAAGGTTCCAAAAATGTTTATGTGTGCACATGTTAACATGATCACAAATCAAATAATAAAGCAGACATGAAATTGTGTGGTGAATGTTTTTATCAGAATCATATTGGCCTGTTCTTGTGTGAAGTGAACTTGCTTCTTTTGCCCAAAATAATGAACTTAAGGAAGAAAAGGGTGTATTTAATCACATTTCCTCTATCCCTGCCGTATCCCTGCACTCATCACATAGCGTTCCTGAAAGTCTGTCCAGCTCCACATCAGCAGAAAAAAGGATCGTTGCCTATAATCTCATCGACCCTCACAAGCCTCGTCTCATCACAAATGTGTCCAGATAGAAGTCAGAAATTGGCACAACTGTTTACACTACAAAAGATTTAGCTATTCGTTTGCTCTTTGTCATGTTTTTGGATACAAGACAAGACAGATGGATGTTTCTGATGAGTTTTTTGGTGACGTGATCTCACTAGAGAGACCCTGAGAGACTATGTGAGAATTTTTCAGCATAATTGATATGAAACGTGTCTGGTTTGCCGGTTCTGCACAGCATGCGGTGTTAGCGACGTCAGTCGGCACTCATTAAACCTGAAATCTGTAATGTCTGCACAATTGGAAAAATAAGAGTTCAATAATAGACTTCTGTCTTTTCAAGGAAGCCTGTCTTATATTTGAGTCTTTATATTAAGGAAGTAGTTTGACAATGAAACATTTTTAATACATGACTCATAACAAATGGTCTGCAGTTTGAAATTGTGTGTCCTCAGTCCTTATCTTCCTGAGAGCAGATACTGCCACAATATCTAGACAGAGATAGAGTCAAACTGTGAAACTGCTTTGCAAAGTATGCAATGACAGACAGTTTAGTCTGACCCTGTGAACTTCCTTCTGGCAAGGAAACTTTGCAGAAGTTGGTCAGGCTGTGGTCGATATATAAAAGACTATGCAGAGGTAAAGAACAAGAACCATTATTTTGTTCATTGATTTATTTTTTCTGAAGATATCATATTTCAGGGCTCACCAATAAGGATGGATTGCCTGAGGGCCAGTGTGAAAGTGTTTCTGTCACTTGCACAATCTCTAGTAAGCACACATACATCTCTAAGATGTCTGTTAAAGAGCGCTTCATCTATTGTGTACAAATTTTGCATGCATTCTGAATCATAAATGTCTTGAAGACAACCATCTTTTAGATGAAAACGCATGCACCAGTGCATTTTGAATCTACATGTTTTTATACCTTACAAACATTTGATTTGATTTTCTGTGCTACGATGAACATTGTGATTTTAACTTTTTTACCAAGTTAAAATTATCTAGCTGGCTTGCATAGAGGTTTTTGTATGGACATGTGAGGGTCTTGGAAGCATCAGTTAGGACATTGAAAATTAAAAAACATTGTGGAATGTTCTAGATCAAATGTGAAGTGTTTTTATGAGTATAGTTGTCATGAAGTCACATTATTACTGTATAATTTCCATCTATTCTTGATCATTAAAAACCATACCGGACCTGGGAGACACAAGGCTTAAGAACACTAGGAAATTAATCAAGGAGAACAGAAACAGGTGAGGAGTAATTAAACACAGACGGAGACTAATGAACTAATGATGAGGACAGGAACAGGAAGGACCAAATATGGGCACAAACGGGGAAAACCAGGAACAACAAAAAACTTTTTAAAAAAACAGGGAAAAAATAAACGGGGGAAAATGGCGCAGAGGTAACTGTTAATGGTCCGGTATTCTGTCACATCCCTCGGGAGACGGGGAACGAGGAGACGAGGAGATACAATACAAACTTCAGTCAAAAATGTTGAATAATTCTGTTTTTTTATTAAAGTTTTTTTTAAAGACATCTCTTATGCTCACCATCTTTTAATTATTGTCATAATGCACATTTTTCTCTCATCTTTGTTTTAAAAAAATGCTTTTATTTAGTAAGGATGCATTAAATTGATCAAAAGTGACAGTAACAACAATTTTTTAATGTTGCAAAAGATTTATAATATATCATTTAACTTTCTATTCATCAAATAACACTGAAAAACATTCCACAAAATATCCACAAAAAATATTAAGCAGCAACAAATGTTTTCAACATTGATAATAATACCAATTAATGATTAGTTTATTGTTATTAGATATTAATATTGAGAACCAATAATAAATTAGAATAACTGCGCAGCAAATAAGCATATCAGTAAGGGCAGCTGAAAATTCAGCTTTGCCATCACAGAAATATATTACAACATGTACATTGAAATATATTATCATATCAAAATGTTTTACAGTAGAAAAGTTATTTAAAATTGTAATACTATTTTACAAATAAATCCAGCCTTGGTTAGCACAAGACATTTTTTATTAGGGCTAAACTACTGGCTCAAATGGACCATTATAAAAAAAATCTTATTTTTAAGCCACTATATTGGCTTGCCTTGTCATGGTTAAGAAAAAATATCTAGCTGTACTTTGCTCTTATCTGCTTCTTTAACAGAGTCAGTGAAAAAGACTTTTGTACTTGTTGAATCACCAGCTGAAAACATAAAAAATCATTCCTCAGTCTACTTCACTGTCATGTGCATTTGCAATTTATTCACAGATATGCACTCTTGCTTCAGCTAGCGATAAATGAAGATGTTATCTCAAGGGCTTTTTGACCCATTACATTCTCCTTTTTTGTGGTGGAGCATGTAAACAGCGTGAACGCATCTCGTAAGTGAAGAAAGCGAGGGTGGATGGATGCCGTTGAGTTACGAGCAGAACATCTCAGAAAAGCATGCCGGTGGCTTTTATTTCTTACAGCTTGACATACGAGTGTAACTTCCATTTTCTACACATGCATAAACTGGCTGTGCCTCAGGCGCTCGTGCTGGTCACGAGAGAAAGAAGTCATTAACTGCTTCTACCAGGTTTTCCCTCGTCTCTCTCAATGTATTGCTGAATGTCGGAATATCGTAATCCCCCTTAAATCTCGGCTTTCTCGCTTCCTGCTTTATTTTCTTATTCGGATGTTGAATCCTGCTGATTTCATTAAGCTTAGACAGGCATTTTCTCACCACTGATGTGGGCTCCATGCAGGCTCCCCACGTCTGGCCGAGTGAATTTTAAAAAGTGGGTTAAAAAGATGGCCGCCTCTCCTGAGTGTTTCTCCCCTGTCTCTGCACTCATTACTCAACACAGAATCTCCATTAATAGACTGCTATGCATTCTAACAGCCCGAGCCACTTCAAAAATGAGCCATGCTGTGATCGGAGCCTGGGAAGTCTGCTTTTGGCTACCTGGTCTGGTTTATTGTCATTCTAATCCCAGTTTAACACCTCTGGTGTGACTGTAAATGCAGACCTTGAGCCAAATACTCATCACCAAACACCAATGACTTGTACATATGGGTTCAGTCATTTTAGACACTTCCAAAACTGTTGCAACAGAGATGGAAATACAATTTTTAAATACATGAATTATGTTCCCATCGTTGTTGCCACAGATTTAGAAGTGCATTTTTCTGTTCTAAAGAAGGGGGCATCCCAATACTTTTGTCTATATAGTGTATGTACAAGTCATTGGTGTTTGGTGATGAGTTTTTGGCTCAAGGTCTGCATTTACAGTCACACCAGAGGTGTTAAACTGGGAGTAGGACTTGGTTTTATGCAGACCAGTCAAGTTCTTCCACACTGACTGAATCAATAATTTTCTTTTTGAACCTTGTCTTATACACAGAGGCATTGTCATGTTAGAATAGAAAAGGGTCCTGTCCAAACTGTTGCTATAATATTAGAAGCACACAATTTCCTAGAATATCATTATATGCTTTAACATTAAGATTTGTACTCATAGAAATTACTAAAGTAGTCAAACCTGTTCATTAGAAGGGGGCGACCCAATACTTTTGGCAATATAGTATATATATATATATATATATATAATATTTTATGTTTTGTTATAAGTGTTATTTTTTTCTTAAAAGAAACCCCCAAACAAAACAACAACAACAAAATAGTCTTGCTAATTTGCTTTATTTCCAACTCTATTCAAGCTACATCAAGGCTCTGCTGGTTTTCTCTCTCTTTCTTCGCATCCTCACCTCCTCGTGTCTTTTTGAAATTCATGGTTTGTTCTCTCACTCGCTCATTTTCAATCCGTATCCTGCTATTACACTCCCAAAACCCCCTGGATGTTACACCGAGATGTATGGCCGAGATACTGCTGACAAACATATTTTCCTTTCTCTGCTTGTCTCCTGTTTTTTTACTCTCTCTCTCTGTGTGCTTGTGTAAGCTCTCCCTTCTGAATCACACTATTATTGTTTACTTCCACAAGATGGAAGAATCCACTATATACAGTGACCTCCTCAATATTTAAAAACCAGAGGTTTTCAAAGAACACGAGTCGATACTGTGACTCTCCATTGTACAGATGCTCAAGCGAGATGTTTCTGTCAGAAAGTGTTAATTCAGAATAAATTTTTAAACAGTCTAAAGTGCAGCTGATGCTGTAGTGGGTTCGATCACAGCTGCGGGAGAGAAACCTTTACATCTCACAAGCCGAGAGAAGTTTGACATTTTTGTTGATCTTCTAATCAACACAAGAGTCGGCGAGGTGCAATTAGTGCTTGAATTTCTTTTTTAACTGTGTTTAACTGTGCAAGTGGCTTATTGATGAGAGCAATAACAGTCTATAGTGAAGCTACTCTGTTGAAAAGTAGTTAGCTAGACTAAGTTATTAACAAATGTAACTGTAAACTATGCTGTGGCTTTTTAAAGGATTTAGTCAAGCTCTGTATTAGTCAGCGCAGCCTGTAACGTGGGTGGAAATGAGAATTATCAGTCAATATAGTGACCTTCACCTTAAGTGCACTTTCATTATGTATGCAGAAAGATAAAGTTGGTGGTTCAAGTACTGTGTACTGGCATCCTGTCCAACGTAAAATAAAACTGCTCAGTTCTAGAAAAATGTATATATTATTAAGAAAATGTATAGAAACACAGTGGAAAACATGAATGAATAGCTTAAAAAGGTATAACATCTAAATATTTATACATATAGTGTAAAGTATGAATATTTATAAAGTAAAGTAAAATACATAAAATCTATGAATATATATAAGTATATTTATTTATGCTAAATATTTGTTTTGAAGATGAAAAATGGAGTTCAAGAAATATTACTAAAGGATGACTCATATGAGTCATCTTATGAAATGTTTCATTGAAATGAACAATCAAACAAACTAATTTATGAAAAAGACTCAGTTTGAACAACAGTATTTGTGCAAGAGAGGAAAAGTTTCTACACCGTTACCATTTTATTTCAGGTTTTAAGCATGAATCTAATAAATTAGTGATATTTATGCTTAAAAAATTTTAGATTATAAATGAATTTACTTGTTGACATGTTCTCTGAAAACAAGTCTTTATGAGCAGCTTTGCTTTTCAAGTACACTGACTTTGTTTTAAGAATGTCTAGATAGTTTTTACTGGAAAACGACAAAAATACTGAGTAAGACTCAGAGAGACTGTTTTTTTGCAGTGTGGGCAACTGTCACACTACTGAAAAATGTAGTGCTGCTACTTTTAGTTAGTTACTGGCTGGCTGGCGCCGCTGTTGTGATACCTATTTTAACAATGCGTTCCTCTCATGATGGATTTAGTCTTCCCTTTACAATTTAGTCTTCTTCACAGGTCAGGTTTCCTCCTTGAGATCTCTGTGCATTTTCATACATCTCATGTAAGGTAATAGAGAACAGCGTTGTGTCCACATCCAGCAATAGTCATCTTGGTCTGTGGGTGAATTCCCGGATGACTCAGAGAGATAAAAATAACAGACGGACAAAATAAATAGGGTAGATCTTTCAAGACACAACCATCGCCCCGTCGATAGAGTGCTGCAATGTGTCTACAGACTGGAGGAATGAATCTAAGCAGGGAAATAGATGGATATCAAACCAATGTGGTCTCTACTGACTTGTTTGGCGCTATGAAAATATTGGCAATTTTCACTGAGTCTTTATCTGTGATTTATCTGTGAGTATAGCTCTCCAGAGGCTCTGAATAAAACATGGCCTTGCTCAGCATCCACAAAGCGTTCCATTAATCGCCATTCGGATTGTTTTAGACCGACTACTTATCTCGCGCCGTGGATTAACCACACGGTGCTCTCTGGCCATGCACGGATGGCCTTGAATTTTATGGGGGAGATGCGAGCTAAAATTGAAAACTCCTCTGATCTTCTTCTCCTCCCGTCCTTGCCCTTCTGCATTATTTTCTATTCCTCTCTCTATCTTTCTTCTTATGAGATGCTATCACAGCTTTCGGCTTCGCTTTTAAACACCCTAATCCATTATAAATGTTATCAATCCCAGTGTTTTCCTCTTGGAAAAGAAAAAGTCATGACAGACACTAGTAATGCTTCTCCAAGCATGCATGCCTGTGTTATCATTGCATATTTTCACAGTGTTTCCCAACTGTGTTTGTTTTACCTGCACAGACCCATCCGGAAACATCACTTCATCAACACCAGAAAAGCATCACCTCATATGAAGCAGTTATGTTAATGAGAAGATCATGACAGAACTTTTGCGACAGGTTTGGTTGCATACGCTCTTAAAAATGAAGGTTCTTTATTGCTGACAGTGGTTCCATGTAGAAACTTTAACATTTCCATTGCACAAAAGGTTCTTTATATTGGAAAAAGGTTCGTCAGATTATTCAAATATTCACACTAAGAAAGAAATGGTTCTTTTTAAGATCTGTTCACTGAAAGGTTCTTTGGGAACCCCAAATGGATCTACTGTTGCACCACTATGAAAACACACCTTTGGAACCTTTATTTTTAAGAGTGTAAAGTGACCCCAAAAAGTATTTTGACATTTTAACCACACTTATAAATGTCTGAATGTCTTTGCATTATATAACAAAAACCAAACCAAGTAGCATTTATTTATATTATTTTATTATTTATAAACAAAATTATTTATAAAATCTTTCCCCATGGAACCTGCTCAAGTTCCCTCTGGTTGCGAATCACTGATTTAAGAGACGTTAGTTATTTTACTTGAGAAAACTTTGTGATTTAACTTGCACAACTAACCGAACAAAACCCTGTTCACATAAAAATAATTCATCATTTCTTTTGATGTGGCACAAAATCTTATTCATGACCAGTGTTGGGCACGTTACTTTAAAAAAGTAATTAGTTATAGTTACTAGTTACTTCTCACAAATAGTAACTGAGTTAGTAACTGAGTTACATCATTATAAAAGTAACTAATTACCAGGGAAAGTAACTATTGTGTTACTTTTTTTAAAAAATGTTAAAATATGTCAAATAACTCGGATGCCACCAATATTAAATATGTTAAATGAATGAAATGGACACTAAATAGAATAAATTATTATTATAAAACATTGTAAATTAATCTACACTATTTATCTACTGACACTTAGCATCAGTCAGTCAAGTATTATAATATGATATTATGATAATTTAGCATTATATGATGATAGAACTTTGGTCATGAATGAAGTATGAATGCATATTTGTCATGTTGACTGAACTTAGGATTGCTGGTGGTGCTTAAGATATTGTTTGTCATTTAGTGTGTTTATAACAAAAGGGGGAAAAATGATAAGATAAAACTACTACGAATTCTACTACTAATAACAATATAAATCACACTAAGGATTAATGAGCTGCTGGGTTAATGAATATTAATCAGGTTGTCTGTGTTCGCTCGAATTGATTTGCTGAAATCAAAACAGGGAGGATAATAGGTGAGGGCCGGCCAATGAGATTGTCGTTTGCGCATTCCAAAATTCCAAAGGAACTCCTTTATTTTGACAGGAAAATACAACAAAGAATATCGTTTACATGTAGCGCATCAATTCTGCATGTTATGAAAGACTCTCTCGCTCTGTATCTTTCTTTGCGCGCGCGCGCGTGTGCGTGTGCGTGTGTGTGTGTGTGTGTGTGAGAGAGACAAAGCTACGGCGAGCCGTGCGCTTCACACTAGAGTTTACGGTACGTCAAATACAGCTACACTGTGCATCCATTCAGATGAACTGAAAAATAAAATTCTAATAATATTATAATAAATTATAGTAACGCCGCATTTTATTGTCAGTCACGGTAATTGCGTTGTAACGGGGGAAACAGTAATTCGTTTGATTACACGTTACTGAAAACAATAATGCCGTTAGTAACGCCGTTTATTTATAACGCCGTTATTCCCATCACTGTTCATGACTGTGCAAAGGTTGCATCTGGCCAAGGATTCTTCTCATTATTAAGACGGATGCAAAGCTTTACCGTTCTCAGAGATGATGCATTTTTAAAGATGTTAAATAGCAATGCACCATTGAATGCTTCAGATTCCTAATGGGAGCTATTTTTCAAGAAGTATTATTTTTCTAGTCTCTGTAACCTTCGGGATGCTCTACATATTTTCTGTCCCATGGCATCCATTCATTTAGCCAAACCTGATGCAGTAATGAACTGTAATGTGTGTTTTGTGAAGCGTTTCAGAGGAATAGGCAGGCGGCGAGCTACATGAATCCGGGTCGGCACACAGATAGGATGCTGATGTCCCTGATAAGATTTCAGCTGATGGCAACGCAAAGCTGCTGTGATGCTATCAGTGAAAACACTCCAGCTAATTAACACTGCTAACCAAAAGGCCATTAATACCTCATAACTTCATAGATGAATGTGGGGAACAGACCTGGCCTTCTTATCTTATTAATACAGCATACACCGCGATGGGGAACTAGAGGATAGTTCAGGCAAAAATTAATATTCTCTCTTCATTTACTCACCCTCATGTTGTTGCACACTTGTGTGACTTCTGAGAGAACATTAAAGAAGAAATGTTGAATATTGTGCTAGTTACTCATTTTCATGCAGTTAATAAATACATAATGAAGCTTTCAGGCTTCAAAAAGTAACCAAAAGCATCATAAATGCATCATTGAAGTGTCATAAATGTAGTCCATATGACTAGTGCACTATATTTCAAATAGTCTAGATAGAACCATACAATAGATTTGTGTGGTGAACAGACGGAAATCATTTCAAAATCAAAAAATACTGACAGTCCATTTAATGAATCAGAAAACTTGAAAACAGAATGCTTTGTTCATGAATCAGACCATTTAACTCATTGAATCAATGATCCGGTTCTTTGAATTATAATTTCACTTGGAAGATTATTACTGAATAATGACTTGGGGGGGGTTAATGCTTAATGAGGGATAGTTCACCCAAAAATGAAAATTATGTCATTTATTCACCCTCCAATTGTTTAAACCTGTATGAGTTTCTTTCTTTTGCTGAACACAAAATAAGTTATTTTGAAGAACGGTGGTAACCAGATGGTAGCCATTTTTTCCCATGCTATCAAACTCAATGGCTACTGTCAACTGTTTGGTTACCAATATTCTTCAAATAATCTTCTTTGTGCTCAACAGAAGAAATAAACTACAGATTCAGAACAACTTGAGGATGAGTAAATGATGACAGAATTCATTTTTGGGGAACTATCCCTTTAGATTTAGCAAGGTTTCCAATCCTCATACCTCAACATTTCTCCTCTTTGTGTTTCTTAGAAAAAGCAAATCATACAGGTTTGGAATGACATGAGTGTGCAAATGATAACCAATTTTTACTTTTTGAGTGTATCCCTTCAAAACTGAGCCTTTGTGTGACCAGCAGTAAAATATAGGAACTGCTGCTGTTCTGAACTCCACTATAAAGACTCTTGGAGTCTAAATGCATTATTTAAGACGTTCTGATTTATTTAATTTTCCATATGTATAGACGAGTGAGATGGCTGCTTGTGTGCGCCACAGTATCCCAACACACAAATTAAGTTTTTACCTTAGTGACACGTGAAATGTTATTTGTTGTGACAGTCCCCCCATGAATAAAGGATGTGAATCGCGCTGGATCCAACGACAGTCTTGTTCAGCTTCATTTTTGTTAGTGCCAGTTCAAACATGCTCTGTTGGCACATATTAAATTAGAATGAATTAATTCAAATTTATGGTGCTGGTTTAATATGTGTGCTCCTGACGTTGCGCTCTTGTGCTCAAGCTGGAGACACAGATTCAAGTCCAAACCAAAGTCCTTATGAAGCAAGCTGTTGTATGTGCATATGCATAGATTTACAGCTTTACAGCATTATGAGCCAGTTATATGATTATTAGATTTGCTTTTCTAGAGCTATACACTATATAAAAGTATATTTACATGGATTGTTGCATGTTAGTTATGCCAGCAAAATCATTTACTCAAAGGATTTGTTCAAGAAAGGCCAAGTGACGTTCACTCACTCAGTCATTCACTAAAACAATTCATTCAAAAACATTGATTCATCCTGGAATAAAACAAGTGCATGTGTTTATAAGTGAGTCAGTGAATCATTCACACAGCTGATTTGTTCAAAATAATTTATTCATTTAGGAAAGAAAACGATTGGCTTTATTTATGAGTGGTTCATTGATTAACTTACTCAAACCATTCATTCAAAAACATCAGTTCATTCAGGACAGACCAAGTGACTCTGTTTATGAGTGAGTCACTGAATCATTTACTCAAACAATTCATTCAAAAACGATTCATTCTGGAACAAAACAAGTGCATGTCTTTATGAGTGAGTCAGTGAATTATTCACACATTTGTTAAAAAACAACACTGATCCATTCTGGAACAAAACTAATGAGTGAATGAATCAGAGAATCATTCACAGAACCGATTTGTTCAAACACACCAATTCAGTCAAGTAACACTAATTAATATAGGAACACCAGTATGACGTTTGTCTGGAACTATTTATGTTTGTGGAGCAAAAATGGACAAAATAACTGGCAATATTGTTTCTTAAAGTTAGGTTACTTAATATTAATGACTTGGTTAATTAACTCTTGTATAAAATTAATTAAAGAAAAATAATCCCTTAAAAATAAAGTCATAATAAAAACTTAACATTACATTAAAGGTACAGAATTGACCATTTAAAGTGCACTTAACCAGAATAACAAAGGATTTGTGCTTTTGTGAATTCTGTAATGAGAAATCAGCTAAATTAAATGCACAATGGTGTATCACATTAGCAGTAGTCATAGATAATTACCCTTCTTTAATGGTGCAGAGTTCATTATCAGCGTCTTTAATTGGATTGGTCAGGAATGTATGAATGCCAATGATATAAAGCAGGTCTCCCTGTTCTGTAGCTTCTATGTGTTCAGCAAGTTGCCAGAAACACTGTGTTCGTTCCAGTCTCTGGAGGCAGGTCTCCATATGCTCTTTTTAATTGCGCTGAAACAACTGCATTGATCTGAAGTGTACTTACAGATGTGTTTTCAATAGCGTATGAACAGCTGTTCTGCTCTAGGTTTTACACCTTGTCCATTTTACCTCAGCTGTTTCCAAAGCACTGCGCTCCGGTACCTTATTGAGTCTCTTATTTAATGCTCTGATCTGGTGTCTGACAGCGGAAGGGTCGTTGCATATTCTTCCAGAATCCCTCTGGAGGTTCATGCAGATGACAAGAGACACGTTCTTCGTTCTGAATATGTAAACAAGAGCTGCATCAGGCGTAATTAAATCCCTTTTTCTTGATTTGCATATAATTGAGCTCAAGGCCCAAAAATGGATTTCACAGAGACTTGCAAGACAGGCTTTGGAAAATTAGCAAAATCGATATTGGTGCGGTCGACAGCGCCCACCTGTAAACAGCAGCTTTGATGCGGCTCACTGGGAAGGGACGGGCACATTAGGTGCGATGATTCATCCTGCGGAGAACTGAAGAAGCACCGGATGCTGTGTCACTCTGCTGGCAGGTGTTCAAAGCCCTGTATGCCGCGACCTCAGGGTGCAATCACATGTGTGAATTTGTGTGTTTGTGAGAGTGGAAACCCCTGCCCTGAACTCCAATCTCTCTGCCTCGTTTCTCCAATGTCTCGCTTTTGTCTGACAGGGCGCAGGGAACAGCCATGCGAGACGCGTCTCATAGAACGGTTTGCGACGAGCAGCAGAGCCCTCACTGAAACGCAGATGAAGCAGCTTGATTAAAAATTAATAGCAGAGGACGGTTAGATGGGGAGAAAATGAGCACAGCTTTTGGCCTGTCAGAAAGAAATCTGTCCTCTGCTGGCACGGCTCAGCACGAGGGCCTCCGTTTTCACCATTGCCTCACGTCCTCAAGTGCCTCGCTTTAGTTCTAATTGAAACACGAACTGCGCTTCCTTTAAAGAGGCCTCAGAAGAATTGAAATGTGGAATTAAGAAGCCCAGAGTCCAGCAGTGAATCAACAAGTACTTTTACTGTTTAGATGCAAAGAAGGTCATGCACTATACAAAACTCAGTTGAGAATGCCTTTTAAATTCCAATTTCATTCAAACAGGTGCAGAATTGGAATTTAAATGTAAGGAAGTAGAATTAAAATGACTTGAAATTCCAAGAAATTCATGTAATTGTAAGTTTTCATTAGAAAAGCCAAGTTGGAATGTCAGTTTAAAAAGTTTTAAAAGCCTTGATGTCTCAGAGTTTAAAGTACGGATGGATGGACGGTTGGATAGATAGATAGATAGATAGATAGATAGATAGATAGATAGATAGATAGATTGTATGGAAAATTGAAGCTTGGGCATTCTGTCTAATATCTTCTTTTGCTTTTCACTGAAGAAAGAAAGTTATATAGGTTTAACCCTCTGGTGCTGTTCGGTCATTTTAGACCAAAAAAAAAAGTTTCGAATTTTTAAAAATCGCTGCTTCATTGGAATCTTACGAAACTAACATTTCAAACCAAAAAAAAAAAAAAAAAAAAATCTAAACCTTTACAAAAAGTTGTCTTTGAGAATGTCTAAATATATATCCAGATCCACAACTTAATAAAAATAATTATTTATGCCTAAAAACCACTAGAGAGTTTATAAACCTTTTATATAGAGCTATATAGGAATCTAGTGGCTAAACCATGGAATTGCAGATGTTTTTCTTTTTTACTCTGACAAGATGGCACTAATCTGACTTCAAAAATTGGATTTTAAAGGCATTGTCTCTATTTTAACATGAAATACTGCCATAATTGAAAAGTAATATCAAAGTCTTAGAATTTTTTTTTTATTATTATTTTCAATGGGAAAATGTTGATCATAATTATTGCATAAATATTAATTAGTACCATGAAATTCTCTCAAAATACAAAATAAAAAATATTATGGAACAAAAATATATTACATTGATTTTACTGAAAATGAAAAAAGTTACATTTCGGGTGTTCGGTCAGTTTCGTTACATTTCGGGTGTTCGGTCAGTTTCGTTACATTTCGGGTGTTCGTGAACAACACAAGTGTGACCTCCAAATGAACAATACCAGAGGGTTACAATGACATGAGGGTGAGTAAATGATGACAGGATATTTATTTAAGTGAACTAACCCTTTAATTCCGACTGTTTCATTCAAGCCCGACATGAAGCCTTTCAAAGTTAAACGGCACTTTAAAGTAGCTTTTACAGAACAATTGATTAATTACTACCTTCTACACCGGAGTACTTCATACTAATTCAGGGCAACATGTTCACTGTTTGATATATCTCTAAGAAATGATTGTTACTTGGGTAGAGCGAGTCTCTTGAGATTTAAAGGCCTGAATGTAATTATGTAAATTTAGAGGAAACCCACAGTTTAAACATAACTATGGTACTTACATTTCAAAGATTTCTGTTTGATGTCAGAGCATGTTACATTTTATGCCTGAAGATATGTAAATTTTCATTCTAATAGCCAAAAGACATTTTGACTCCTTTCAGCAAAAAATACTAAGCTGTGTTTTATAGACAATATGGAAAAAACTGAATTATGTTGTAAACTGATGAACATGTGACAAGTTCAGCTTTTGAGATGCTTAATTATTCGAATGCTTTTAATTTTGGTATTTTAAGTGGAAAGAATTAAAAAAATATATTTTCTTGTTTGTAAAGGCCCTAGGTTGTCTTTGTGGCTCCACACATACAGTATATCTACTAGGATGCTAGGAAACATTTGAATGAAAGTAGCCTTGTTTATTTTTTCTTTCACATGAAAAACATAGTTTTCCCCCAGGGACTTTTTGTAAATGCAAGAGAACTGTTGTTCTGTTCACAATTCAACAATTAAAAAAAGCTATTTCACCACAATATAGAAGATGTTTGGTGATTAAACAACATTGTTGGCCCATCAAGGCCGTAGAAATGAAATGATGAAAGGTCGAGGGGCTTGTGTTTGATTTTGTTGTGTGGACTCCTCCCCGCAGGGCTTTCAGACGGCAGTTTCAGGGGTGATCAATGCTTCCCAAAAACAGATCAAACCGGCTTTGTGTCAACAACACTGGCAGCTATATGAAGTCACCCTGAGATGTTATTGCTTCTGTATCCAACTCATACATATGATTTACAGCAGTCATTCTCAATGGGTTTCTTCAGGAAACAGATTTTATATTGGACATCTAGTGGCAACTTAACACGGTACCAAAATGTACTGTGTGAGATATATATATATATATATAGAGAGAGAGAGAGAGAGAGAGAGAGAGAGTGTAACGGATTAAATTTTTCAAGCAATCTACTTGCAGATTACTTACAAATTGTAGTCTTTTACTAATTCCAAAATACATGACAAAAATTGTAGTTAGTGACGTAATCCATTACATTACACATTTTAGTCAGACTACTTTTTGATTACTTTTAACCTAACTCATTTATCACATTGATTTAAATAGGATAATATTGCACCATATTGATATTAAAATGCAAAGAAAAAATATATTCCATTCGTTGTTATTAACAACATAAAGTGAACTAAGCATTACATTATTTCAAGGTTTCCCAAACTGGGGTTCATGAAGGATCTGCGGGGGGTTTGTGAGTTTAATGAAAAGCCAATAATTAAGTCATAAAAATGTAAAATTAATTTAAATTATTTTTAAATAACATCAATCAAAATAAAACGCTTACTAAAAAATGAAATATTTTGTTTACCTGCTTGTCATGCAGGCATTTTAGAAATTAATATTAAAAAGATGAAAAAGAATTAGGTAGAATCAATACATTCTGAATAATGTATTGCTATTGTGTGAAAATATGTAATCAAGTAATCAATAAAAAAGTAACTGTAGTCTTATTTTAAAATGCAATCTAATCTAATTAAAAGTACTGATTTTTGGAATCTGATTACATAATCCATATTGCATGTAATCAGTTACTACCCAGGTGTGTGTCTGTTTGTGTATATATATATATTTTTTTATTATATGTATATATTCGTAGTGCATATATATTTTGTAAGAGTGTATTTTCATAGTATATACATACTATATGAGGAAAAAAAACATAATAATAATTTATATATCACAGTGGTTGCCATAAAACAGGTCAGGCTACAAGCTTGTTGGGAAAAAACAGTGGACTTATCAAAGTATGGTCAGTTCCTGATCATATCATGCAGACCATCAAGAAGATGGGTCTCGTATCAGGTTATCTGGAGCCGTTTGAAGCCCCGACCAGGTTAAGATAATCATACGCACATTAGTTTTTACATGAAGAACAGCACAGCCAGCCTTCTGTCTTTAACACGGCTGTTCAGATATATCGCACCTCTGTGTAACATTTCTGAATCCCTGGGTCGAAACAGAAATGACCTTCGAGTGCAAATGGCCTATCCATTTAGTCAGCGCGGAGACCATTAGAAGGGTGTTGGTGCTTAATAGAGCCTGATGTTGCGCTCGGCTGCCGCTGGAACGGCACCACACCAGTCCCCCTCCATTCACAGCCATCATAACCATCTCTGTCATTATGCCAATATCATTTGAACAAATGTTAGTCTATTCTGCAGGACTGGAGGGAGGCAGATAGACTGCTGCTTCTCACTAGGGCTATCTTATAACTTTAAATTCTCAAAGTGTGGGGCACATTTCACTGCTACGGGATGTTTCTTAAAGGTGTAGGAGCCAAAAATAGACATTTTAATTTAAGGACAGAAAATATATATAGCTATGGACAAAAGTATTGGGACACACCTCTTGTATAAAACCAAGCATCTAGCCATGCAGTCTGCATTTACAAACATTTGTGGGGAAAAAAAATGGATCGAAGAAGAGTTCAGTGAATTAATTCAAAAATGGTACTGTGATAGGATCCAAAAATGTGCAGCAGGAGCTTCATGGAATGGATTTCAGTTGCATATAACCCTTACATCACCAAGTACAATGCCAAGCATTGGATGGCGTGGTGTAAAGCATGCTGCCACTGGACTCTGGAGCAGTGGAAACCTGTTCTGTGGGGTGACGAATCACACTTCTATGTTTGGCTTCTGTGTAAAGACAAGTGTGGATGAGTTTGGTGTGAATGAACTTGACTGACCCACTCAGAGCCTTGACCTTAACTTCATCAAACATCTTTGGGATAAACTGGAACGAAGATTGCGAGTCAGACCTCACAAATGCTCTACTGAATGAACGTGCAAAAATTCCCACAGAAGCACTTCAAAATCTAGTGGAAAGTCTTCCCAGAAGATTGGAAGCTATTATAGCAATATGCAAAGGGGAGACCAAATTCATATTGAAGTATATGTATTTGAAATGCAATGTCATACAAGTACCTGTTGGTGTAATGGTGTCCCAATACGTTTTTCCATATGGTGCATGTATATGTATAAGTCTAAGTTGAATTACTAAAACTAAAACTGAAATAAAAATAAATCAAAAATGATATAATAATAAAATATAAAAAAAAAATCAAAAGCTAATAAAAATGACAAAATCGCATAACAAATTTATGAAAGTTTAAACTAAAATAAAATGAAAACTGAAATGATAATTTAAAATATTAATGAATATTATACATAAAAATACTAAAGCAACATGCATAATAACTAATATTTGCATAAATGTTCATAATAATAATAATAATATTAGATGCACAATTCATAAATGTTTTTAAATGATTTATAGCCTAGCGTTAATTTTAATTTAATTTTATTTTATTTTATTTCTGGTCTTCTTGTGGAAGATTTATTCAGTGCAAGTTTTTTTTTTTTTTCTAGTGTTTATTTTTGGATGACATCATTAATTCCTCTTTTAAAACATAACAGCAACTTTTCATTATCTAATCAATTCCTGATTGATAAAATCAAGTCCTACCCTACATGTTTTCTCTCTGAATATGTTGTTTCATTCTGAAATTCGGCAGTTTATGCAAATGAAATGGGTTTAGAATGGCTTCACGTGGACTTTAAAACAATATCTCAGTGTCAGTGCTAATGTTAATAATTTTTATAACCCGTAGCCCTTTTTTGGGAGATATCTAATGGCTGTTGGACATCTGTTAGGCACAGTATGATGCTTTTTAAGCAACACATTCTGTTTAGCAAATATGGCCGCATGCAGCTAAAGTTTATTCACCTAACACCCTACCCAAACATGCACTGCGGTTCACAACAGCTGAAGACCAGCAGCAAGCTACGATTAGACCTAGCAAAACTCTGCTGTATTGATTTTCTGTCCTGGGGGTGCAACGCACATGCCAGCGAATGGGCTACAAAGGGAATTCATTTGTAGGCAAGCACATTAGTTTCCTGTCAAGCTCCTCTCCTCCTCTCTGTGAAAACTGGGTGGAATATTAAGAGCAGAACTTACTAGAATCTGGGTCTCCTGTTGAGATATTGATCCCAGGAAGTAGACCAGAGTCCTTCAAGCTGGTCTGAGCTAAGAAAGAGATGTTATGTCTCTAGCAGGCCCGCCCCTCGGAGAGAGAAGATGTGCACCTTGTGCTTTCTGAAGTACACTGTTGCACTGGTTCCCATAAAACTTTGCTACGAATGTAGCTGTGGAATCTTAAAGTTCACTGCTAGTTCTTTTCATGTTAGACAAAGAAGTTTGAAAACAAAAGCCCAGTCGCAGGTGTTAGATGATAAAGTTAAAGTACAAGTTTTGAGGAAAAATTTCTGATTTAATAGAATAGATGGTTCTATTCTGTTCATTTCTGAATAGATGGTTTCACTATTATCAAGACTATTCTGAGCTGTGAAGGCAGCAGACAGGGAAAATATATAAGGAAAAAAAGTCAATTTCACACTTTTAAGAGCCCTCAACACTCCAAGAAGAGTCTGTAAAAAAGAATAGGGACCAGTCATAATATGCAGGAATTGTATTGTACTGATATTTCAGGATATATTTCATATTTATTTTTTACAGGTGTTTTTCCCATATTATGGATTACACATCAAATTGTTTGTGTTTTAGATTTATAGAAAATGTCTGTAAACTTAACAGGCAGAAAATTACCAGTACCCTTTCTGTTATTGTACTGATTTCTTCTCAAATTGAAAAACAAATTGGTAAACTTGTATAACATAAAAGAAAAAATAAAGTAAAGTAAAATAAAATATTGAACTATTGAAGTGTTGGGGAATTTTTTTTTCCACAGAACATCATTGAATTTCAGTTTGTAATGTTGTTAAATTTCATGTTAATGTTGTCTAATTTCATTTTATATATATATATATATATATATATATATATATACATACACAAAATATATATATATATTATATACACACACACACACACACACACATCCATCATTTCTGTCTGAATACATTTTCTAGCATTAATATGCCCACATATATTAAAAAGGCAAATTTCTCATGGGGTGTACTTGCAAACTAACAGTAACTAATATTTGCATAAATGTTAATTTTTAATACACTTTTTTTTTTTTTTTTAGGAAAGTTTTCTATGCAAAACTTACCATGGGCATTCTGAGTGGTTGCAGGGGTGTAGCTACATGATTGCTAAGGCGTTTTGAGTGTTTTTTAGCATATTGCTGGCACATCTCTCCTCACACAAGTCACATGATTTGAGGTTTCATTAATGTTTGTAGCAGAAGCTGGTTACCTAAACACTCTTTCAGCCTTCTGTATATTCAAATAAATCTCATCTGTACATTTTTCCATTAACTTCATCTAAATCTCTTTTTCAGGCATGAAACGAATCCATGCACTTACCATTCAAGCCAACTACGAGCTGAGGATTGACCTGGAGGACTTCGAGAACAGTACCTCCTTTGCAAAGTACGGCTCTTTTGGAGTGGGTTTGTTCTCTGTTGACCCCGACGAGGATGGCTACCCACTGAGCGTTGCGGACTACTCCGGCACGGCAGGTATGCTACACATTATTCTGCCTTTGACTGAGAGTTCCTGTGCTTACCTGTAGTGTGGAGCCAAAAACTATTACATTTAGTGCAAAGGCAGAGGTCTCACAGAAAGCCATAGGTCATAGTGTCCTGCTTTTAAAGCTCTGTATTCTTAAGACATCCTGCACATCAGCAGTTCAATCGTGGACCTGCATTGATGTCTGGAGCCAAAGTTCATGTCAGGTTTAATGGGGAGCCTCAGGTGAATGCTGGTAAAAGCTCTTCGGCTGATATGTAGTCTCGCCTAGACAGACTTTTAAAAGATTGTTCTGGCCAAGAACACCCACTTTAGACTGAGACAATTTAACTGGCATTCATTGTGTTCAGTTTCATTACAATATTTTTTTTTTCATTTAGGGACATAAATCTGAAATATCAGTAGTCTCGGCAAAACAAAAGAAAAATTTACATTAAAAAGTAATAAAATTACAAATTTATGATCAAAATTAATATCCGAGTATAAGTATGTATTGATTATTTCACTGGCAAACAAACAAACAAACAAGCAAACCAAAAAAAAAAAAAAAGAGTAAAAAAAATTATCATTTATTATTCTGTGGAACCCAAAGGGAGATTAAGTGTTGGTATCGATACGATGAAAATAATGAAAATACATATATATATATATATATATATAGAGAGAGAGAGAGAGAGAGAATATTG
Source organism: Schizothorax lantsangensis (assembly GCA_027422415.1). Lineage (NCBI taxonomy): Eukaryota > Metazoa > Chordata > Actinopteri > Cypriniformes > Cyprinidae > Schizothorax > Schizothorax lantsangensis. The sequence goes on along the minus strand of CM049851.1, from coordinate 8,323,542 downwards.
ACTAAGTAAGAGCATGTCAAGGATTGAAATCATAGTGAAATTAATGGTTAAAATCAAACTTAGATGCTTGTTATCACATCATTTGATTTTGAGACTTTAGCCTGGATTTCACAGAGAGGGTCACACACACACACACACACCGTGTGTCTCTAAAAAATAAATGTGTGTGTGTGTGTGTTAGCAAAGTTGTTGAAAACAAGCCACATAAAGCACAGAGAGAAAATCCAAATTTAGCGGCCTGAATTGCACCCAGCAAAACAAAAAAGATCAGCCCAGAATAGAAACTATCATAAGAATCACAAGACTAATTTAAAGTTTCCTGCCCTGTTGTCAGCGGCGTTCAGATATATTCCCGCAGTACGCAAAGCAACGGGGGCCGCAGGTTATCGCCTGCGCCGAGGCAAAGTGATGAGCAATTCTCACTGCTTCACCTGCGCTGTCGCCGGGGCCTCTTTTTAACAGTAATTGGGTCCCGCACTCTATTATTCTCAGGTGTTTTTCCCCGAGCACTGCCCTCCTCGCTGGGGCCGGACGCAGGCGTGACCTTCGCCGTGTGCTGGAAAGGGCAGAGATAATGAAGCCGTAGAATACATCTATGGCATTCCAATAAAGCAGGCACTCGGCTTATTATGGGAGACGTAAACAAACACTCCTATTAACATAAATCAAGAGGAGAATACTGCATCCACGCATCTAATTAGTGAGGCTGTCTTAAACATCCCCCGCTGGAGGAGTCATGCCACATTGATTCCCAATCTTATCAATTACGTCCTGTTTGGACTTTTACGCTGCTGTCTGGATTAAAATGCACGTGTGGTCGTTTAAAGCATTAATGTGTACATGAATGGTAGGTTGGACTGACAGTAAGCATTAAATCACATTTTGATGTTTCATCTGAGCTGTGCTTGCTCAAGTATGAAACTTGGTTTTGAATAAAATGCTGTAAGAGATCAACATAGATTGAATGTTTTAGCACAATGAAATCAAACAGCCATTTTTTCAAGAGCAAGCAGCAGTGTGGAACAAAACAGCAGCTGAAAAACAAAAGGAAAAAGCACAAAAACTCAACTTCGCAAACCTTGGCTCCTAGAGGGCAACATTGTGAGATGTCCTTGACACCTTTAATAACGGTTTGTCAGACAAAAAGCAAGTCCCTCCTCAGAGTTCAACCGTCACAGAAATTAGAAAGGAAAAATTCTGTCACAAGGTCAATGGTAAAAGGCACATCGTGGCCATAGAATCAGATGAAAACAATTGAATGTGGCAGGCAGCTTAAAATTCAACAAACAGCAGGATTTTAATATATTCTCGCTTTATCTGATGCACTGTCTCTGAACACAAAGTATCCATGCATCTGATGACAACAATGAAGTAAGAAAACTTGCTGATATAGCATTTTAATTGCTATATCAATTATAATTTTAATGATGGTTTTTCAAGTGGTTTGGGCCATTATTCAACTGATCAGACCAGCTAAACCAGTTTAATCTGGTTTAAATTGACCATATTGTCCCAGCTTAAGGTGTTCGAGTTGGTTTTCGGAACTTAATATTGAGTTAGTTTGGAACACATTACTGGTAGGTAAGGTGTTCTAGCAGCTTTAACCAGCTTGACCAAGGTGTTCTGCCAGCTGAACCAGCTTGGTTAACCATCTTGACCAGCTTTGACCATTTTTACACATTCAGTTCCTTTTAAATATGTAGTATAGATAGATAGATAGATAGATATGTCAATTTGGCATCAAAACCACCGAGAATCTCATTCATGCGGGCCATTAGTACTAAACTAAACCATCCAAGTAACTTCTTCAGCAGACATCTAAAACTGTGCAGAGCAGCTGTCGGAAAGTGTTTTAGCGATTGTGTGTTGATGCTGAAGTACCGATTTGATATGACATTATTTCAATACGACAGTGCATCCCTGTGGAGATTTTGATGAGCCGTACCCCAGAATCCTCTGTTTTTCATGCATTACTCTGATGTTTTTTTGCAACTGAGATAAAAAGAAGATCTTTTGGTGTTAAAGTGTGCCTCACACACCCTTTTCTTGCATGCTAGAATTTTTATATCATAGTTGCTTTCAGCGCACAAGCATGCTGTCTTTAATGCCGCTCTGTTTAATGAAAGGTCTTTACGATAGCGTAGAGAAAGAGCGCTCAGCCACAGCGGGGATCTCTGGGAAGATATAATTACCTGAGATGAGTTTTTACACCCATGATGCCCTGATCTCTGTAAACACTTTGAGCGCTAATACAGTACCAACTTCAAAGTGCGCTAATGACAGTTTTGCAAGCGCACAGAAATGTTTTTACTACCATTAGGGAGGCCAGAGTAAGAAGCGAAATTGCATGTGAGTGTTTGATTATTTTGTAACAATGCTTGTCCAAATAGAGGAGTGTATAATTTCTCTCTGATGTTGCAGTGTTTTTCGGCATTAACGCGATTATGCATTCATGCGCATAGCTAATGACTCGTATCGCCCTCCTGAGTGGGTCTGTCTCAAGACATTTCATAAAAGTCTGAGATGCACCTTCATGCTGACACACGCTACACACCCCCTCAGGTGCACAAATTGTGAAGTCTGTTTTGCACAGAATCTGCAATTTACTGCAATGATTAATCATCTCGTTCTAGCAAATTAGTATTTTTTTCCAGCGTCGTTTGTATGATTGGGTATTCTTTGAAATGTAACACTTTATGAATATTACAACATACTACTATTGCAGAGGCAGCTTGTTGAGATTTGTTCATATATAGAGAGTAAAGATTTCCTTCAAGCAGCTTTCCTTTTAAACCAGCCTGACTGGTTAGCTAGTTTCCAGAGATTATTAGGCTGGTCTGTTTTGGTTTTCAAGTGGTTTGGGGTATTTTTCATTTGGACAACCAGCTAAACGAGTTGGTCTGAACTGACCACATTGTACCAACTTAAAGTGTAAGTTGGTTATCAGAACATGATAGCTAGTTTAGAACATTACTGGTCCAGTGTGTTCTACCAGCTCTAACCAGCTTGACCAACAGGTAACCTAGACCAGCTTTGACCAGGTAATGACTGTAAATAAATTTGGATTTGTTTAGATGACAAAGAATTGTAATTTTTGTGTGGACGATCTCATCACAAAAGCTCATTAGTTTGGTCTGTTTTGATGGTTTTCTAGTAGTTTGGGGCATTTTTCAGCCATCTTAAACCAGTTTAACCTGGTTTAAACTGACCACAGTTTACCGGCTTCAGGATGATTTTTGGACCATTATAGTTAGTTTGGAACATGTTACTGGTCCAAAGTGTTCTACTAACTCTAACGAGCTTGGCCAACATGCTTCAGTTAACTATCTAAATCAGCTTTGACCAGCTGACTATAAATTGCTAGCTTGAGGCTAATCTAAAAGAGATCATCCACCCAAAGATGAAAATTCTGTCATTATTTACTGATGTTGTTCCAAACCTGTATGACTTACTTTCTTCCATGGAACTTAAAATAAGATCTTTTGAATATTGCAGTGAAAGTCAATGGGAAACGAAACTGTTTGGTTACCAAGTCAAGTTTGGTTAAAAGTCGTACAGGTTTAGAACAACATGGGGGTGAAGATCTTAAAAGAATGTCCAAATCAAACAGTTTCAGTCTCCACTGACTTCTATTTTATGGACACAAAATACAATGGAAATCGAAGGCAACCAAAACTGTTTGGTTACCAACATTCTTCAAAATATCTACTTTTGTGTGGCAAAAAAGTCATACAGGTTTGGAACAACATGAGGATGAGTAAATGATGACAGAATGTTATCATTTACCGGGTGGTGCAGTGACAACAATCTCTCTCTGAATGTGGAGAAGACGAAGGAGATTGTCGTTGACTTCAGGAGAGTGCACACTCAGCATGCTCCTCTGACCATCAATGGTGCGACCGTGGAGAGAGTGAGCAGCACCAAGTTCCTGGGTGTACACATCACAGAGGACCTCTCCTGGACCAACAACACTGCAGCACTAGCCAAGAAAGCACAACAGCGTCTCTACTTCCTCCGCAAACTAAGAAGAGCCAGAGCCTCGGCCCCCATCATGTGCATCTTCTACAGAGGCACCATCGAGAGCATTCTGACTAGCTGCATCACTGTGTGGTATGGCGCCTGCAACGCGTCCTGCCGCAAGTCCCTTCCATGGATAGTGAGAGCAGCTGAGAAGATCGTTGGTGTCTCTCTCCCCTCCCTCCAGGACATTTACAACACCCGTCTCACCCGCAAAGCCCTCAGCATTGCAGGTGATCCCACCCACCCGACACACAACTTCTTCAGTCTGCTTCCATCAGGGAGGAGACTGAGGAGTCTCCAAGCCAGGACAAACAGACTGAAAGACAGCTTCATCCACCAGGCTGTCAGGAAGCTGAACTCCCTCCCGTCCTTGCCCCCCCTCCCCTCTCGTACCCCACGAATCACTGAACTCGGACCCCCACCCCACCACCACCACCCACACGAACACACACTCACACACACACACTCACACTCACACTGAGACAAGCACCGGTCACTTGTACAGCATTGGACTGACCTCATTCATTCAACTACCTCGTCTGGCAGTCTGAATAAAAAAGACTGCTCCTTGTCACTTTAAATAGTCTTGATAAGCTCTTTGCACTACACCATTTATATTCTGCACTGTTTGTTTGTTTGTTTATTTCACTGATTTGCACTATCTGCCATGTGCCTTATGCCACTTTATCCATTTTTTTTTATATTATTATTTTTATTTTCTTTATTTAATGTTTTATTTTTTTCCTACATGTCCTTATTTGTATATTTGTAATAGTTGCATTTTTGTGTATGTATGTGTGTAAGTGTGTGCATGTATGTATGTATATATATATATATATATATATGTATGTGTATATGTGTATATATATATATATATATGTATGCATGTGTGTGTGTATGTGTATGTGTATATATATATGTATATATATATATATATTGATTTGTACTTATCTGTATTTTTGCGTTCTACTGTTAGTGTTTAGTGTTATCTGTATGCACCAGGGAGTAAGAGAGTAACGCAATTTCAATTCTCTGTATGTATGTACGGTACATGTGGCAGAATTGACAATAAAGCTGACTTTGACTTTGACTTTGACTTATTTTTTGGTGAAATATCCCTTTAAACCAGCCAAAAAAACAGACAGCCAAAGACCATAAAATGACCTTCTTAGACATGCTAAAAACCAGGTAAAGCCAGCTCATGTGTCATGTTTCTGCAGGCAACATCTCTGCATCTGTTCATTGGCTCTCCTTTCACAGTCCAGGTGCTGTCATTTTATACCACCATCATTCTGCTGATTCGTTATCTGCTAGACCACAATGATGAATCTATGAGGCAACCGAAACGAGTTTATGATGTGTAACACACTTTACAATATGACATAACAGCATCAATTGGATCTCCTTTGTCCCAATAAAACGGCTATCACGATACATGTTGCAGCAGAGTGGAATTAGAGTCAGAGGAAGAGGACGGGAGAAGGGTTTTACTGCAAGGCTGGCAATAAAAGGCTGATCTTGTCAGCAAGGCCGGGCCCAGCGTAGCCGGGCGGTATGGAGGCAGAAAACTGGGATTAGATTAGCCTAGCTGCACACTGCAACATTATGTCCCTGAAACATACATCACTGAGCTTAATAAGGGCACATTAGCGGCAACACGTTAACACGCTCCACTCTTTGGTTTCTGTCGCTCTCTTCACTAGCAGAGCTAGCAATCTCAGTATGCAGATATAAACACACTAAGGTGATTGTGAAATTTCCAACTGATGTTTTGCTGCTCAATATATGAGCCTATAAGCAGTGTTTTAGCATTGCTATTCTAAGCAATTGGATTTTATAAATTGAAGGCTATAAAAAGCAAATGTAAATCCACTAATGTTGGCTGTGCTATACATTATGTGCATGCAAAAAATGTAAAATTCACTCTAATTCAAAAGTTTAAGGTGACTATGATTTTTTTTTATGTTTATGTATTTTATGCTCACCAAGACTGGATTTAGCTTATCAAATATACAGAGAAGAACAGTAATATTGTGAAATATTTTTGACAATTTTAAATGACTCTTTTCTATTTTAATATATTTTAAAATGTAATATATTCCTGGAATGGTAAGCTTATTTTTCAGTATCATTACTCCAGTCTCGTGTCACATGAGCCTTCAGAAATCATTCTAATATGCTAATATAATTTTCTGCTTAACATTTCTAATTATTATTCATGTGCTGCTTAATATTTTTGTGGAAAGTATTTTTTTCAGGATACTTTGATTAATATGAAGTTAAAAAGAACAGCATTATTGTTGTAACTATTATTTTTTCAGTGTTAAAGTTTTCACTGTCACTTTTAATCAATTGATTGAATCCTTGCTGAATTTAAAAGTATTACTGATTTAAAAGAAAATCTTACTGACTTCAAATTTTTGAATGGAAGTATATTAACTACATTATATAAAAAAAGATAACCACTAAAACAATCATTAAATTGTACATGTTTGTGAAATGTGTGAAGTTCAACACAAACTTGCTTGCTTTTTATTCACTTGATTATTATAAATTTTATTGGTTAGCTGTTTTCAGCCCTAATGTCATTTACAAAAAGATTTAGCAATCAATTTTTGGAGGAAAAATTATCTTAAAAAATACATTTTTTATCCAGTATTTGTGTATTTTTAAACTTATGCTTTTTTTGAGGTTCCATTTGATTTAGGGTGTAGAGCAAGGTAGCTCACTATGTTTTGGAAGAAAACTTCTGCTCTTTGTTGAAACTGTGTACTGTTTTACTGCAGTAATCTAAACTTTCCATGACACAGATAAACAAAGACATTGTGGTTGAGTGACTCACTTGTTCTTTTGTTTCTGTCTCTTTTTCTTGCCGTCCCTGTCTCTCACATGCTCACTCTTCCACCCATCCTCTGTCTTTCTCAATCTTTCTTTCCATCACGCATTGATCCGACGCTGCAGGCGACTCGCTGCTCAAACACAACGGGATGAAATTCACCACTAAGGACAAGGACAACGACCACTCTGAGAATAACTGCGCGTCCTTCTACCACGGAGCCTGGTGGTACCGCAACTGCCACACCTCCAACCTCAACGGACAGTACCTGCGCGGCCAGCACACCTCGTATGCTGACGGCATCGAGTGGTCATCCTGGACGGGTTGGCAGTACTCGCTGAAGTTCGCCGAGATGAAGATCAGGCCAACCAAGGAGGAGAATAAATGAGCGAGAACTAGAAAACTCGACTAGAAGAGCTCAAAGGTGGCTGTAGGTGTTAGAGACACTCGATGCAGAAACGCAAGAACTTTCCGGCGACAACTTCTTTCTCATGTTTCTGTTTCTATCCATCTTTCAAACCCCGTTTTCCCACCATCTTGTAGTGTTTGTGCTAACGCCCAATGGGCCGATGTTTTTCTCTTGATCTACTGTTCACATCTATGAATATTATTACAAAACATTGCAGGTATTGTAAAAAATGTACTAATGGAAAAAAAATCGATAGTTGTTGTCTAAAAAAAAAAGAAAAAAATTAACTTCTGTAGCTGTGAAATTTAGCAAGAACGTGTAGCTTTTCATAAAAATAAAGACTTTTAACTCTTCAGACATCCGACGGAGAGGCAGCTTGTCCTATGTTATTTTCGTTCAGTGCTTAATCAATAACTCGTAGTTAAACATGACAAGGTTGCTATTGGTGTGTTCAGCCCCTGCTGTAATATCTGGGAGGTAACTAGATTTTCCCACATGTCGAGTAAATACGTTATTGACCACCAGGGATGCTCAAAGAGAATATGTGTCACAGTGGTGGCTTTCAGAGTGATGGGCCACAACAGGCTCATTTTTCACTCTGACAGGTCAGTCGGTGGAAGGTTTTATCAATGGAGAAGCTGAACGTCTCTCAGAAAACACAATAACCCTTTGGTGTTACTGCCGGATAGAAGAGTGTTGGATTTGATCTTACGCACAGTAGGTCAGATTCACCAGAAATCACAATGAGATGGATTGACGGAGCTTTAAGGCTTAAACTGGGGAGAAGATCTGAGAATTGAACTTGGGTTGAAACACTTTTTTTGTTGTTGTGAACAGACCGAATCTTCTGTTTTAATAGTCAGATCATCCTGCAGATCATTTCAGTAGCTTATTTAGTAGCTCATTAGTTTGCCATGAGTAGATGATCATGTATTAATTTAATGTCATTTGTTTCAGGTAAACTGTGAAGTTCTCAAAATCTTATGCTGAAAGGAATAGTTTACCCTAAAATGCAAGGGGTCAAGATTCAAATTGCATTTGGACATTTAAAGCACGCATATTAAGCCTATAACAAACAGATTGGTAAAAACACCAGTGCTTGGTTTGTTTTTGAGGCTCTTAAAAGTGTGAAATTAACATCAAAAGATATATATATATATATATTATACAACGGTTAGTTCTCGACCTCTTTAGTGGGGATTCTTCAGCGACTCTTTCTGCATGTTACATCGTTACACCAGTAGGGGCAATTAATGAGTGAATCATTGATTCATTTACATTCAAAAAACACAGATTCATTTGGAAACTAAACAAAAGGCAGTTTTATGAGTGAACCATTGAATCATTTACTTGCCTGATTTATTTATTAATCATAAATATGTTGGTTCATTCAGAACGAAAGAGTGATATATACGTCAATCGCTGAATCATTTACTGATTTATTCAAAATAATGAATCATTAATGAAGAAACACCACTATTTGTTTGTTACTCAGAGGTGTGCAACGGTTCTGTTTTGACTTTGTTTTCATTGGTGGAGCAAAAAAAGTGTCTGGCAATACAGTCTAAATTTATTTAACTGTTGTATAACATCAGGAATGTGAGTCTAACTCGTTTTACTGATTTTGGTGTAAACTATTCCTAATGTTGCTTCTCTTTCATTTGAATTGTTTTTTTATCTATGCAGACTTGATTCACTAATTTCTCTCTTTTTTCATTTATGGCACTGACAATGAGCATATGTCAATTTTCCAAACAATCAACTTGCAATGTCCTTTTACCCATTTACATGTGTTTCATGAGTCTTTGTGTTAGTTTTGATTGCATGATTTTCAACATGTCAACCTGCTGTTTTATTTGTATACTAATGTCATTTATCCTGCCATGTTAACTTACCTAGTGTTTAGAATGTGAAAATCAGTTTCATAAGTTTATTTGTATCTTTATACTTGTTGTGACTGTACTTTGATTATCCTGAACATTGTCTGCACTTTAAACAGCAAAATCAAAATACTCATTTCTGTTTCAAAACGTTTTACAATAATTTTTATAATCTATATTGGAAGGAATTTACAAAAATAGTTTTATGAATCAAAGGATAACTAATCCCTCTGATTATTTTAAAACTGCAAAGTATTTCAATATCAGCCTGCTTTATTCTTCATTCATGTTTCAATGGGCAATTTACAGTATATACTGCAATGCCAACCCCTACTAAAAAACCAATTTGCCATCGTCAGAGGAGCTCAAAACTACAACAGAGTGAACAGCTGTCACAGCCCAACCAAACTGACACGTTTTGATCAAGTTTGTGACACATTCTCGCTCAATAAAGAGAACCGCAGGCATTTCTGAGGTGAAATTGTTTAAGATGAACACCGCTATGTAGATTGAGTTTCACGGTCAATTCTCTCTGGAAACCGTAGGAGGGCTTTCATGATCCTGTTGTCCTGATGTACTAGCATGCACATTCAAAACGAAAAGAAAACGCCAATAAAAAACATCACCTCACCTCATCCCGCCATGTTTTTCTTGCTCTCCGCAGGTGTTTTTAAAAGAAATGTTGTTCTTTTCGGGTATGAAACTGATAAATGTAAGATACGGACTGAGATTGGTTTTGTTGCACCAAAGGAGAGAACGTGCGACAGCTACTGCTTTTGGGGAATGACAGATCTTTAGTTCATGGTCTCAGTTGCTTTCTGTGAACTTCTTGGAACTCAGGAACCCCTGCTGATGGCCTCTCAAACTACACCTGTCTGCTGACAGCGCTTGCCAGTCACCCGTGTAAATAATTTAACCGTGAAATTGAGCATGTCTTGCAGTATAACAACACCCCAGGATGACAAGAGGACGTTTTCCTTTCTTTACACATCCTGCCCTCCCTGACATCCCCTCAAACCTACAAACCCATCCTTTCTGACCAGCTATGAACGCAGATCTACTGTATGCTATTAACATTTGGTATGCTCTGCTACATTTTGGGAATTATGATGGACTCATGCTCCATTTTAGGTCTTGTATTAGCAGTATTTTTTGTTGATCATTAAAATGTGTTTAATGTTCAGAGTGACATTTAATAAACATCCACAGTTTCTAACATACTCGCTTATGGTGTGACTGGAGTGTTTCCTCTGACAGAAGTAGTAAACTAATTCCACCTTAGCAGTTTGGGAGTGAATGTCAGCTGAGGTCAGCTCATTAGCTGGTAATTGACCAGGTAGGCCAAGAATAGATCCCTAGGCAAAGCTTTTTTATGTGAATATTGTGACTATCGCATTAGCCTTGCTTTTAAATATTTGCACATGTGCCAATCTCAGGCCTAGATTGCATAATGAGGCTCTCGAGTGATGAATGTTTCAGGAATATCGTGAAAATTCATGACATTAAATGGAGGAAAGGAGAGATTTTGCCTTTTTCTGTGACTCTCCTTCAGTATGGAGAGGGAAAATGGTTAATATCCAGCAATCATGCAACATTCATTTTCATAAGATGACAGCAGACTCCTTTTTTAACATTATTTTTTATTTCCTAATACAACTACATAAATCCTGAAATAAAATAAGACTGGATGTAAATTTGACAGTTTTTAGGAGTTTGCATTGTTTAAGGCACTTTTCATGAATTTGTGTCCCATTACAAAGCATTAGTGACTCAAATGATTGCATGTTTGTATTAGATGTACTTAATGTTGCTATTAAGTAACAACAAATTAACCTAGCATGAAAAGTAACCAGCAGGTAGTGTAAAATGAGCTAAACTGTCACATTCTTGGGATTTTCAGATATTGGCCTTTTTGATTGTATTCAACAATTAAAATAATGCCAAAAAAAAGTCATATTGCCCATATTTGTTGAGTTGATATTCACTGTTAAATGATTTAAAATTATATTTCTTAAAATTGTGACACCACTAGGACTGTGTTACTGTGTATTATTTAGTTCACCATCCTTACGCAATTCATGGAAAGTCCCTTAGTAATAGAACAATAATTACCGAAAAGGTTACTAGCTCTGCAAAAGGGACATTTCACACCAAATTTTTTACTCTTTTGATTCATCTCTATTCATGCTTTTTAATGGTTATAAAATATTGATTACCTATCCCCAACTGTTCAAACGTTTGGGGTTTGCAAACTGATTTTTTACTGTTTTTGAAAGAAGTCTCTTTTATACTAACCAAAGCTGCATTTATCTGATCAAAAATGCAGTTAAAATTGTGAAATATTTTTACATTTTAAAATAACTGTTTTATAGTGTAATATATTTCAAAATGTAATTTCTTCCTTTGATGCAAAGCTGAATTGTCAGTATCCAAATCTTCAGTGTCACATGATCCTTCAGAAATCATTCTATTATGCTGATTTGCTGCTCAGTTATTAATAATGGTTCTTATTATTATCAAATTTGAAAACTTTTTAAATGGTAATATTTCACAATATTATAAAATATGTTATCATATATACAGTATATATGTATATATTCATGACTTTGTGAGATTCAATCATGTCTTATCTATTATGTGGTAAAGAATGACTCTGCAGGTCTGGATTCCAAGAACAGTTGCAGTATCTGTGTTTCAGGAAGTGTTAGAATGATGTGCATCTACTCAGCAGAACTCAGGATCAAAATCAAGTGAGGGATGCATCAGAAGCGAGAGGCGTGCTGATGGAACGCTTCAGATATTCAACACTCAGCAAGTCATAAACACATCTGGCTCCTTATCTCCATTCCCCAATATCCTTAACGCCCATACTTGTCTTCAACCCAGACAGATTTACAGAAGATGCTGCCCTGCCTCTCTGTTTCCAGCACACAAGACACCGTTTAGGGCCTCCCGACCAGCCCGATCGATAAGGCCCATCGCATTTTTTAAGCTTTTGCATCATGAGGTTTCTGTATTATTGAATTGCATCTTCTCACAGTGATTCATGAGGGTACAAACATCTTCTTTTTCCATAGAAAGCTCTCGGGCCCCTCTCCAGCCACCTGCTGCAGTCATTTTGATGCACTGGCCCCTCATGTGATTGCTGTTTAATGAAAAACAGGCCAGCCTAGCCCTGCTCTCCTATTACAAAGTAATTGATTTGAGGTGAAGAATGTCCCTTGTAGAGGTGAATAGTTTTACCCAAGTCATTAATCCCTTCAACCAGATATTGAAACCCCCCTGACTGCCCTCTTTAGCAAAAATTATCTGCCTTGCTCTCTTTCTCTCACTCTCTTATCATCTAATCGTCTGTCTTCTGATTTGGCTCAGTTCAGACAGTATGTATCATCTCATAATGTTTTACAGACCCTCATTCACTCATCATTTATCAGCAATTATTTGCGGCTTTCCAAATGAATATTTGGCAACGCGGTGACATTTACAGGTTTACGAGAAAAAAATACTTCTGGCACAGTAAGGAAATGTGACCTAAGCTCTATGACTATATAGTCTGACTGTGAAGTTTGTGTGACTTTCTAAGCTTGCTATTTGAATGGGAGATTCCTGTTTGAGTAGTGAGCAAATGCAAGGGTCTTCTGAGGGTTTTTCCACTTTCTCTTGAAATGAAATGATGCTCATATGATTAACAAGACCAATAGTATATTCTCTAGGCGAGTGGATGGTGCTTAAGTGAAGCATTACGTCTTTAGACAATTATATAAGCAAATATTACAAGCATGAAGGTCAGAGATTCAAACAAGATGAGTTCTACAGAGAATAAATGACACAGCAGAGTGTCTCACTGCATGGTTTCTGTGTTATCACCAGAAGAACCACGTTTTGATCAAAATCTCATTAAATGAAAAAGTTCACTGGTTTGCACAAAGGCTTGAGTTTATTGAGTAGTATAAAATGCTAATACACAAGGATCAATACACTGTATAGTTTTACTGTTATCATTATATCAATAATAATAATAATAAAGTATTATTACTTATATAAAGTATAGCCTTCTTTAAATAAGGCAATGCATGATAATCACAAAAGGAAAACAGGATGAAGAGTATTTAAATACCTCAGGAAATATCACATTTAAGTAATAGCATAATATTTTTTTTTTCTCACTTTCTTTCTTTATGGTTCCATAATTAATGACGTGTCCGAGTCCGACACGCCACTTTCATGATTAACAGAGACGGGTGAGCATGAAAAATAAAAACAGCCGTGAAACGTGTCCACCACAATGGAACCACAGGTAGTTTTTCAAGCTGGGACTTTCCGTGTTGACGGATATGACGGCCAAATTCGGAGAAAGCGAGAGAAAGAGGCTGCGGCTCAACACCTAGTGAGCTGCCTACCTAGACAACACTTGTGGTCATCGTCGGAGCTGTGCTAAATGGCAGTATTGTAGTTACGGGAAATCAGATTCATTTTCGTGAATCGGTTCTCGGCTCATAAGGTTTTGGTTCACAGAGTTCGGGTTACTCAGAATGCATGGCATTTAGTGAAACTGATTCATTGCAAATATAATTTCACATACATATTTATTCACGAATACTTTAGGAAAGAATAGCCTATAGTGGCTTCACTTTAGGACCTATTTTTGCACTACTTTTTTTATGTAGCCTAGCCTATTTATTATCTTGTAAGGTCAGACTTTGGCTGTCGCCACAACGGTGTTTTAAACAGATGAAAAATAGTTCAGTTTAATAAAAAACCCTGGAGGTCGCTTCTATTTGTTTTTGAGCATAACGCGCGTTGTATCTGAACGCTCTGTAGGCTGGGTCGAGCAAGTGAGCTGCTTACATAGACAGCACTTCTGCTTTTTGTTTTAGTCCCCTCACTAGGTTTTCAGACGCAGCCACAGTGAAAGTGTTTCTATCACGTTCACTTAACCTATAATTCCACACCTTTTCTTCTTTCTCTTATTATTTTGTAGATTTTTCCCCTAATTATTATTAGCAAGATCCGTAACAATGTGCCTGATAAGTGGGCGGAAAACTATAATATTTCCGGGTGTTTGAAGAGGGGGAACCCCCGTGGTGTTTTTCTACCGTGGGTATATCACGAAAAAGTCAAAAGCATATCAATATGTCATCATAACCTGCTGCTGGTACAGACACTTCATCAAAAACCTCAATGGCTTCTGGATCAGCTGTTTCAGACCCGTCGTTACACGGGGTTTCGTCCACACCGGGTGAGAACGAGTACCCGTCGGGTTTCCCTCAGAGCATCTGCGATGAAGTCCCGAAGGAGAAGTACTTGTGCAGCAACTGTAATAATGTCTTGAATAAAGCGCGTCAAACGGTGTGCGGTCACCGCTACTGCCTCGCGTGCGTCAACTGGCTGGTCAGGTAAGAGAATGAGAAGCGTTCAAGTAGAACAGCCGCAGTTTCATGACAACACACAGGACATGGTTGGCAAGCCATTATTTTCGGTTTTGATAGTGGTTTTAATTGTGGCTTATAATCACAGTGCGAGCTACTTAAATATAGAAACACCACATGAAATTTTAAAAAGGTGTATAGATGCTGATGTATGTAGGCTATATATAGGCTATGTATATATGTGTGTGTGTGTGTATATATATATATATATATATAGACGTTGGCTAGCTTATAATAAAGTAACATCTAAACCGCTATGCATAAGGTTTATTAAAATGTTATAAAATGAATGCTTCTATTTCACTATTTCATACAGAAACAACAAGGACCTTTTGTGCACAAAATGTAAAGAAGATGATCCCAGTGTTGAGAATGACACTAGTGTACTGACTCTTGACCAGGTAATCAAAACTCTATCTATCTATCTATCTATCTATCTATCTTGATAAAATATGTGACGGCTACAGAGGCATGTTCACATTCAGATCTGTCAAAGGTCTGATTTTGATAGTGGAAGCATCGTGACTCATGTTTGGAAAGTTATCATAATTTTCCCTCTTGTTTAAACCGCAGTTCTTCAATGATGCAGCTATTAATAAGGAAATTTTGGATCTGAAAGTTCACTGTGCCAACCAAGGCTGCCCCTGGAGAAGCACCCTGAAGGACTTTGAGGTACTTTTCTATAGAAATTCAGTTTATTTACTTTGCTGAAATTTAAAATAAGAGTAGAGATGGTCTTATTCTATATCAGCGATGTAGTTACTTGAATGGATCAGTAATACATTTAACACTATGTTAGCAGATGAATGATCAAGGCCGTTCTCGATTTGTGATATTTTCTGAATTATGTATTTATTTATAGCATGGGAAATGCTTTTTTTGAACTTCACAGGACATGATGTGAAGATCGCGCATGTGAGCTACTTCCTGAGCCATCACATAAAGTCTAGCACTTTCCACTGTAGTTCAGATTAGAACATTGAGCTAATAAATGTAAGACCAGAGATCAGGGCTGTTCACGGGCTGCTACACAATTATGTAAAACCTATAAAGCTATTGAGAACACTGTAATGCTCTCAAATGTCTTTTACACTTGACTGAGTCAAAATCAATGTGGATTATGGGGCTTGTATCGATCACATTAGCAACCATGGCTTCTGTTATCACATTGTTAAATCATAGGAACTCATTAAAAAATAGCTGCATTTCATGGCAGGCAGTCATACTCGGTTACAACCACAAGATGTTATTTTACGGGAATCCTAACATGGTAGCTTTGTGGTCATTTCATAACATGAACCAGCCATTACAGCATTAATCAAAGAGCTGTTGTGCAGATGCTGTCCAATGTAGTGAATCAATCCTCAGTCTTATAGAGTAGTAACAAACTCATACTTTAGGTTTTGAAAAGCCTCTTGTACAACTTTTAGAGGTCAGTGTTTTGTCGAGTAAAATATTCTATGACTTTGACCCTCGTGGCTGCCTAATGGAAGTCTTTTATGTTTTTACCTTCTTTCTGTACTCGAGAGTCTGAAAGCCTTTTGAGAATATCGTATTATTCACAAGCTCCCTATTACAATAGAAACATGTAGGTTGGGCTTTAGATTGTATGTTTTTCAGTGGAAACTATATGATCAAAAGCATAATAAGTTTTAGAGGTTAAGTGTATAGAAATAAAGCAGCATTATGTAATTTGTAGTAATCATACATGCTTAGTGGAGTAGTTCACCCAAAAATAAAATAATTTGTTATTACTTAGTACTTACTCACCCTCATGTTGTTCCAGATCCATACACTAGAAAACAAACTGAGATGCTTTGAAGAATCTTCATACAGATTTTTTCATACTTTGACAGTTCATAGTGACCGCCAAGCTCTAAACCTGGCAAAAATATCATTACTAAAACATAAAAATAAGTATTTTAAAGACAAACAATAAATCTATGTGAGGAACAGACCCAAAAGTATTTACTAAAATTGAACTGGTATGGTGCTTTTTTTCTGGATAGACATTTTTTGGATGCTCATATGAACAGTTCTTGTATGCAAAAGAGCTGCTGAAGATTCTTGGATGACAAAAGTCTTTTGTTTTTCTAAGAAAAAAAGCATACAGATGTGACATGAGATTAAACACATTTTCATGTTTTATTTGAATTATCCCTTTAATATGCTCAATGTCCCATTCAACAGGACCATCAGAGTCAGTGTGAATATGCCCTGATCCCTTGCAACATTGGCTGTGGCTTAATGGTGCAGAGGAAATCACTGGCTGCTCATCTGGAGAGAGGCTGTCCCAACAACAAGACCACATGTCCCTCTTGTTCAGGTGTCCTGACACTGAGAGAACTCCAGGTAAGGTTAGACAATGACACTTTAGAGACTGCAAAATATTATTTTCCAAATCAGTATTTTTGCATTGTTTATCTAGTAAAATATCTAATTTAATTTAGATCCGTAAGACAAGATACTTTTTGGAAGCTGTATAAGAAATTCAGAATTAAAATGTTATTTTTTTTTTACTTTTTGTTTGTTTGTTTTGAACTCACGTTTGGTCAGATTATTTTTCAAACTTAGTAAAAATAACCCTAATTCAAAATATTTTCCATGAACTCAAAACTGTCATACACACATATTGCTTCTCAGGGGAATTTTTAAGTATGTTTGGATATTTTATTGGAAAACAGTTATATAGAATATGTCTCAAAAACCAACATACAAACAATATATTTGTGCAAATCATATATAGTGTACATGTATGATACATGGGTGATATTGTGCGAATAGGCCCATAGTGCAAGATATTTGGCCTCTTTCGTTGTTGCTAAAGTGGTTTTGGGTCAGCGTGCCCTTGCTTGAAGCCCCGTGGCTCTGTTTTAAGCCACAGATGGAGTCTCCAGTGTTTACTGCTGTCCCATATTACTTTCTTTTCCATTTCACCCATCGGGACCTGCACTCCGGGACATGGATTAGAGGAATAAAAAGAAGGGGAAAAAAGCAGAAATCCAGTGAATTTAAACATCAATCATCAAACGCAACACATTAGTCAAGATATCTTCAAATGCAATGTGTTTCACGCTTCAAATTAAGATAAAAAGTCTCAATGAGATGTTTTGGAAAGTTTGTGGCACAAAATTATTAGAGCAAAACTTTCATCACTGCCGTTAGTGAAAGTGACATTTCCTAATTTTTTTACAGAAGCATGTTTGTCCCAATTCAAGCGATAAGAAGACGACGAAGACAGATAAACGACAAAAGGTAGAAAAGCTGGTGGATCACTGAATATACAAACAAGAACAATTCTAAAGTATGTCTCTGTGTTTCCTTTGTAGAATAATCACTCAGGCAGCTCAAAAAAGAAGGAGCCATGCATTTTCTCAGACGTTGGTTGTCATTTTAAGGTTGGTATTTTAATAACAGTACCTGTTTATGTTAATCATGATGTATTATATAGTTTTGTGGAACAGAGTTTTATATTGAGCAGAAACTTTTAGATGCTTGAGCCTCGTTTTTAAAAAATGGTCTACAGAAAATTTGAGAGGATAATTTTTTAAAATAAAAATATTAAAAGTATTTTAACAGTAACAAAAAAAAATGTATATAGTTTTATAATTCATATAATATTTATATAGATTTATATATTTATATTTTATATAATATTTATATAGCTTTATATATTTATATATACTGTATAGTCTTATAGTTTTATAAAAAACAAACAAACTTTATTTCTAAATGTTCATTTGGGTTGTATGGCTGTTTGGAACAATATTTATTGTGAAAAGTACTTATAAATACAATTAAATTGATCTTCATTTTTTTCTCTAATATTCTAATATTAGCTAGACAGAGAAAACAAATATTTTGCAGGAAAAACGATATGCTCTAAATTTAAAGGGACTCATTTTCAAGAATTCGTAGAATTAAAAAAAAAAGTTGAAAAAACAGAAAAAAATTCACAGAAAAAAAATCCTGTACTAGCATATACTTTTTATTCTAAAAACAATACTTTTCTGTTTTATTTCCTGTATGAATTTTCCTAATAATATTTTTGCATAAAAAAGAAATAAATAAATAAAATATTCTCTAAAAACCAGTCTCATTACAGTTTTACTTCTTAAGTAAATCTTGTTATTGCAGTGGAGAAGTAGTGTTTTGTGGGAATGATAAGTTTTGCTGCAATGTTTTATTTCAGGGCAATGCAGACAAAGTAAAAGAACATGAATCCTTCAGCCATGTTGGCCATCTACAGCTTCTCTTGGACGTGACCAGAGCTCTTCAGCGTACCTTGAATTCCTCAGCTGAGCGAGGCTACCACGAAAGCCCTGATCTTCTTCAGCCTGGACAGTGTGGTGCTTCCCACACTTCTCAGAGTGAGGGTGAGATTGAGACCGACGGAGGGGATCCAGGAGTGAGTGATAAGGCTCTCAGTCTCCACGATGATCAGGCTGAAATTGCTGTGGGCCAGCAACTGGACGCTCTACAGCAGAGAGTGCAGGTTATGGAGAACATCATCTCAGCTTTGAACCGAGAGGTGGAGAAGACGCAGATCAGTGTGGTTGCGCTGGAGAGGGACAATTACAACAGTCAGCAGCTCATTCAACACTTGGAAACCAAGGTAAGTTAAAAAATAAATCTGTCATGACACTAATGGTATGGAAATTTAAACTTTAAATCATGGGTGGGGAACGTTGATCCTGGAGGGCCGGTGTCCCTGCAGAGTTTAGCTCCAACCCTAATCAAACACACCTGAACCAGCTAATCAAGGTCTTCAGGATGCGATTTGGTATATTTTTTTCCAGGGTTTTCAGGGTTGGAGCTAAACTCTGCAGGAGAGTGGCCCTCCAGGATCAACGTTCCCCACCCCTGCTTTAAATGGAATTAAATGGTTTTGTAAGCAGTGGTTAGTTTTAAAATGCAATCATTATGATTTGTTTTAGAAGAAAGCAGATTTTAAACATCTAGGGAACTTTTAGACACTGTACAGATGATGAAATTGCATAGCGGTGGTGCTGCCACACTGATGCTCACATGCAAATTATCTGCTAATATCCTGTCAATCATGTCCACCAGTTTGAACATCAGAATTGCAATGCAGTTGCACGCCTTGACAGAAACGTTTGGGAATTTTTTTTTTTTCTTATTCCTTCTTGAATTGCTTTTTAAATAGTCTTTTGGTGATGGTCTCAAATAAATAGATTTGTGAGAATGTTTTGTCCATACACATACAGTACATAAAATTTATAGAATTGGCTTTTAATTAATTTGTTGGAATGTGAATTGTATTGGCCACATTTGGAAATAACAGGAAGAAATATTTACATTATTGCGGTCAAACACATTTAATTTTAAATAATTATGCCTTTTTGTTACTTTATTCTGTGTTTGTAGATTTTTTTTCCCAACTTATTTCCAACAGGCATACACTACTGTTCAAAGGTCTGTAAGTTTTTTAAATGTTTATATATATATATATATATAGATTGATTGATTGAAACTGTGATCATTTATTTCAGGATTCTTTGATGAATAGAAAGTTCAAAAGAACAGCATTTATTTTAAATGTTTTTACTTGTCACTTTTGATCAATTTAATGCATCCTTGATGAAAAAATATTATTATAAAAATAAAAAAAACTTACTGACCCAAAACTTTTGAACAAAAGTGTATTTCACAAAACAAAGTTCAACATTATCTAAATAATTCACAATATTTAATACAGCACCACAAATATCCATAAATCCATCACATTGTCTCCAATATTCAAACTTTGAATGAATTGATAATGAAATATAGCAGGTTTATTTATTAAATAAAATTAATATAAATGAATGCCTTTAATATAAATGAAATGCAAATTGTGCTTTTCAAACATCACATAAATATCATTAATTTCACATGATGTTTCTTGAAATGTGTGTATGATAACATGTTTATGGTTAATTCATACTGAAGATGACCTGTATTGTTAAAAGCTACACTTACATTAGATATATTAATTTCACTTTATTTTAATTCTATCTATCAGCATCCTGCTGCCTCAATTGAAATAACAGGAATTCAATTCAGTGCAGTTCTGAATGGTGCACAACCCTGATATCACATTATTTCCATCCTGGATTATTAAAATCAAAGCATTGCTTTTCACCGTGTGTAAATAGCAACAACAGATTTCATTACTTTGATGTGTCCTTGCAGTTAACTAGGCATTGATCTCATGCTGTGAACCTGCAATATGTTTGGATCTAATGAATGTGTTTGTGTTACAAAAGAGCTGAAATGCTATATAGGAATCTCTGGAAAACATTTGTTTTCTGTGATGTGTTTTTTATTTGTAGCCGCTGGGTTGCATAATTCATGCTTTAAATAAGGACTCACATAAAACTAACAAAGGTATTCTTTTGGGGAGGTCTGAAATGATATATTTGTCCCTATGCTCATCTTAACACCGGGAGGTGATAACAAATGATTATGGCTGTATTCTAACGCTCGACCTGGAGGGGTTATTTAACACACGGGAGCCGAGATGACACTCCTGAAATGCTGAAAATGAAGAGATAAGTTGAAGTAAGGATGAGAAGGGAATGAGTGGTAGAAAATAGATTTGTGTGACAGTTCTCCAAGTGCGGTTGAGAAAAAAAAAAGATGTGTCTAATAGGATGTCGACATCTCGTTCTTTTTCTGTATTTCGAAGCGTCTCACACAAGGCTGCCGACCTTAACCAGCTCTGAAGGTCCATTATGATACATTAATATTGCGCTTTTGCAGTGAGCCAATCTGTACCTTTGGGTGATTCATCCATGATAATGGTTTTCCATCACATTCTAGGTAGCGGAACAGCAGCAGAGACTGGTCAGGAAAGAGATTCACATCACTTCAATGCAGCAGTGTATCAGCGACCAGCGGGACATCTCATATGATGGCACTTTTCTCTGGCGGTTGTGTGATGTCAGCGAGAGACTGAAAGAGGCTGCCAGTGGCCAAAAGATCAGTCAGTACTCGCCAGGTACCAAAGCACATATCTCTCCTGTACTGCTCTGAAAGGGAGAGTTCTCTAAAAATAAACATTCTGTCATTTACTCTCATTTACTCTGTTATCATTTATCGTCATGCCATTCTAGACCTGTATAACTGACTTTCTTCTTGAACTCTCTTAACTAGACTTTCTTCTTTCTACAACTTGAATCTGGAAAGAAGAAAGTCAGTCATAAAAATCTAGAATGGCATGAGGGTAAATGATGACAGATTAAAATCTCTCTCTCTCTCTCTCTCTCTCTCTCTCTCTATATATATATATATACACACAGTGTGGAAAAAAAATATTTGATCCCCTGCTGATTTTGTACGTTTGCCCACTGACAAAGAAATGATCAGTCTATAATTTTAATGGTAGGTTTAATCGAACAGTGAGAGACAGAATAACAACAAAAAAAATCCAGAAAAACGCATTTCAAAAAGGTTATAAATTGATTTGCATTTTAATGAGTGAAATAAGTATTTGATCCCCTATCAATCAGCAAGATTTCTGGCTCCCAGGAGTCTTTTATACAGGTAACAAGCTGAGATTAGAACACTCTCTTTAAGGGAGTGCTCCTTATCTCAGTTTGTTACTTGTATAAAAGACACCTGTCCACAGAATCAATCAATCAATCAGATTCCAAACTCTCCACCATGGCCAAGACCAAAGAGCTGTCCAAGGATGTCAGGGACAAGACTGTAGACCTACACAAGGCTGGAATGGGCTACAAGACCATCGCCAAGCAGCTTGGTGAGAAGGTGACAACAGTTGGTGCGATTATTCGCAAATGGAAGAAACACAAAATAACTGTCAATCTCCCTCGGACTGGGGCTCCATGCAAGATCTCACCTCGTGGAGTTTCAATGATCATGAGAACAGTGAGGAATCAGGAGGATCTTCAATGATCTCAAGGCAGCTGGGACCATAGTCACCAAGAAAACAATTGGTAACACACTACACCGTGAAGGACTGAAATCCTGTAGTGCCCGCAAGGTCCCCCTGCTCAAGAAATCACATGTACAGGCCCGTCGGAAGTTTGCCAGTGATTCAGAGGAGAACTGGGTGAAAGTGTTGTGGTCAGATGAGACCAAAATCGAGCTCTTTGGCATCAACTCAACTCGCCGTGTTTGGAGGAGGAGGAATGCTGCCTATGACCCCAAGAACACCATCCCCACCGTCAAACATGGAGGTGGAAACATTATGCTTTGGGGGTGTTTTTCTGCATAAGGGACAGGACAACTGCACCGCATCAAAGGGACGATGGACCGTCAGGGCCAGGGCATTGAAGCCGGCCAGGGCATTGAAAATGGGTCGTGGATGGGTATTCCAGCATGACAATGACCCAAAACACACGGCCAAGGCAACAAAGGAGTGGCTCAAGAAGAAGCACATTAATGTCCTGGAGTGGCCTAGCCAGTCTCCAGACCTTAATCCCACAGAAAATCTGTGGAGGGAGCTGAAGGTTCGAGTTGCCAAACGTCAGCCTCGAAACCTAATGACTTGGAGAGGATCTGCAAAGAGGAGTGGGACAAAATCCCTCCTGAGATGTGTGCAAACCTGGTGGCCAACTACAAGAAACGTCTGACCTCTGTGATTTCCAACAAGGGTTTTGCCACCAAGTACTAAGTCATGTTTTGCGAAGGGGTCAAATACTTATTTCACTCATTAAAATGCAAATCAATTTATAACTTTTTTGAAATGCTTTTTTCATTTTTTGTTGTTGTTGTTATTCTGTCTCCACTGTTCAAATAAACCTACCATTAAAATTATAGACTGATCATTTCTTTGTCAGTGGGCAAAGGTACAAAATCAGCAGGGGATCAAATTTTTTTTCCCCCCACTGTATATATACAGTGCTGCTTGAGGGTTTGTGAACCCCTTGCAGAATCTGTGAAAATGTGAGTAATTTTAACAAAATAAGAAAGATCATACAAAATGCATGTTATTTTTTTTATTTAGTACTGTTCTGAGTAAGATATTTTACATAAAATATGTTTACATTTAGTCCACAAGACAAAAAAAATTGCTGAAATTATTAAAATAACCCCATTCAAAAGTTTGGGAACCCTTGGTTCTTAATACTGTGTGTGGTTACCTGGATGGTCCACGACTGTTTTTTGTTTTGTCATGGTTGTTCATGAGTCCCTTGTTTGTTCTGAACAGTTAAACTGTGCACTGTTCTTCAGAAAAATCCTCCAAGTCCTGCGGAATCTTCAGTTTTCCAGCATCTTTTGCATATTTGAACCCTTTTCAGCAGTGTCTGTATGATAATATATATATATATATTAACCAAGAGAAGATTATATACTAATATATTTTGAAAGAAACCTTCTGTTTTGATACATTACAAAAATAATACAGATAATATACAACCCGAATTCCGGAAATGTTGGGACGTTTTTTAAATTTGAATAAAATGAAAACTAAAAGACTTTCAAATCACATGAGCCAATATTTTATTCACAACAGAACATAGAGAACATAACAAATGTTTAAACGGAGAAATTTTACACTTTTATCCACTAAATGAGCTCATTTCAAATTTGATGCCTGCTACAGGTCTCAAAAAAGTTGGCACGGGGGCAACAAAGGGCTGAAAAAGCAAGAAATTGTGAAAAGATTCAGCTAGGAAAACATCTAGCAACTAATTTAGTTAATTGACATCAGGTCTGTAACATGATTAGCTATAAAAGGAATGTCTTAGAGAGGCAGAGTCTCTCAGAAGTAAAGATGGGCAGAGTCTCTTCAACCTGTGAAAGAGTGCATAAAAAGATTGTGGAATACTTTAAAAACAACGTTCATCAACGTCAAATTGCAAATGCTTTGCAAATCTCATCATCTACAATGCATGATACCATCAAAAGTTTCAGAGAAACTGGAGAAACCTCTGTGCGTGAGGGACAAGGCCGAAGACTTTTGTTGGATGCCCGTGGTCTTCGGGCCCTCAGACGACACTGCATCACTCATCGGCATGATTCTGTCATTGACATTACCAAATGGGCCCAGGAATACTTCCAGAAACCACTATCAGCAAACACAATCCACCGTGCCATCTGCAGATGCCAACTAAAGCTCTATCATGCAAAAAGGAAGCCATATGTGAACATGGTCCAGAAGCGCCGTCATGTCCTGTGGGCCAAGACTCATTTAAAATGGACTGTTTCAAAGTGGAAAAGTGTTCTATGGTCAGACGAGTCCAAATTTGACATTCTTGTTGGAAATCACGGACGCCGTGTCCTCCAGGCTAAAGAGGAGGGAGACCTTCCAGCGTGTTATCAGCGTTCAGTTCAAAAGCCAGCATCTCTGATGGTATGGGGGTGCATAAGTGCATACGGTATGGGCAGCTTGCATGTTTTGGATGGCACTATGAATGCTGAAAGGTATATAAAGGTCTACCATGGCTTCATAGTAGAAGAGTCCGGGTGCTGAATTGGTCTGCCTGCAGTCCAGATCTTTCACCTATAGAGAACATTTGGCGCATCATTAAACGAAAAATACGTCAAAGATGACCACAAACTCTTCAGCAGCTGGAAACCTATATCAGGCAAGAATGGGACCAAATTCCAACACCAAAACTCCAGAAACTCATAACCTCGATGCCCAGACGTCTTCAAACTGTTTTGAAAAGAAGAGGAGATGCTACACCATGGTAAACATGCCCCCGTTCCAACTATTTTGAGTCCTGTAGCAGGCATCAAATTTGAAATGAGCTCATTTTGTGTGTTTAAAGGGGTCATATGATGCTATTTTAAAGATCATTATTTTGTGTATTTGGTGTAACAGAATGTGTTGACATGCTTTAATGTTTAAAAAAACACATTATTTTTAAAATACTGTACAATATTGTAGTTCCTCTATGCCCCGCCTCTCTCAAACGCGTCATTTTCTACAAAGCCCCTCCTTCCAACAAGTGCAGCCTGCTCTTATTGGCCAAATGACCCAGTGCATTGTGATTGGCCGAACACCTCAAGCACGCATCGGAAATGTAACGCCCCTTACAATGATCACGAGCTTCAGCTTTCAAAGTAAATATAAAGACAGTTAATAATGTCCTTAGTTTTACCATCAGTTCAAGCACGAGAGAGGAACAGAGTCGCGTGACAGACACAGTGATGATGCACGTATATATTTGCAGTACACAAGCCGCGGTTAAGACAGCTGACTCCACTGTGATGTGACCCTGTCTCTCTCTCCACACACGCGCACGCACACACGCACACACACACACATGACGTGCAAAACTCCGCATTTGAACAGTCAATAGCAAATACTCAAACTAATAACAAAATGTACTTACAGTCGCTGATTCAGAAGCGCCAGATTGTCATAGCAAAGTCGAAGAGATAAAGCAAAGAATTATCTCCTCTCCTAGGTTCACGAAACTGTCGTCCATAAAATGCGTTGCACAAATTCGAACATCTGGGTTGTGCTGTTCTGTTGTAAGTAATCTTAATGATACCTAAATGCATCTACTTTCGGAAGGCCAAATAAAGTGCTTTTGCTTTCACATAGAAACACACAGCGTCTCCCTGACATGACTGCATCAACACTACTGCAGTTACTGAAACTACGCCTTCTTTCCTCGCGTGAACATTTGGGCGGCATTACGCAAATATTTCCACATCGTGACGTGTGGGGGCGTGTTTGAATGAGCCGTTTTAGGGGGGCGTGGCAGAGTCTTAACTTTTATAAAGAATATCTCTTTGGTTTTGAGACTTTAGTCTTTGCAACTTCAGGGATCTTATCTATGCACAATCAGCTTGTAACACTCCAAAGAGAAAGGAAAACTTGAAATCGTATCATATGACCCCTTTAAACATTTGTTATGTTATCTATGTTCTATTGTGAATAAAATATTGGCTCATGTGATTTGAAATTCTTTTAGTTTTCATTTTATTCAAATTTAAAAATCATCACATTTCCGGAATTCGGGTTGTAGATATAGATCTATCTGTATTTCTGTCTGTCTGTTTATCTATCTATACTGGCAATAAACCTCTTTCTGATTCTGATTCTATCTTATAAAATATTCCAGCACTAGAAGATAATGGTGGCTTGATGTTTACTCAGTCAACACTCTGAATGGATTCAGTGAGTGATTCAGAAATGGATTTAGTGAGTTCATTAAGCAACAGATGCATCAGACTGATTCAAAGGGTAATTCCTGAGTTAGTGAGTCTTCTAGAGTGATTCATTAAAATAACTGGCTCATAAAAATAATTTGTTTGTGAATTGAACTACACTGGTTGCGCTGTGTCTTTTTGGCTCAATAAAGATAACTGGTTTAAAGGAATAATTTGTTCAGGAATTATGGCTGCACTAGTTGTGCTGCATATCAGGCTGTTGTTTTACCTGTAACCTAGATAAATGTTGACTAAGGGCTGCCCATATGATCTGTGCATCATATTCTAAATCATATGATGGTTTGTGTGGGGAACAGGCCTATATCCACCTTGTGATTCAGAAAGATCTCGGTCCCCTGGGCCTTATTTTTCGAAGCATGTTCCATTTGCAGTTTCAGTTGACATAATCAATATATTATTGACAATCACTTCTCACTTTTGTGCCGAAGCAAAACAGTTTTGCCAGAACTGAATACTTTAATGCATTGGACTGGACTCATCAGGAGATCTGTGGTGAATGAATGTTAGTTGTTATCTTATATTGAAGTAGAATCGATGCTCATTCATAAGACCAGTGCTAAAAATTGAGTTGGTATACCAGCGAAAGGGAAAGCGAAAAAAGCAAATGTGAAGCAGTTATAAAGGCTGAAATGGGGTTGTTTGCCCAGTAGTCATGTGTCTGCGTGAACACAACCATAATAGACCGAGAATGAGAACGACTGAAAGAGAACAACTGAAGGTAATTTCATTGACTTGTTTTCTTTCACGTCATTACAGAACAGGATATCAGAATAACTGTTCTTCCAATACAACAGTCAGAAAAAGGAAGCCACGCATTTGATTTTCGAGATGAAAGGAGCTCTCTGGTTATCGGCTGCTATTTTTAAGAGTTTTAACTAAAGCCCATCACACACTTCACATATAAATGACAACGCATTGTGTTTTTCAGCTTTCTACACCGCCAGGTATGGATTTAAAGTGTGCATGCGACTCTACTTGAACGGAGATGGGGTTGGAAAGGGAACGCACATCTCTCTTTTCTTTGTTATTATGAGAGGAGAATACGACCCCATTCTTTCATGGCCATTCAGACACAAGGTAAAACGCTATAATCAAGCTGTCAATCAGTGATCCAATCAATCATTTTCTGAACATCTGTGTTGCTCTTAGCTAATGACGTTACATTGTGAATTCATACATTAAAGGAGTCATATCATGAGGAATCAAATTATCCTTGATCTTTTGAAATAGAAAAACTTTGATGTATTATGAAATTATACTGCAGATATGTTGAACTCAAATGTAAATGATGAACTCAAAATGTTTTTCCCAGTCCAGCAAGACAATTTGTTCAAATTATTCGAATTTGAATTCTGAGTTTAGAATAATGTATCCAAATTGATCACCATCTTACTTGCAATATCTGATCATTTTATTTTTTTTTGAACACAAAAACCTATATTATCTTATCAAGAGTTCATATTCTTAACTATAACTAAATTATTACAAATATTTTTAATTGAAATAAAGCCCAAATAAAATATATAAATATATAAAATAAATATATCAATAAAATATAAATGGAAAAACTGAAACTTAAAAACTTAAATGAAAATTAGAAACGTTGCCTTGACGACTAAATAAAATATAAATTACTTAAACTAAACAACATAAAAATATAATTAGTATTAAATTACTTAAACTAAATAAAAATAAATGAAAGCTAAATAGATCATTAAAAAATCTTGCAAAAATGACAAAATAAAAGCTAATTCGTAATATAAGTAAATACTATATAAATATAAATAATACTAAAATATACTAAATACTAAATATACTATATAAATAATACTAAAATAACACTGTCCCTAAGTCCTGATTGATTAAAATGCTGTTCACATGTGAAACTATCCTGCTTCTGTCTTGCAGTGATTATCATTGTAAAATGAGCATCATGTTCTTCTCAAGAGGGCCGAACACTTGAAGTGAGCACTCAGAAGTGAGCAATGAAGGGCGTTACCATCTCATGTGTGCGTGATTAGTACACCTAATATGAAGACATACGTCAGAAAAGTGTAGATTGCTTTATGATTCTGTTATTGAAGGCAGTTAAAAACACTAAAAACTCACTAAAGAAAGCATTTAGATAGAATTGTTAAAGAAAATGCAGCAAAAAGCAGGTCATTACATTCAAAGTGCTCGAGAGAATGTAAAATGGTCTTAAAAAACTAAATTACAGCTATTTATGGTGCAAAAAACCTACCAAGTGCACCTCAGGACAAAGAATTCAATAATAAATGTATGATATGACCCCTTTAATAGTGGCTTCTGTTGTAATGAACCAGCTTTGGTTCCTCAGTCATGTGGCATCAGCATTTTCCGTGACCTTCTGCTGACATCTCCTGCACGTGCCTGGCAGGTCACGTTCTTTTTCATAGATCAGAACCAGAGGGAGCACGTCATCGACGCTTTCCGTCCCGACCTCACCTCTGCATCTTTCCACCGCCCCGTCTCAGAGATGAATGTGGCCAGCGGGTGCCCCCTGTTCTTCCCTCTGGGGAAATTGAAGTCGCCTAAGCACGCCTACTGCAAGGATGACACCATCTATATCAAGTGTGTGGTGGACATCTCCTCCTGAAGCATGAAGGCCTGGCTGTTAAGGAGGACTGGATTCCTAAGGGAGCATAACAATTCTGGATCCGGACAAAATGAATATGGAGTGCAGAGAAACAAACCCAGAAATATTTATGAACTGAAAAGTTTAAGAGTTTTGTCTCGGTTGCATTTTGGTTCTTTTGGGTACATGAATAAAATAATATTTTTAGATTGACACCTGGCTCTTAATGTTTTAAACATTGATTCTTTCTTGTTATTTTGGATGTATTGCTGTTTTATTTATTATGGAATGAACTCTTCTGGATTTTGAACATCATTCTGACAGTTTTCATATTTTATGTGTAATAATAAATAAAATGTGTTTACTACCTTGTTTTTTGTTTCCTCATAGCATAGTTTATCTGCTTACTACATGTCTCAACATTGCAGATAAATTATGCTTTGAAATATGTGTGGTGATTTATGTCTTTAAAGTTTAGAACAATCAATATTATTTGCATTTATGATTTAAATTTAAAGAAATGGTTCACCCAAATATTCACTCACCCTCAGGCCATCCAAGATGTAGATGAGTTTGTTTCTTCATCAGAACAGATTTGGAGAAATTTAGCATTCCATCACTTGCTCACTAATGGATCCTCTGAAGTGAATGGGTGCCGTCAGAATGAGAGTCCAAACAGCTGATAAAAACATCACTATATCCACATGTAATCCACACAAAGCAAAAAGCTGCATGTTTATAAGAAACAAATCCATCATTAAGACTTCATACTATTGCTTTTGACTAAAATATAAAGGCCTCTATCTATTGCTTTCTCCAGTGACAAAGTTAAAAGAAATATGCACAGATCAAGCACCGTTTACACTCCAAAACAGTTTTAAACAAATATGTTGGTGGAT
This sequence comes from Schizothorax lantsangensis, assembly GCA_027422415.1. NCBI lineage: Eukaryota > Metazoa > Chordata > Actinopteri > Cypriniformes > Cyprinidae > Schizothorax > Schizothorax lantsangensis. The sequence goes on along the minus strand of CM049851.1, from coordinate 8,293,314 downwards.
TTTGATGGGAGAGGACAACAGGAAATTGACTTTATCACTGCAGGAAGTATTATCATGGATTATTTTGGCCAGAACCGACAGTTTAAAGTGAAAATGCCTTGATGGATTTGTTTCTTTTATACATTATTTATTTATTATTATTATTATATTTATTTATTTTGAGCATTGTGCTTATCAAATATAGTATCAGATTAGCACATGAAAAGGTCAAGTGGGCTCATGAATTTTTATTTTGCATTTTTTAAATATGTATTTTCACTATAAAGATTAAAAACAATTCACAGAACATCTGATGCTAACCACAATTTTTGCATATGAAATGTTATTTCCTTTTATATAAACAATGGAAATTTTGCTGAACGAACACATGCATGTAGTGGCAGCTGTGCAAAATCAGCTTAATGTATTCATAAAAAGTACAACATTTGTAGCTGTGGCAGCATTTTTTTTCTCCCTTGCATTCTACAACACGTTATCTTCATGTTAACACTTGCAGGAATGTGTACAGAAATCAACCCAGTTCAGCCGTTTTTAGAGAAAAACTCCAGCTACTTTCCCCTCCTGACTTTTTTTTTTTTTTACTCTGATTTTTAGTTATTTTATCCCCTCCTGTGTTAAACACAATCAACTGTTCACAAAATCAAAAACTCTTAAAGCAGAATGAGAGATAAGAAAAGAACAGGTGGTTTCTCACAGTTGAAAGGGTCACTTTTGTACAATATGTACAAATCAACACTGCATCAAATAACTAAATACACTTTATCATCTTATACCTTATGACTTAAGGTCATGTGGTATTCATAGCCCCATGGGTAGTTTTGTTCTGCGACATAAAATTTTTAATTTAGTCAGCTCACCATGACCTTGTGATGTCTGCCTGAATCGCAATGTCCAAATTTCACAGAAATCTAAGAATATTACTGTTATGCCAGCAAGTATGACCTGTTATGTGTTAAAAATGTAACTGCATTGTGACAGTTGCACTGCCAGCAAACTTTTACTGAAGCTGAAACATATGCTGACGGCTCACAATCTCTGTCACATCTCACATTCACTCATCAAAACCATTACACTTTTTATAATAACTTTCATAACATTAACACACATTATATCATGCTCAAAGTATCAGTAATGTAGATACAAACAGTAAAACTGTCATTGCATTTGATTTATAAATATTAATATATAGTTCTATAAATCTGTCTTTATATAACTATATAATTTTAATATCTACCTATCTATCTATCTATGACTATACAATTTTAATATCTATATATCTATCTATGACTATACAATTTTAATATCTATCTATCTATCTATCACTATACAATTTTAATATCTATCTATCTATCTATCTATGACTATACAATTTTAATATCTATCTATGACTATACAATTTTAATTTCTATCTATCTATCTATCTATCTATCTATCTATCTACTATACAATTTTAATATCTATCTATCTATCTATGACTATACAATTTTAATATCTATCTATCTATCTATCTATCACTATACAATTTTAATATCTATCTATCTATCTATCTATCTATCTATCTATGACTATACAATTTTAATATCTATCTATCTATGACTATACAATTTTAATTTCTATCTATCTATCTATCTATCACTATACAATTTTAATATCTATCTATCTATGACTATACAATTTTAATATCTATCTATCTATCTATCTATCTATCTATCTATGACTATACAATTTTAATATCTATCTACACTATATTGCCAAAAGTATTGGGTCGCCCCCTTCTAATGAACATGTTTGACTACTTTAGTAATTTCTATGAGTACAAATCTTAATGTTAAAGCATATAATGATATTCTAGGAAAATGTGTGCTTCTAATATTATAGCAACAGTTTGGACTCTTTTCTATTCTAATATGACAATGCCTCTGTGTATAAGGCAAGGTTCAAAAAGAAAATGATTGATTGAGTCAGTGTGGAAGAACTTGACTGGTCTGCATAAAACCAAGTCCTAATCCCAGTTTAACACCTCTGGTGTGACTGTAAATGCAGACCTTGAGCCAAAAACTCATCACCAAACACCAATGACTTGTACATATGGGTTCAGTCATTTTAGACACTTCCAAAACTGTTACAACAGAGATGAAATACAATTTTTAAATACATGAATTATGTTCCCATCGTTGTTGCCACAGATTTAGAAGTGCATTTTTCTGTTCTAAAGAAGGGGGTGTCCCAATACTTTTGTCTATATAGTGTATGTACACTAGTTATATCTATCTATATGGATAAATCTCGTGTATATTGTCAGTTGTCCGCTTTCATACTCTCTGACAGTCTTTTCCTCCTGTCATGTTGTAGGCTACTATCAGAGTATTTAATGTCTTGTTGTCATTGGAGCAGTGCTTCTGTAGCCCCTCCTCGAGAGCGCTGCTGCTGTACTTCCTGTACGCGGATGATGATGATGATCGGGTTATGTTAATTACATAAGCAAAACGTAAATGATTCGCGGGAAAAGGTGTAAAAATGGCGACGTTCACTGACTGCATATCTGCGTCGTTTGAGCAGTAAAAACACCAGAAACTCTCTTATACCTCGCGAATGGGATTCGGGGCTGCCAGAGGAGGAATAGCTGCACTTTTGGCGCGTTTTACTCGCGGGATTGGAGAGAAATCAAAGCGGTAATCTCAGCGCAAAATGTGTTTGAATGTAACCCGATTCAAAATCTGCAACATTGTAGCGCGTAACACTCACAGCTGCACTGATCTGGCGAACTTAATCATGCATATGAAAGAGGAATAGTGTGTTCTGAGCATGTGTTATGAGTGAGACAACTTGTCGGAGTCCCTGAGAGAAGTTTTGGTAGTGAGCAAGTTTTCCAGCATGCCTGATGATGTTGCATGTCTTCAAATGGGGAGGGAGTCCGTGCAAAGATTCGTAGCGGCTATGATTTATTTATATAAGCATAGACTCTTGAGAAGTGGGCATGGCTGTTAAGTGACTTTCCATGCAGGCGTGCATACTTTTACAGTCGATGCAATAGTCTTATTTTATGTCACGCGGAGAAAAAGCACGCATGTTTTATTCTTATGTTAAGAGTAACGTTACTGTTGAAAATCGTGTGATTCTCGGCCGCCTGGTTTCGATTCAGTTGAGTATTTGTAAAAGGGGTCTGGTGCATGGTAGCAGAGGAAAACTGGCCGAGATCAGTAAGTCTGAAGTTCACATCCTGACGATGAGTCAACCAGCTCTGTTTCTCTGCTCCTTTTTTACTCATCAGGGTTGAGATTGAGTCAGGCAATATTCCCCATGCGCACTGTTGTGGTTGGAGAATCTATTTGCAGTTCTACAGATTTCCTGCGGGGTTGTCAAAACCATCATGCACATACAGTACATACTTGCTTACCTGGATCACTTTGAGTGATTCCCAGCAGGGGCTTTATGGTTAGGATCAACTTTGTTGAAACTATAACATTTAAGCCTATAAACTTCTTCAAATTAATAGATAAATAAAATAACGAATAATAATTAATCTCATAATTTTTACATAATTAAGAAAATCAGTTTTAGCTAAAAACTAAAATGTGTGTAATGTGTACAGCTTTTATAAATTATTTGTAAGACACTCCTATATTTGATACTAGCCAGTTTATTTTTTTTACTCACAGTTATGGATTGTTTGTATGTTGATTCAACTCAGGGATTTGAATCTGTTCACCTAAAAGATTCGTTCACATTGACTCACTGAGATGACTCGTTACGCCATTAGGTGGCGACAAGTCACGAGTCATTGAATCACTCAACTCAACCTACACTGAATCGTTTATTGTCCTTTGTTTATAAATTCATGTTGACAGAATCTGTTATGAGGCTCCAGAAGGAAGCCGTGATAGGCTGATTTGTTTTAAAGCTACCTCAGTTGTGTTGTAGTCTAACTTGTTTGCAGAAATGTCCTTATTTTGAGATGTTTCCTTGAACACTGAATCGTTCATTAAAGGGGGCGTGTTCTTACAGTAGGTCCAGCCAATCATATTGCGTCTTCACAGGCATTAATCGGATGTTGTAAATCATTTGCTCATTAAATGGCTATTTGCTCATGCTGTTGTCAGTCCTTTAACATTGCAAGACTTCAGTAAATAAGAAAAATAAATTCAAAAACTTCTTGTAAGTAATAAAGTAACAATATTAATTATTTTGCTAAATGGTGTAATTATAATGAGAGTTAAAAGGACAGATTACTGGTGGGTACTTGAGCATTATTGAAGAGGCTGTGTTAGACAAAAAGGTTTGGGAAACTTTAATTAATAAGTGGACAAAACTGCAACTATCCCCTGTGTTGATTCCAATGATTTTCCCCGAGAACTTGAAGACTGTCATGTTTTTAAAGCCCTAATTATGCTAAATGAGCCATGCCTTTAGATTGATGGTGCTCTGCATTTATGCTTATTGATTAATTGCACATATACATCCTTAAAACCTTTTTCGATCTGTAAATATCTTTTGGGTCAATTTAGATTTTAAAACAACTGGAAGACTTGTTTGTTTTTGCTGCCTTTTCTGAGTGTTTATTTATATATGCAACTGTACTGACCAGTGGGCAAAACCCTTTATTACGTCAATCTGTACCTTGGTTTCTATGGGAGTTTTTATATAGAGAAATGTGGTCCTTAAGGTTTTCATATTTAGTCCATTTTTACATAGAAAAACACCTACAAATTCCAAAAGAGTGTTTTTTTATGAAATATTATGCAAACAATTCCACTGGGAAATTTCACATGTGATAAATTTGGTGTAATCTGCATATTATGTATGATTTGTTTGTTCCTACTTTGCTTTCAGGAAGTGTAGTTGTGTCTATTGTCAGCATGTTGGAATCGGCCTGTCGGGACGGATATCTGACAATCGGGTCAGAACCTCTAGAAGCCAAGCACCTGCTTCCCAAGAGTGAGAAAACCTGCAGCGACCAGGAGACCAACTTGACCGTGGGCCAGTACGTGCTGTGCCGCTGGTCTGACGGCCTTTACTACCTGGGCAAGATCCAGAGAGTGAGTTACTGATTCTATAGAGGTTTATATACACCTGAACTGAATGCACAGAACATCTCTGTTTTACTACACACACTGTATATCCTCCTGGGACATGGCAACATGAAGCATTGGAATTAAGTCGTTATAGTGCTTGGAGCATTAAAGGTATAGTTTACCCAAAAATTAAAATTTGCTGAAAATGTACTTACCCTTAGGCCATCTTTCTTCATCCGAACAGATTTGGAGAAATTTAGCATTATATCACTTGCTCACCAATGAATCCTCTGCAGTGAATGGGTGCCGTCAGAATGAGAGTCCAAGCAGCTGATAAAAACATCACAATAATCCAGTTAGAAATCCACATAGCTCCAGTCAATCAAATAACGGGTGTCTGTAATAAACAAATCCATCAAGATATTTTAACTTCAAACTGTTGCTTCCGGCTAAAATACAATTCCTCCATCCATAATATTGCTTCCTCCAGTAAAACAGTGGTGTCGTCTGAATCAGGAGAGAAATATTCACAGATCAAGCACTGTTTACAAGGGAAAACAGTTCTAAACAAATATTTTGGTTGATTTTGATGTGAAAGGACAACAGGGAATTGTCTTTTTCACTGGAGGAAATGTTATTATGGGTTTTGGCCAGAAGCGATGCTGTAAATTTAAAATGCCTTTATGATGGATTTTTTCTTTGCAAACACGCAGCTTTCCTCTTCACAAGACATTACCGATGGACTGGAGTCGTGTGGACTACTTGTAGATTATTTAGATTTTTTATTTATCAGCTGTTTGGACTCTCATTCTGACGGCACCCATTTACTGTAGTGGATCTACTGGTGAGCAAGTGATATAAAGCTAAATTTCTCCAAATCTGTTCTGATGAGAAATCAAACATTTCCACATCTTGGGTGGCTTCAGGGTGAGTACATTTTCAGTAAATTTTCATTTTTGGGTGAACTATGTACTTAAGAACATTTGATTTTTTTTATGTATGTATTTATTTATTGAACGTAGATTAATCAGATTGGCACATAGCACATAGTTATTAACAATATTTTAGTATATAATGTTTGCTTTCTGATTTATTTCATAATTTGAGTAAACGTGGAAAAATTAAAATAAGATCATTTTACTTGTCACATTGCCAAATGCCATATTTAATTGGAATATTGTTAATTTTTACCCTGTTCAAAGTAAAAAAAAACGTAATGTACCTTACAAAGGACATTATTAAAAAAGGGACATGTCTTTCTTGTAAAAGAAAATCATACTGTGCTTTGAAAGCCCAGGATGTCCACGTTAAGATACACCACATATAAAAAAAGTGTGCCATTTGAAATTGCCAAAAATCAATGTCCCCTACAGAGGACAAAAATGAATTGCTGGGTCCCAGGAGGAAACATACAAGAGATGTTCCTGACTCGATTGCATGCTCTATAATCATGAATAATTTATTTGGCAAATATATATTCATGTTTATTACAGTTTTATGTTTGCCTTTTTCAACACATACATGTCTTATTCCATTTCCCTATAGGTGAGCACCTCAAAACAGAGTTGCTTTGTGACATTTGAAGACAACTCCAAGTTCTGGGTGCTTTGGAAAGACATACAGCATGGTAAGAGGTTGAGTGGAATATGAGTGGGATTTTTAATTTCAAAAATAGCAGCAATAATTCATCAGCAAGCTAGAAAGCAGATATTTTGTTTGATATGTCAGTGTGTCCTATGAGATGTGTGTGTATGACAGTGTGGTATTACTGCTTTGTGACGAGGTAACTGAAGCTTTATTCTCTCTCTCTCTTGCACAGCTGGTGTCCCTGGGGAAGAACCCAAATGCTCAGTGTGTTCTGACATGTCTCTGGTTCCTGGTAATGAAATTCTTATCTGCGGGAAGTGTGGAATAGGTGAGTCTGAGGAAGACACGGGCGCTGCCTGTATCCTAGCTCATCATGTAACACACCAAACATGGATATATCACAGTAAAACAGCTTGTTTTTGCTTGGAGAAAGTAGTGATTCATTTTGAGGAACTATTGACTCAGTAACTCAGTTATTAGTGATGCTTGCATCACTCATACTATTACTCATACTTAGGGTTAAGGATTTGAACTTTGAGATTATTTGTATGCTGATGTACAGCTGACTGTTAGCAGACAAACAAATTTAAATTTAGATTTTGTCTCCTCCAGGAAAACAAAATATTAGTGACTGATCTTGCACTTAGAGGTAGATACAAATGTGTCCAATAAAATGTCCAATTTGTCCAATACATTTTTATTATTAATAAAAGTAATAGTTTATTTGTTATTTGTTGTGGTAAATGAATGTATTACAGTACATCTGGACCAATAATAATACAAATAATAATAATAATTGTTTCTATTTTATGTGGGTTTAGGTGTTTTTCTGTTGGTGTCAACCACCTAGGATACACCCAAAGCATCCTACCAACTATGTAGCCACATCCTGGCAACCTAAAATTGTAGTGGTGACCAAACCCATATCTATGTCTTTGGGAGGACCTAACAATTTTTAATTTTTTAATTTTATTTTAAAGTAATGCATTTGAACTATTTGCAAAAAATAGGTATTTTCTGAAAGGCTTTAAGGAAAGCCAGATAACCACATTCATTAAAATAATTCATAACAAGCACACATTCATTTTAAAGGGTAAGTTCATGGATTTTCAACCAGTGTTTTATTGTTACAATGTTGGTAGTGTAAGTAAATGAACAATGTGTATTAGGGTCATTCCGTGTCAACTCAACCAGAGGTGAAAATTGCCATTTTGACCCCCTCTACAAAAAAGCGGGTTACTCAGTAAATATTCATCCATGACATTTAATATTTTGGCTTTCATCACTAAACATGTTAATCTTTCTTCAGAAAAAATATTAGCAAAATCAAAAATTTGAGCTGAAATTTGAGTTTCTGAAATTTGGTTAGGTTTGACACGGAATGACCCATTATTTTTCCATGTTACCTGCACCAAGATATCCACATTTATTTGTCGGCAAAAGGCCACCATATGATGTAAAACACATAATTTTGTTGCTCATTTTTGTATCCCCATTTGCAAATAGTCTGAGCCCAGTGCATTATGGGGACTGAAGTTTTCCTAACTTTTTTGCCACAGCCCTCTTTCTCTGTTTTCTGTAGTCATGTAGCACTGATTTACAAAAAATTGCATTTATAGTACATAGACAGCCAAGTTTTATTAAAACACTATATTGTCAGCAGTGTATTGTCCCTTTAATCTTGTGCCTAAAATGCTGAAATCTGTGAATGTTGCTTGTTTCATCACATTAAATTACAAATTACATTATATGAATAACTAAAATGATGCTGTATTTTTAATTTAAAATGACAAAATTTGACATAAAAGGAGTAGTTTGCATTAGGGATAAGTGAGGCCGATGCGATATGCATCTCGATGCGTAGCCAATGATACGATACATTAAAGATACATATGAAGCAAGTGCCGATGATGGGATAAGATTCAGCCCTATTATTATGATGCAGTGTGATCTGATTTCAATTCGATTCAATGCAATACGATGCAATGGAAAAAAAATATGATGCTATGCAATTCAATACGGTACAGATAGTTCGCTTTTATTTCTTTGGTTCAGACAGACAGCAAATTATAAATGAACTTAAGTGCCTTCTGACTTCTAACGCCTCGATCTCTGTAGTGCTGTGATACGTCATATTCACGTAGCGGCAGTGGTGATGAGAGAACACACTTGAGAAACAGTTCAGAGAGGAGAAATCAATCTACATATAAAATATTGGTCACAAAATAATAAATAATAAAAGTATATCACATCTACTAATAATTTAAATCGATGCATCAGATCGTTAACTTTTATGCTGATGCACCGATGTGAATCTTACCATCCTTGGTTTGCATCACTTAGTATTGCTGTCGGTCATTTAACATTTCTATCATAAAAAGGTTTACAACAGAAACTATTTCATATTCAGCTAATTGCTTCTTACTTTGCACTCTTTCAGCTGAAGCACTGTGCTGAAATTTGCGCTTAGCTTTTGTGAACAGTAAAGCCTGCATTTTTTTATTTGATTGACTCGGTTTTAGTCTTTTTGACCATGATGAATGCTGTTATTGTCATCTAACAACAAACAGAGCGGTGGAAAGCAGCATCAAGATTATCAAATATTGTGGGGGATATCTGATTATTCAATGTCTGTGGTGGTTACGGCTCTGCAGCACTCGCAATTTCTTCAGAAAATGTGGAAATCTAGTAATATAAAAGTTGCTATGACTTCTTGCATGATGCAACGGCTGGGGAACTCTTCTGCCTGTGGATAAAACTGATTAACATGTACTTGTGATAATGTATTTTAAAAGACTGGAGTGGAAAATGTGGTACAATTTGCATTATAAACGCCATAGCGTCTACAAAGCAAATAGAGAACTATTCTGGGTGTCTTTGATGACTTTAAGGGGGTTTGGTTAGACTGCACTACAGTAATGACTCACTGGGGACGCAGAAGTGGCTCTCTGAAGTCCCAAGGATTAGTGTCGACTTCAGCTCTGCTGTTCATATTTACACATCTGATTGGGTCTGAGTCGATCTGCTTTTTTTGTGCTAATATTTGTCCTCCATCCTTCCACATGCTTGCCTTGCGTCTTCAGGCTATCACCAGCTCTGCCACTTGCCCCCAGTGGAGAGCTCAGCTGACCTTCATCCATGGTTCTGCAGGAAGTGCATTTTTGCTTTAGCTGTGAGAGTAAGTCCTTCATTATACACTTTCCATATAAATAAATGGGGATCAGGGAGGCCGTGTTGCTGATGCGTGTTTCTTTATGTGGCAGAAAGGGGGAGCTCTGAAAAAGGGGCCAATCTCCAAAGCGCTGCTGACCATGAAGCAGGTGCTGCCCTATAATCCAGAAGAGCTGGAGTGGGACTCTTTGCACCGTACGAACCATCAGCAGTGCTACTGCTACTGCGGAGGACCTGGAGAGTGAGTCTGCCTCATCTCTTCTCTTTGTTCTTTTTGTGCTCTTCCTTACTTGGTTTCTTTTCCTGCTAGAGGACTAGGCATTTGGCCTCTGAACTAAAAACTGATTCAGTGTTGCGTACGCACAGCAAAGCAAAACTTTAATGTATTGGGCATAACATCTGTCACATTGTTTGATAGCATTGGGACGATTGATTAATTGTAGTGAAGTGGTTTGTTTGTGTGTTTCAGTGAAGTAAAAGCAGTGAGGAGAGCGTGACAAATGCACTCACACATCTCTGCCTCGTGTGCTCGCTTGCTGTCTGCTCACTCAGCGCAATCATTTTGAGCAAAACAAAATTGTATGTCACTAAAATTACTTAAAACCATTTTATTAAAATAATTAAAAGTAAGGTGAAAAAACAAAATATAAATAAAAGATGAAAAACTTAAAGATAAAAACTAATTTAAAGCTTAGAAATCTTATCTTGGCAACAAACTGAAATAAAATAAGTTAAAGTACTACAATTACTAAAACTAAAGATGAAATAAAAATAAATTGAAGCTAAACAGAAGTATAAAAAAAACTATTAGATATATTAGGCTATTGGAAATAAAAACTATAGAGATAAAAAATAAACTTACAAAAAATGACAAAAGTTTACTGTATAACAAACCAAAAGCTGAAAATACAAAAATAGGTTCAAAATATTAAATAATATCAAAATAATAATAAAATTACACTGAGAGTTATTTGTTATGAGTATTTACTAACTGATATGATTCCTCTCTTAAAATATTTTACCTGGTACATTATTTTACTGAAAAAGAAAGGAAATTATGTATTTTGATTTTTTGATGCCTTTGTGATCAGCTATAGCAATCTGTATATGATCAGTTCATGAAAATATTAAAGATGCTACCCTTAAATCACGCACCCGTTTTGTGTTATAGCATTACTAAACACAAGTATTGTATTAGTGAGTATTAAAAACTAAATATTATTACTGTGCTTGGTCTCTAAAAATGGCATTGGTGCCATTTTTATTATCCCTACTAGACATAAAGCTTCTAGAAACATCATGGTTATGCTGCGCTAATGGTTTTGCTATTGCTGCTGTTCTACACACACCATCCAAATGGAAAGAAAGAGGTTTGAGCATCACATCACACCACCAGTTTTGCTTGCTTTTATTTTTGTTTATACTGAAATGTAATTGGTCTGTTTAGGTCTTTGTGCTTTGTATCTGATAAGAAACACAGTTCATTTCTTATTCTCTGATTTTCCCATCAGGTGGTATCTGAAAATGCTGCAGTGCTTTCGCTGCGAGCAGTGGTTTCATGAGGCGTGTACGCAGTGCCTACAGGAGTCCATGATGTTTGGAGATAGGTATGTACTGTGCAGAGCTTGCATTAATATTCTGCCATCCTTTAGTATGGATTTCTCATCTTTCCTCTCAAATCAATGAACTTCCCTGAAAAGCAATTGGCTTTATATCATTAAATGTAATTAAAGTGATTTTGTCATGGCTGAGGGGAATTTTTAGGCACAACCTGAAAGTAGAGCACCTAAAACCTGCCTAAAATCACTGTAATGCACAATCTTAAGCGGCATACTGGTTTTATAAAATATTATAAAATAACAACAGTAATATGATGAAACAAAACAATATCAATATATGGTTAAAGAGTTAAATTATATTAAATATTCAGAAAATATTAAATGTTTGAATTTTTATTATTTAAATAATCAAAATAAACAATGATTACATATTTCAAATATAATAAATATTTTGAATATATTATATATTTAAATTATATTAAATATTTAAATAATCAAAATAAACAATGATTAAATATTTGAATTATTATTATTATTATTTAAATCAAAATAAACAATGATTAAATATTTTTAATAATATAAATATAAAACTTATAATATAAATTATAATAAATATTTGGAATATATTATATATTTAAAATTGTTCAATATTTGAATTATTATTTAAATAATAAAAGTTAACTATTCTTAAAGCAAACAATCTTATGTAAAAAAAAAAGCAATAAATAGTTGAAGAGTTAAATTATATTAAATATTTAAATTATTAATACTCAAAATAAACAATTATTAAATATTTAGAATATATTATATATTTAAAATATGTTCAATATTTGAATTATTTAAATAATAAAAGTTAACAATTCTTAAAGCAAACAATCTCTCATGTAAATAATTTTTATCGAACCAGCTACACTCTACACATTTTTCTGATCACATGGTTTAATTAAATAAAATAATTAAATCTCATTGGTCTAAAATCCAACTGCACATAACTGTAAAAATCAGATATCCTCTGATTGGCTGTGATTGTGTTGTGCCGCCGTTTCACATTCAGTGTGTACAGATAAATTGCTTGTCACTGAAAATTGCTCTTCGGTGGCTTCGAACACCGAAATGGTCCAATCAGATTTTAGGGTCGGCGCTATCTGTTTTATAATGAAATATAAGTCATTGCTTTTCGGAAAGATCAATGAACGCAATAACCAAAGTGAAATTGTATTTGCAACATCTCAACGGTAATGATTAGTGAATATTACGACAAACTTGATGTGGCGTCGCACACAGGCGAGATTACATGCGTTAGGGGATTTTTAAAAGATCATAATGACACTGTCAAGCACAAACGGCCGCAGCGCCGTTTGTACCTCTCCAAGGTGTGTAATTTAAATGCCTCCATTTTCTGTCTTTTCTCTCATAGGTTTTACTTGTTCATTTGTGCGGTGTGCAATAAAGGAGCGGAATACATCAAGCGGCTGGCTCTCAGATGGTAAATGGCAGCTCCTCTTTGCCCCCTCGCAAGTGATTGTGCCCAGATCCGTGTCAGAATTATATAGTCAAAGTGTCGGATGTGATTGATGCGGGACGGAGCTCTCGAGCCAGAGCGTTTTCTCTCTATTTCAGAAAGTAAAGAGGGGGCATTGCAGTTATTTTTTTAGAGTAGAGTATGTCTGGACATTGATTCTTGCTTTTTGTCCCAAATGAGAAATGAGAAGATTTGGTGCTGAGAGGATTTCTTATGATAGCAGGGGATTACTCTTGAAATGCAGTGAGCTGGATGTGTTGGATATTTAGGTATGAAGCCAGTCTCGGTTCAGATTTAAGCTTTATCCTTCTTTAAAAGTCTGGTGTGTTAAAATGGACCTTGCCTTGTGAACGGAACGGCACTCTATTTAACGTTCACCATGTGACAGTTCATGCAGATTTTGGCAGCGTCATTTGATTTAAGAGCATTTCTGCTTTAGGACTAAAACATCTTAAGATTAGTCTCTAGAATTTTACGTGAGATTTTCTTGTTTTCAGTCAAATTACTTTTCATTTGCAGGGTGGATGTGGTCCATCTTGCCCTGTACAACCTGGGAGTCCAAAGTAAAAAGAAATACTTTGAACTGGAGGAGATCCTGACCTTCATCAGCAACAACTGGGACCATTTCCAGATGGGCAAGGTGATATGATCGAGCTTTTTTTGTCGTTTAATATTCACAATCTTTTTAGGAAAACGTTAAAGGGAAAGTTTGTAATTGAAACAAAAAAGTGTAGTGTAATTTTTGGATGGGCTTTGGGTGGACGTTTGGTCAATAAGCAACTACCCAGAGAGAACACCCTAGTGACACCATAGTAACCACCCAGAACACCACATCAACCACATGGCAACACCCGGAACACACTAGCAACTGCATAGCAACAACAGTAACACTCTAACAATGTGCTAGTAACCACCCAGAACACCCTAGCAACCACATAGCAACACCCAGAACAAACTAGCAACTGCATATCAACAAAAAGAACACACTAAGAACCGGAACACACTAGAAACGACCTAGCAACCACCCAGAACAGTTCCTTTGATAGACATGGGTAGTGAAAATTAGCCTGTTTTTTTGTTGTGCATCATCTCTTGTCATTCTAACTGCTTGTTTGTTGTCAAGTGTAATCTGAGAAAACAGCACTGCTAAATTGCTCACACTTCTTTATGGAAGACTTAACAACTACAGCAAAGCCTATGGGTTTCATTTGTCTTCATTGAAACATGACAGCTCAAGGCACCAGCAAAGGAAATGTCTCATAATAAAACACCATATCACACAATCAGTTTCTCGCAAAGACTTTCTTACCTATTTCTTACCCTTTAGCTCTCCAATACTCCTCTTTCTGAACGGAGCCAGTATATTCTTGATGCCCTCAACAACTATAAAAGCAAGTAAGAAAAAATGTTTTCCTTTTGTTTTCTCTCATTGAAATTATGCTTGGACTTGTTTTAATTTATTTTAATGTATTACATTAATTTAATTTAATTCATTTTAATTTGAATTCATTTTAATTTGAATTAATTTTTATTTTTTAATAATAATTAAAATTTATTTAAAAAATAACAAAAATATTACAAAGATGTGTATATATATTTAATAATTTGCAATGTTTTTAAATAATGAATTATTAGTAAACATAAATTTGATAAAACATATAATATTTGTTTAATATTATTTATATAAACATCAGATTTTTTTAATAATATTTTTAAATTATTTATATATATATATATATATATATATATATATATATATATATATATATATATATTTATTTATTATTATTATTATTTATTTTTATTTTTTTAATATTTTTATTCTGTCCCTTTGTTTTAGGTTTCTCTGCGGCAAGGAAATCAAGAAGAGGAAATACATTTTCCGACTAAGGACAAGGGTCCCTCCTAACCCCCCATCTAAGTTGTTTCCGGAGAAGGCCCAGAACAGTGAGGGCCACAGGGGCCGCAAGAAAGGGGCCAACAGAAGCAGGTTAGTTTGAGCGTTTCTGAGCGCTTTATTACTGCCTCCCATGTCACATGGAATCATTAAAATTAATTATCATGAGACTGATCCCAATTAAATATTTTATTTGGTTTACAGTGCTGTATGTTTTATTATTTATCCAGTCAGTTGATCATAACTGAGATCTTTATTTTTACTTGATGGGAATTTGGAAACTTTTGAGAAATTAGACTTTGGCAGTGAATGCACTGAAAGACAAATGGCTTCTCCCCTATAATTGAACATTTGACAGCCACAGTCCTGTTTAGGATTGAGTAATTTCAGCTCTCAGATCTGTATTGACATGTTTAGTGGGTGGAGACAATGCGTTGATTGACAGTTTATTTAGTTCAGTTGTTATTATGCTCAGTTATGTCGATTGAATGTTTCTCGTTTTCCTCTGTTGCAGTAGCTCTGTTCCTGCAGAGAAGCAGAGGAAGAGGTCCAAGTGGCTGCTGGAGGATGCTATTCCTAATGTAAGTTTTGTCACTTCACTGCGACACCAGCCGGATAACATGACCTTTCTTGTCTGGTTGAAAACTGTGTTTTGCTATTACTGTTACTGCTGTAAGACTGTCTAATAAAAAAAGGGTTCTAGACCAGTTGCATAAACACAGAAACTGTTTCTTAAGATCTAGCCAGCTAGCAGTTTGCTAAGGGGTAATCAGTCTTATATTTCAGATTCAAATTAGGCCAGTTTACATTAAGTTTTAAAGAAAAAAAGATGCAACTGGCTGCACTGATCTATAGCATTTTTAAACTATTTAACACTATTTTTAAATACTGGATGAGTGTATTTATCAGTGGTCAGTTAATGAGTTGCTCAGTGACACATATTGATATTTAGAGACGCCAATATAATTCAAATTAGATGGATTTTATATGCACATACATGTGTAATAATTTTGGGTTCAGCAAGATTTTTTTTGAAAACGAAAAAAAGGATGCATTAAATTGATCAAAAGTGACAGTTAAGATATTATAAGATTACAGAGTTGAAATTTCAAATAAATGCTGTTCTTTATCAAAGAATCCTGAAAAAGGTATCCTCAGTTATCACAAAAATATTAAGTAAATAGTATATACAACTGTTTTCAACACTGATAATAAGAAGAAATGTTACTTGAGCAGCAAAAATATTTCTGAAGGATCATGTGACACTGAAGTAATGGCTACTAAAAAATTCAGCTTTGCCATCACAGGAATAAATGAAATTTTTAACAAATAAATTCACAATATTGCTGTTTTTACTGTATTTTGATCAAATAAATGCAGCCTTGACAAGCATTAGCGACAACATTAAAAATCATACCAACCCCATACTTTTAAATGGTATTTGATATGTTATACAATTTAATAACAGCAAATAAGACATGCTCAAAACTTCTGAAATTAAATGAAGCCTAATTTTATAAAAAATATTTAAAAACAGGAAGTGTTTGATATCCATTCACAAGATTTTCAGACACTTTGGTTAATTGGCCAGTTGGGTACAGTTACCAGAAGGATGCTAGGTTTCTTAAAATTGTTGTGTATCAGATGTTTAATTGGCCCAGTTCAGGGAGGTTCCCACACTTTTTGCCAGCCGATCTCATTTGATCTAAAATATTTACTTGAAGTACCTGCTTAGATTTTAGATTTCATTCACATGTTCATGGTTCTCTGATGTTGGTTAATGGTCGCATGACATGGAGTTAAACTAATAAAATAAAAACTAAAATAAAACATTTACTAAAAAATTGTTAAAATTATTTATTTATTTATCGTAATTTTACATTTTAATGATTTAATTAATTATCAGGTTTTTATCAACTCACACACCCCCTGCAGTTCACTCACAAACCCCAGGTTGGGAAACCTGATATATATTGATCTATCACTAAACCACACACACAAACTAAATAATTCAGTTTGTGCAGTCCTCTTGAAATCAGATTCATGAAGACTATGACTATGTTTGACCTCTCAGTGCGAATCTGAGCTTTCCTTACTGAGATTTTGTGCTCTAGCACTTCTTGAAGTTTCTAGAATCCCTCAATGGCTTGCTCTCAAGCAGCCGAGTGAATTGCTACTTGTTTCTTTCAGCTGTTTTTCCACACGGTTTCTTATGTACGGACTTGAAGCCGATTTAAATATGACCTGTGTGAAGTTTACTCTTCGATATCTTCTCCTGCCTCTCTTCATCTCTCTCTAGCATCTGCCTGCGCCCCGTGGTGATCTTCTTTTCATTCCTTGACGCCTGCTGCCATGCAGACCTTGCATTTCTCCCTCGATTCTCATGTGTTGTTTTGTCTCTTTCTCGCCTTCGCTCTCTCTCTCTCTCCCTCACCTTTTTTCTCACTCTGTTGGTGAAGCTACTTTGAAAGCCAAGCTACAAGCTTGTTACTCATGATTTCAAGTAGCTGAACTTCAGTCAAGCTAGCCTCTAGCTCAAGAAGTCAGCTGCACTACAAGCCACTTACAAAAAGTAGTCACGCTTCTGACAAAATCTAGTTGGGTTACGTCTCTAGTTTTAGTTTGTTACTCCCCAGCTCTCTCCTACCCTCTCATTCTGTCTTTCTACATTTTCTAAAAAGGATTACATTGATCCTCTGAAGCATTTAACTGACAAATCCTTCTGAGAGGTCTCCAGTCCCCAGACATGCTTTACTTGAACTACACATCCTTGACACTCCAGGCAGCACGGCTAATAATGCCATGAGCAACTTCAAAAGCTGCATTAGAGTGATTGTAACAACCATGACGGCTCTGATCGGCATAATCAAAGCTGTGATTATCATCATCATCCGAATGACAATCAGACGATGCACTGTAATGAATTTAACATTGTATTTCATGCTTTGTTTGTGCCATCATTGCAGAATGACCTCACCTCTACCTGGGGCACCAATCATCACATGGCCAACATATTCGACTTCACGCTGGACGAGCTGCAGAGTTTAAAGAGGTGACTATTTTATTTTATTTTAAGACATTTTATTGTCTATTTTATCTATATATAAATGTATCTATTTATCTAAAATAGACATTTTATTGTCTATTTGACATTTTATAATTTATTAATTTTAAATTATTTCATTTTTTCCTCATTTGTAAATCGCTTTGGATAAAAGCATCTGCTAAATGACAAAATGTAATTTTATTTAGATGAATAGAGTGAATACTATATATTTATAATAAGTGTCAAATATTTATATATATTTTTTTATTTGAAGTGTTGGGAGGTGGATCTCAGTCCAACTTTTTAGTTGTGATAAAGTGTTTCAGTCTACATTACATTCACAAAATATTCTTAATGCAAATAATATTATTATTTTAGCTGCAGTGTAAATGAAAAACTAACATTTCCTAATACTCTACTGTAGGAAAAAAATTAAATGCTTATTTTTCTTAATTTCTTCACTTAACTTGAGTGTTTAAGAGTTAAACCCTCAAGATTTAATTTTGGTTAAATTCTGTTCAATTTTAGTTCCTGTGAAAACAGGTTTACAATCATGAATTTAGTGAAATACTGTAATCATCTGTCCACAAACATTGATCAATCAATATACAAATGCGAAATTATGCAAATGTGAAAATAATGCTTAACTGGAGCCTGTTATATACCCAAATGCACGTTAAACTCACAGCACATGCAGAGATGGAGGTCGCTCCATTGTGAACTGATGCAATGAAAACACTGAATCACAAACTAATATGTAGCGCTACAGACTATATATTTATTTAAATCACCGCCTTTTGAGATCTGATAAGAGCACTAAGCCATATTGCGCTTTCCATTTTAGTTTGTTTGACAAATGCTTTGCCAAAAGCAATAATGCAAAACACAACATTAGAGACCTGTTATGTTATTATGAGAAGTGTAAAATATTTTTGGTTCATTATGAAACAGTGGCGGGATTAGACCATGGCGGGCAGCCAGAGTCTAGGTAATTAATGGGAAACGCTGTATGATTATATATTGTAGTTTTAATGTTTTAAGCTCTTGTGTCACATAATGTCAATAAATTTTGCACTGATGCCATTATCTTTAAATAATCTTTTTTTCTGATTAAAAATAAAGTCAAAAAAAGAAAAAAGACAAGATAATCAAATCAGATAAAGTATTTAATTCACTAAATTGTTCACAAATAGGCATTACCACATGAATAAAGTGTAAACTTTTTTTTTTCCAAAATAACTGCTGTCATGATGGTATAGTTATTTTTGCTGAAAATTACAAAAAACATTATATAAAACCATTTATCACCTCCCATCCCTAATGTGAATGAAACCACCACAGTGAGATAGTTAGATGCGAGTTCATCAGTAATGTCATCCATGTTTTTCAAGTGTTTTTAGGGCGGAAAAGCCATAATTAAGCCATAATATTGAATAATCAATGTATATTTGGTACTAGTTCATTATTCACCCTTGTCCTCTTAGTGACTTCATAATCCGTTGGGACCCCGAGGCACGTCGTAACAATTAAGCGCATAATACAGATATCCACATGCTTCGGGTTTGATGGCTCATTTGATACGTCTGCCCTTTCATTTTTAAGCTAAAACTGCCAGAATTTAATTGTCGCCTTTCCATCAATGTACATAATGAGGTCTCAATCAAATTCAGTCTACCTTCATCAGTCTCTCTCACAGCAACAGACGGCACGCTTAACCTTTTCTCATTACATTTGATTTGAATGCTTAAGCATCTATTTATTGGCTTTCGAACAATCATGCTCATTTGCATCCATTTCCCTTTGAAATATCGGAAAGGTCTCTCACTGTTTCTCCAATCACAACCCCACCCCACAGAAAATATATTTTTTTATCAACACAGCGGGTGAAGCGATTTAATTATACTTTTCTGTAAAGGTTATCATCTCTCAAACAGGCCTGAATAATGAGAGAATTGGAAACACTATTGGGGCAGACAAAGCTTTCAGAGGCGAAAGCGGCTGTCTGAGAGGGATTGTTGAGGAGTATAAAAGAGAAATCTGGAGTTGGTTTCGGCCATAATAAAAAGGGCACGTTGGGTTTCATCACAAAGCCGTGAACTGTAGTTAATGACTGCCATCCTTTGAATGCTAGTCCTGATAAACTCTGTTGTAGTCACAATCCCAGCGCCGTATAATGTGTTGAATAGCAAGCAGCAGGTCGGATCAACTGTATTCTTTTGTATTCTTCAGTAGCCCTTTGTTTTGGCCTCTTGAGTATGGCTGAGATTGAACTTATTGAGAAAGATAAGATTAGTAACATGAAGTCCAATTGAAATGGCTTTCTTTTTCCTCAATTACGGTTTTATTTGAAAATATGCAAAAAAAGTTTAAATCAGTGTTATTTTAGAAATATTTATATACTATTATAGTATTTATTATTATTTTGAATGAGCTTTTATTTTTATATTTTCATTTTATTTTTATTTATTTTTTAGTATTATTTCTTTGTGCTTTTGTCATTTTTACTAGATTTTTTAAATATATATTTCTATTTGGCTTTAATTATTAATAATTTTAATACTTCATCTTAAACTCTTTGTATTTTAGTTATGTGCCAGGGCAACATTTAAAAAATTTCCTCTAATTCAACTTTATTAGCTTCATCATGTTTTTTTTTTTTTTCAATTAATGAAAACTATTTTTAATAGTTTTAGTTTTAGCCAGCCATAACAACACTGGTTTCAATCAGTTCCTGATAGATAAAATCAAGCTCCATCTTTTTCCTCACTTGATATTCTGTTATTACTCTAAAATATGTCACAATATGGAAGTAATGTGGGTAAGAAGTAAAATGGGTTTCATGTTGACTGTAGGTGTTTGATAGTTCGAGTCATTGAACACTTTCGCTTGTGTTTCTTTCTTCATCGTTGTCTCTCTTTATCAATTTCTCTTCCTTCATTCTTAGCACCAGTTCAGGACAGACGTTCAGTATGGACCAGGACTCCACTGATGCAGCCAGTACTTCTGGTTCCGCCACCACCAGCGTTTCCTATGACTTCAGGTACAGTTCATTTTCTTCAGTTCTGCAGACTTTACTAAGGAAACAACAGTTATGTATTTGCTAAAGGAACATTCATCCTATTCTATATTTGTCAACTCCCTGTAGCACTGACTAGATTATAATAACCACGTTTGGTGAGAACAGATGTATATTCGCACAGATAATCTTTACACAATGATTTGCACCCTCACAGTGCTGCTGAATAATTAAGACGCATTGAGAAGTGTTTGGGAATCAGATTGTGACTTTTTGAATCAAAATAGAATCAAATCACTAGGTGCTAAAAGACCTCCACCTCTATTTTGCATGTTTGTTTTTTTAAATGTGCATAGTAACTAATTTGTTAGGAAATTTCTCAACTTTTTGTTGTATAAACTTAAAACAAGAAGTTGAGAAAACTCAAAAATCTGCCGAAGCTGGTTGCCTTAAAATTTTAAGTTGGCTCAACTTTTTTTTTACAGTGCAGTGAGATTAATTTAGTTGTCTGTTTAACAAAAGTTGCGTTGTTTACAATCTTTGTATGTATAAAACCATTAATGAGAAGACCATCTGGCAACAGATGCAGCACAGGTAGCATTATATAAAATTATTATTATGACAGATTTGCAGTTCAATGTTAGCATTTCTTCAGTTTTTTTTCTTTAAAAAGGAATTGAATGCATTAATGTATTATGTTCAAAAAAATGTATTGAAAAAAAATTCTTGCTCACACTGCAGCTAAATATGAGCTTGTTTAGCCACAGGGCTGTAGATTCAGCAGCTGGTGTGATGTAATTCTTCACAGGCCGTTGCGAATCACTCGTAGTCTTGTAGATTCTTGCAACAGCATGTTTTAAATAAGTGAAGTCAAAGCCACGCATCTGACATATGAAGTCAACCCAGTGCATCTTTCCAGTCAAAACATTTTCTCTGGATTAACCGGTGTCCTGCTGGAACCTAACCCTGAACTACAACTTAAGTGGGTTTGCGGTTGCTTTTTGATGCGAGCCTGAGGGATTCTGGGAGCTAATTTGTCATGACATTTGAAGTGGTGACATCAATGATTGCAACTAAAGCACCGGGCCACCAGGGTGCCTCTAACCGCTTTGCTTTTTAATATACATGAGCTCCAGCAATTGTCAATTTGACTCGGTCGCTGGATTGACCGTGGCGGGTTTGCTGGAATTCCAGGCCTGTATCCTCTATGCTTTTCATCTTGCTCTTTCACAAGTGTCCTCTTCACGGCTACGCTGCAGCGTAATCAATATTGCTGTAGTGGGACAATTTGGCAGCGCGACTGTCACTGTAGATTCTCACCTCCCCTGCTGGGGTTGCACTCTGCTGCCCACGAGTTAAAAAGGAATAACAGGCGTCCATCACCACCTGATGTTGTGTGTAAACCGCCTCTGACAGCTCGCAGAGAAATATGCTGTCAGATTATGGATTATTTATGGTTATGGCCACTTGTTTGCTCCTGTTTATTTTAAAGATGGAGTCTGAAAACGGCAGTGAAACCATGCTAGAGCGGAGGATGCCATCAGTCAGTTATGAATTTGAAAAGATGTCAGTCTGTCAGCTGTTGTGGTCACGTATCTGGGTTTGCTTTTGTGTTGAAGGTCAGATTCTTAAATGAATATTATACTTTTAATATACTGTATACTTTCAAGCTCTACTGTTGTGTGTTATCGATTATCACAGATTTGTTTGGGTTATGCAGTTTTCACTGAACGTGAACAGGAAACATGTTTATAGTAGGGCTGCAACTAACCATTATTTTGATAATCGATTAGTTGGCCGATTATTCTTTCGATTAATCGGATTATTATTATTATTATTATTTTATTATTGATAAAAAAAAACACTTCCACATTCTACCTAATGTCCTTCAAACAAACGTGCCAACTGAATACTATGAAAACATACAGTGCTTAACAATTTATTAGACCACCTGTCATAAAGAGAAAACACAAATATTTTAGGAATTTGTCAAAAAATTGTTTAAATCTAAAATTGTTGTTGTCATTTATTGGGCAAATTACAAACTGAAACAACTAATTAATATTGATTCACATAATAACAAAAATGGCCTCATAACATCTTGCATACTTGCTTGCATTGTTTATGTACTTTTTGACTGTAATTGGGTATCTAAAAAAAAACACTATAAAGTGCTCTGCCTTTCTTTCATAGATAACAGCAATAATTATATTATAGCATTAGAAATAGCCTACTACTGTAAAGACCTTACGCATATTGGAGGACTAACCAATACAGAAAGCTAAAAAATGATTTTGGTAATCACCAATACTGTTAGTTTAGAGCAGCCGTGGCACAAACCTTACACAATTTGTTAAAAACCTTACATAAATCTGTTAAGCATTGTATATAGTGAATATAGTTTAAATCTCTGTTAAAAATTGAAATAATAATAAAAGATGATGAAGACAAATAGAAACACAAACTCAGTGTTAACCAACAGGTGAGGAATGTTCTGCAGGAACACATGTTCACTTTGATCACAGTTACATCTTACTGTCATTTCTTTATCCTGTGAAAGGCGGTTATGGAGCGTCTCATATTTACATTAAGACAGTTAAATGCTGTTATCCCTTTAAAGTTCCTACTCTCATAAAATATTTGCACTGCATGTTGACTTTTAAACCTTAAATTAACTTTCAACAACAGATATTTCAGCACAATGGATATTTTTGCGCTGAATAGCTTATTAATTGTCTCCCTCTCTGTGTTGCGTCTGTCTGACGCGCGTGCACGCGCCCGCCGCGCCGGCGCTCATTCGGTATTTAAAACTAAAACAGCCTGTCAGGACGGACCTTTATGCAAAAATGGAAATGCTCGCGTGAATTTGTGACATTTATAGATAAGGATATGACTGTAAACTGAAAGTTTTTTGCGCTGAGGACGCACACGCATCTGTCAAAGCGCCTGACAGGTAAAGCCATTAATGCATTAACTTAAAGCTTAAAATAAAGAATTCTCATGTTTTGGGCAGCTTGGATCATGTACTTCTCCCACAGCATCTCATTCTGTTTCCTCCACTATTTTTAGATGCATTGTGTGTGCATCACAATTTTCAGTGCTGTAATTTGAGCAACTGGCTGAAGTTGGACGTGCACTGTGGGCAGACCCGACTAATCGATAATGAGAATCGTTGTCGATGATTTTCATAATCGATAATAACCGATTTTATCGATTAGTTGTTGCAGCCCTAGTTTATAGTAGTGCTGTCAAACGATTAATCGCAATTAATCGCATCCAAAATAAAAGTTTCAGTTTACATAATATGTGTGTGTACTGTGTATATTTATTATGTATATATAAATACAAACACATGCATATGTAAGAATATAAATGTATATGTAAATATTTTCATAATATATACTGTATGTTTGTTTATATATATATATAATAAATATACACAGTGCACACACATATATTATGTAAACAAAAACTTTTATTTTGGATGCGATTAATCGTTTGACAGCACTAGTTTATAGTAATCACTTAAAATGGAAGTCTAGGGTTCACTTGGTCATGAAAAACCTTGCGGAAATAGCAAGAAATATTAAAACTGGAAAAATAATGGAAATAAATATATATAAAAATATGTACATTTACATTCAAAAATGTAGGGTCTGTAAGATGTTCTTTTATGTTGTTGAAACCAAGTCACTTATGCTTACCAAGGTTGCATTTATTTAATTAAAAAATACAGTAAAAAGTAATATTATTACATAATATTAAGGATTAAATGTAGTTCATTCATGTGCTGAATTTTTAGCAAACATTACTCCAGTCTTCGGTGTCTTCAAGATACAGATATTGTTCTAACTAATTTGTTCAAGAAATATTTCTTATTATCAATGTTGAAAACAGTTGTGCTGCTTAATATTTTTTGTGGATTAATTTTTTTGTTAATTTTAATGTTATTGGTGAGTAAAAGTATTCTCACTTTTTATAAAAATATTAAAAATACGTAATGAAAAATCGTAAAAACAAAATCATATTTAGGATTAAAATATAAAATCTTAAAAAAACATTGTATTTTATATTTATATCTATAGTGAATGTATATTTTATATTAATGTTCATGTTCAGACTTATAAAATATTTATAATTTAAAAAAAATGACTGACTGGAAAAAGTCATGGATATTATTTAAAAGGTTTAAGAATGCTGAAAAGCAGAAATATGATGCATGAATTCGACATGATTTTGATCTGCAAGCAGACATTTCTGGCAGACACGGATGTGATCTGCAAATAATTTTCACATTTTCTGATTATGGGTCAAATTCAGAATTATGCAATTAATATGGTAAAATATGTGAAACTGATTCGATCTCATTAATGCAAAAAAAAAATATATATATATAGTATATACTTTTTAGCTAGTCAAAACCTGAATTTAAAAACAGAATGTAATATATATATATTTTTTTTTGCTTGTTTAGCATTGTTTCCATTTCTAAGAGTATTAACTGACTGGCAGCATGACATTTATTTATTTATTTAGTCATTTAGCAGACACTTTTGTCCAAAGTGACTTAAAAATGAGGACAATAGAAGCAATCAAAACCAACAAAAGAGCAACAACATGCAAGCGCTATGACAAGTCTTGGTTAGCCTAACGCAGTACACGTAGCAAGTTTTTAAAAAAAAAAATTTTTTTTTTTTTATAAAGAACACAAGTAGATAGAATATAGAAAAAAGAAATCTATTTTTTTTTTTTTTTTTTTTAAAGAAACAAGTAGATAGAATAGAAAAAAGACAGCTAGTGTTAGTTTTTCAAGAAAAGCTAGCAGTTACAGAATAAATATGCCGTTGATAGAGGGTCAAGTGTGTGTGTTTTTTTAAATAAAAAGAAGACAGATAAAATAGAATTAGAACAGAGAGTGCTAGAGTTAGAGGGTCAAATAAAGATGGAAGAGATGTATTTTTAGCTGTTTCTTGAAGATGGCTAAGGATTGAGTTGGGCAGGTCATTCCACCAGATGGGAACAGTTAATGAAAAAGTCAGTGAAAGTGATTTTGTGCCTCTCTGGGATGGCACAATAATGCGTCGTTCACTTGCAGAACGCAAGCTTCTAGAGGGCACATAGGTCTGAAGTACTGAATTTAGGTAAAGAGGTGCAGAGCCAGAGGTGGTTTTGTAGGCAAACATTAATGCCTTGAATTTTATGCGAGCAGCTATTGGTAGCCAGTGCAAATTGATGAACAGAGGTGTGACATGCGTTCTTTTTCGGCTCATTAAAGATTAACCTTGCAGTGGAATTTTGGATTAATTTTAGAGGTTTGATGGAATTGGCTGGAAGACCTGCCAAGAGAGCATTGCAATAGTCAAGTCTGGACAGAACTAGAGCTTGAACAAGGAGTTGTGTTGCATGTTCTGAAAGAAAGGGCCTGATCTTCCTAATATTGTATAAAGCAAATCTGCAGGACCGGGCAGTTTTAGCAATGTGGTCTGAGAAATTCAGCTTATCAATCACAACTCCAAAGTTTCTGGCAGTTTTTGAAGAAGTTATGGTTGATGAGCCTAACTGGAAGGTGAAATTGTGATGAAGTGATGGGTAGTGCTGTGTATCACCAGCAAAGTCACGATACAATATGTATCACGATACAGAGGCCACGATACGACTGCACTGAATTTCACCTCAGAAAAATTTAGTATTACAGCTGTTTATTAAACACTGCATACTACAGGGCCAGTGCTAACTATAGGCAGAGCAGGCAGTTGACCTCTGCATTATGAATGGCCTCCATAACTGTACCACAGTACAATATAGGTAATGGCATATGTTTCATGTTTACATTGGGCACTCCCTATCAGGTAAAATATTCTTATTGCTTGCATCTTGTTTTTAAGCCCATAAATAATAATGTACTCATTCTAATAAATTTATATTGTAATGTACTCATATTAATATATTAAAAAATCATCTTAACATTGCTGGTAGGTTATCATTGCACAAATTAACACACTCTCTACATTTAAAAATTAAAAGAGTTCTAAACTATTGCTCACTGTATCTCACGCACACACATGCTCAGTCACACACACACAGATCATGATGCGGCCGCACACAGACATTCAGCAACAATGTTTTTAGCGCTGCCCCGCAATTTTATCAATAAAATAGCTTAATCGCTCAAGAGCTACATTATCTTAATCAACAAGGAGCTGGTAACATCATTGTTTCTGAAGGAATTAAAGCCACAGCTTTACTGTTGTGGTGGTCATTCATACATACACAGCATCTCTCTTTCTCTCTCTCTCTCTCTCTCTCTCTCTCTCTCACACTTGAAGAATTTCACTTTTCTGATAATAGAATATTGAAGTGGAGATCGCGAAACTGCTAGCTAGCCGGTGTTTTCAGAAAGCAAGCGTGTTTATCCAGTGGAGAGAGCGCGCGTACATATGGTTGCCAGGTTGACAAAAATAAGTATCACACTTATCAGATATTTTTCGTATTGCGCAAGTGGGTAGCTCTATTTCGGGGATTACGTCTCTTTATATCAGGCAACCCAGTTGTGTTTCTCTGCGGTCAGATTAAACATTGTTGTTAAACATTTTAAACGGTGTCCTTGTATTCAAATTAAGTGCGGTCCACTGCTGCACACGTGCCACAATATCGATACAGGGCCAGCTGTATCGATACTCGTATCGTCAAATCTCTGTGACGATACATCGTCGTATCGATATTTCGAACACCGCACTAGTGATGGGTTTGCTGAAACTACAAGTAGTTCTGTCTTAGCTAGGTTGAGTTTAAGGTGATGGTCCTTCATCCAGCAAGAAATGTCTGTTAGACATGCTGAGATGTGAGCAGCTATCGTCGGATCATCAGGATGGAATGAGAGGTAGAGTTGTGTGTCATCAGCATAGCAGTGATATGAAAAGCCATGTTTCTGAATGACAGAACCTAGTGATGCCATGTAGACAGAGAAGAGAAGTGGGCCAAGAACCGAGCCCTGAGGCACCCCAGTAGCTAGATGTTGCGACTTGGATACTTCACCTCTCCAAGATACCTTGAAGAAACTATCTGAGAGGTAAAACTCAAACCACTGGAATGCGGTTCCTGAGATGCCCTTTCTCAATAGGGTTGACAGGAGGATCTGGTGGTTGACCGTATCAAAAGCAGGGGACAGATCCAGCAAAATAAGTAATGAAGACATGGAAGCCGCTCTTGCAAGTCTTAGGGCTTCAACAACTGAGAGCAAGGCAGTTTCGGTCGAATGTCCACTTCTGAAGCCAGATTGGTTGCTGTCTAGGAGGTTGTTCTGTGTGAGAAAGGCAGAGACTTGGTTGAAAACAACTCGTTTCTTCTCATTAATAATGCGGACCGAGCATGTTAATAATGAACCGTCGCTCTGAGACCTTCACTGTTATTACAACTCGTGCGCGTCCGCGCTTCAAAACACGCAACGCATGTTTTAAATCCCAGCCTTTGCGATTCGAAAATCGCACTGAGCAATAGCCCTAGGAACTGTGTGTGTGTTGTGTGTGTGTCATTTAGCTGCCGCCAAGTGGCTTTGTGCGACCCACAGTTTGAAAACCCCTGCCCTAGAAAACCCATGATTTAACTTAAATGCGGGAACAATTTAAGTCATAGTAACGAATTCTTAATTCATAGCCACGAAATCTTTCATTTCCCCCCACACGTTTACCACAGTAATAGATGCGAAAACAGTGATTAAAAGTGAACAACAATAAAATAAACCTGCGAATCTAGAGGGTGAGACAGTGAGGATTTGGGAAAAGAAACAATAAATATTATTAAATTAAGCTTTGTACCTCACTTGTGTAATACTCACATTAAAATGTTTCAAATGGGTAACAGTGTGTTCGTAGCAGCGCCGGTGGTTCTGGAAGCGGATCACTGACCGCACGTCACAGCCCCACGTGCCGTACTTGCGTTTGGGATCATTTTATTTTAAATCCCGATAATGTCAATTGCAAACATTGCTATGATGTTTTTAAAAAAAAAAAAACGAGCACCATGAAACCATTTAAAAAGGCGCATTCAGCGGTCTTCGTGACAGGATATGAAACAGCACACAAAGTATAATGATCCCGTGTGTAACTACGGTGTGCTCTCTTCATTTTATCAAATGATCATAATCACATCCATTCATTTTACCATCCTGCCACTAGCCTTTTATTTAGACTAAAAACCCTTTTCATTCGGGTGAGGAAGCTGGCGTTTTGAGTGGCATTTGCACATCCTGTCATGCCGGTGACTATGCCACTGCAATAGATGCATTTTGCAGTAGTTATGGTTAACGATTAATCGATTAATTGATCGTTAATTTAAACGGCGATCGATTATGGAAATTATTGAAAATTGACATCCCTAGTTAAGAGTGAGGAGGAAGTGATCCGAGGTGTGCAGTGGAGTAACTAGCACATGTTCAGTGGAGCAGTGTGTAAATAAGGTCCAGTTGGTTGCCTGATTTGTGAGTAGCCATAGTTAACACTTTCTTGAGATCAAAAGAGGCAAGTAGAGTGTGGAAGTCTGCAGCCTGGGGTTTATCTAGGTGGATGTTGAAGTCTCCAAGTATAACTAAAGAATGACATACATCAGGGGTGCAAACTTGTCACCTTTCGGCGAAATTCGCCGTTTTCATCTTGAAATAGGTTATTCACATGAATCGTGTAGATCTGTAAAAAATCGTCGTATCTGCGAGTCATCTGTGTCACGTCACCTGTAGCGTTTTTTTCCCCTGTTGGCAAAGGACTTGACCCGCCCTACTCTGCCTCTGATTGGCTTACCTTAATGTTCTTTCCCTCATCCAACCAATCTCACTCCTGAAGCCTAACTTTTAGACGCTGCAGGCAACTGTCCATATTTCAGACGGAATGCATTTGTATCTGCTGTAAATTATGGTGTTCCAGTTTAAATGGTGATTACCGCGAGGCTGCTGTTTTTTTTTTTTTTTTTGCGTGAGGCTGCTGTTGCGATAGCTATGAAGATTGTAAGTTACGTAATCGCTACATTAGTTTGCTACCCTTTGCAAAAATGCTCCTCAGTCTCGTCCTTAACATTTGTCTCACATGACAGTAAGCTATTACTCTGACATGAAGTTGATTTGAGAACTGTTCGACCTACAAGTAAAGCATACTGTTTAATGTATTAGTACCACTCAGCTGAAGTGGAGACAGCGCTAAGTGTCAGCTTGTTTCAAGATGGAGAAACACCTCGCGTTTAGCCCGTCAGCTGCTTCAAAAATTTGAGTGCTGAAATGAAGATTTACAGTGGTTTATTTCCCCTGACTAAGTTCATGTAGCATCTTAACAACAATCCTTGTTGATTGTAGACCGTAGTTGTCGCTCAAACGTCTTTTAATCATATAAAGGTGTTTATCCTTGAATGGTGCACTTCAAATAATGCTTTCCTACTTAGAGTTTTTGTCTTGTTTCTAGTCCAAATATATCAAAAAATTCTTAAATCAAGAATCATTTTCTAGACAAGTAAAAATTATTGTCTTGTTTTCAGAAAAAAGCAAGTCAAAATTAAGTGAGTTTTTCCTTAAAACAAGCAAAATAATCTGCAAATGGGGTAAGCAAAATGATTTTATTTCAAACCGAAAACAAGATTTTGACTTTTGACTTTTTTTTTTCTGAAAAAAAAAAAAGTTTTGATTTAAGAATTATAAGATATTTGGACCGGAAACAAGACAAAAATGTAAGAAAAGCATTTTTTGCAGTGTGTAACATTTTCTCCATATAAAGCTGTTTGACTTGCCATTGTGTGTGAAATGTGCTATGTGAATTAACTTGCCTTTACCTTCATTGGCATTTAACCAGTTCAGGTAGCCAAACTCACCCACTTCAAAAAAAAAATCAGAGTGAGGGAATGAGAGAGTTTTAGGAGGAAGATGCCCTAACTGTGGCTCAACTAGAGGCTGGAGTCAGGTGCAAATGGAGCTGGTCCTGGTTGAAGTTAGAATCAAAGTGTGATGTGAAGGGAAAGGAATATGTGTTTCAATTGTCATGTATGTATATTGTATGTATTGTGTGTGTGTGTGTGCGCGCGCGCACGTGAATTGCGTGAATTTAGTTTGTCACCTTTTTCACCCCTGACGAGTTTGCACCCCTGATACATTTAGTACATCCTTTAAATAAATAGTTCACCTAAAAATGAAAATTCAGTTATTATTTTCTCACTCTCATGTCATCGCCATATCCCTAAAATCTCATTTACATCTACTTGAGATTCAAAATAACTATTGGGAAAATGATGACAGAATTTATTTCTGTGAACAACTTCTTGTACTCTTCTGTTCCTTCTCTAGTCTCTTGAACTTATCTTTTAGCCTCCCTCACAAAGCTTTATTTTCATTGAGGTGTTTCTGACACACTGTCCTCTTAGTTGAGTCACCGCTGTAAGTCACCACTTCTTCAAAAGCTCATCATCTTCCTGCTAGTCATGCCTTGTGTCCCGCAGGCCAGATACTCATACAGTTAGTAATCCCTTATACTTGTCTTGTATTTTTGTTTTTGTTTTGTCACCCGCTGCGCTAGGCCTGGAGAAACCGTGACCAAAGAAAGCAAAGGCCTGCGTGCAGAACATGCAGTTGGATGGCTGGCTGGTTGGAGACTCTGCCAAATGGCCCCACTCACTCTTTGATATCTTTCCCATAGTTTGTCTTATGTATTTTAGGATATGAACACTCATTAGTATTCTTGTAATGTTCCTAAGGGTGTTTGGAAAGAGGCGGAGAGAGAGGGAGGAGGAAAATAAACACAACTTGGATTTTCTCGACTGGAAAAGTTGTGAGGGTCGACAGATCCCTGTCCCCTACTGTGCATCCTCGTTGTGGGCTAGATCAAACACATCTCTGCTTTCCGTGCTTGGCTTTCATGTACTAATACTGTTTAGCTCTACATCCCATTTTAGCAGCTGTAATGATTTCTGAAATGGAGGTTCTCAGCATTGGATTTTGATATCTTGCTGTGATTTCCGTTACACATGCCCTTGGGCAGAAATGTGTGGTCATTATGGGGTTTATGCAGATTGGAAACTCCCCAGAAGATCCGCAGCATGAGAAAAAAAATACCTAAAAGTCCAGTTCTGCTGCATGACCTTTAAAACGCCATAACGCCCACAGAGGCAAGTGAAAGGGGACGGCGCATGGCTAGGAAGTCAAATTCAGTGTTAAACAGGGACATCTTGTGGTAGACAGTATTAGTGCATCTACAAAACTGAATCTGTTTGGTGTTAATATTTATTCACTGGATAATACAACAAATAGTACATAAGTTGCTTTTTTTAAAATATTTTTATTCAAGCAGAACACAGAGTTGTGCACATTTTTAACCGAAATATAAAATAAACCATTAAAAAAAAATCACAAAATAATAAGATTTTTTATATTTGCAGCATGCAGAATTCATACTAAGCTATTTGTTTTATGGCTAGAATATCAGGACATCTTTAGCTTCCATTTCTAATGTCATAAATTATCCAGAAGTGTTTACAGCTATGATTAATTCATTTATTTATTGTACTTACCTTTCAAAGGTTTGGGGTCAAGATATTAAAATGTCTTTAAAAGCAGCATTTATTTGATAAAATACAGTAAAAACTGTAATAGATTTTAAAATGTAATTTAAATAAAAAGCAGAATTTTCTGTGCCATTACTCAGGTCTTCAGTGTCACATGATCCTTCAGAAATCATTCTAATATGCTGATTTGTTGCTCAACAAACATTATTATTATCAGTGTTGAAAACAGTTGTGCTGCTTAATATTTTTGTTGAAACCATGATACATTTTTTTCAAGAATCTTTGATAAATCTTATGCCAATTGCATGTTTCCCTGCTGAATAAAAACAATTATTTATTTATTTTTTTTAAAAAAAGAGAAAAAAAATACCGACCCTAAACTTTTGAAAGGTTGTTTATTTATTTATTTTTTCTTCACTTTCCTTAAATACAATGTGTGTTCTTTTTAAAATATAAAATGATAGCAGACTATATTCAGTAATTAAAGAGCATATCTTGAACATGATTTGATTTGATTACAGGATTGTATTGTGAAGATATAATTTCCCCCCACCTCTGCAAATTGTTTATATGAGCAGAAAATAAGATTGTTTTTAGAATATTTGAAATATTATAAAAAAAAAAAAAGTGAAAGGCAAGTTCTTATGCTTCTTACATTCTTTACAGGAAAAATGTGGGCAGTCGGAAGAGGAAGTTGCCCTCCTCTAATTACACCGTGCTGGCCACAAAAAGAGAGATGGTGGAGCATGAGCTGAGCCCCATCAGCATGCCCGGAGAGGAGAGTAACGTCATGATGGTGAACAGCATCGACAACCACACCTTTGAGAGCATCAGCGAGGACGATTCCTCACTGTCTCACCTTAAGTCTTCCATCACCAGCTATTTTGGGGCGGCCGGTCGGCTCACCTGTGGGGAGAAGTATCAGGTTCTGGCTCGCAGGATCACACCTGAAGGCAAGGTGCAGTATTTGGTGGAGTGGGAAGGAACTACACCTTACTGAATATCACAGAACAGAGGTGTGGAACAGATGGGCTGCGAAGGAAGGTTTCACGCGGTGTGTGTGTGTGTGTGTGTCCCCCCCCCCCCATAGTTACTCTCTGTTTTGCTTTTCTGACAGTTATAGTTTCAGAGTTCTAGTTTTGTTTTTGTTGTTTTCCACAAAAAACGTATAGTGTTTTTTTCCCCTGATATTCTGGTCTTCTCACATGTGAGACATTAAAGTCTTTGTTATTCTTGAAGTCATTGCAGTGTTATTTTAGAGCACTTTAAACATCACAAACATGACTGAGTCTAGTAACATACTAACCTTACACAGTATAAAATCATTATTAG
Organism: Schizothorax lantsangensis; assembly: GCA_027422415.1. Classification (NCBI taxonomy): domain Eukaryota; kingdom Metazoa; phylum Chordata; class Actinopteri; order Cypriniformes; family Cyprinidae; genus Schizothorax; species Schizothorax lantsangensis. The sequence goes on along the minus strand of CM049851.1, from coordinate 8,259,643 downwards.
GTAGCAGATAAAGGACAGTATTATACAACATGAAGTCATTTCAGTTTAGTTTTGGGATTCAAACAGTGTAAAAGCATTTGCCCCGTGAGTTTCAGTTCCTGTTATTCAGGATTTCAAAGTTTGTATCATGTTTTATTGAGTTTAATGTTCATCCAAAAGTGAAAATTTGCTGAAAAGGTACTCGCCCTCAGGCCATCCAAGATGTAGATGAGTTTGTTTCTTCATGGGAACTGATTTGGAGAAATGTAGCATTACTTCACTTTCTCACTAATGGATCCTCTGTAGTGAATGGGTGCCGTCAGATTGAGAGTCCAAACAGCTGATAAAAACATCACAATAATCCACAAGTAATCTACGTGACTCCAGTCCATCAGTGAATGTCTTGTGAAGCAAAAGGCTGTGTGTTTGTAAGAAACAAATCCATTTAGATGTTTTTATCTTCAGGCTTCCAGCTAAAATACAAGTATCCATAATATTGCTTCCTCCAGTGAAAATGTTGTCTCGTCTGAATCAGGAGAGAAATATGCACAGATCAAGCACTGTTTGCAGACAAAACAGTCCTAAACAAATATGTTGTTGGATTTTGATGTGAGAGGACAACAGGAGATGGATTTTTTCAATGGTTTTAAAGTTAAAATGCCTTGATGGATTTATTTTTTTGTTTCACTTCACAAGATGTTAACTGGTCGACTGAAGATGTGTGGATTATTGTGATGTTTTTATCAGCTGTTTGGACTCTCATTCTGACGGCACCCATTCACTGCAGAGGATCCATTAGTGAGAAAGTTATGTAATGCTAAATTACTCCAATTACGCTGTGATGAAGAAACAAACTCATCTAAATCTCGGATGGCCTGAGGGTGAGTACATATTCAACTAATTTTCATTTCTGGGCAAACTATTCCTTTAAAGTAACTCATTTTGTTTCATTCATCTCTCAGTATTTCTTCAAAAGGAATGTATAGCGATTTGTACACATTTGTTTGTTCACCTAAGATTAACAGTACAGCGGTACTTTTTAGCCATGTTAAAATATTAGCACTTTTGTTCTTTCCTGTTCAACCATCATTTTTGAATTTGTTCTAGGTGATTATATAACCAAAGTGAATCAAATACTGTTTTGAGAAGTATTTTTCTATTTTATATGCTTTTGTATGCTCTGGCATGTCAGATTGGATAAACAAGGGGGAAACTGAAAGGGGGAAGTGATCATTTGCATTTAATTAGCAATATAATTTAGTCTCTTTTCAACATTTGCCCACATGTCAATGTCAAATCAATGTTTTTATAGGATCTCCAAAGAGTGTTGTTATATTTGAGATTGATCTGGAAGTGGATACATGCACTTATCAGATGATTGGATTGACTGGAAAATTGAAAGTTATGTGAAGTTTTAAAGCTGTCAGGTTCTATAATTTGACTTCATTTAGTTTTATAGTATACAACATTATAAATATACTTTATTATTTACATGTATATAATTGGATATAAGATTAGCCCCATTTTATTATTGCACTATTAACATGTTTTATCAGCTATGCAAGCTATTATTGGATAAATTGACCTATGTTTTCTAATTGATTTTAAAGAAAAAAAATATAAAAATATATTTCAAATATTTACTTTTTACTTTTATAATATTTCCCCAAAGGAAAAGCATTTGTGAAATTTAAATTTGTCAACAAAACACAATGATGTTTTTGTATGTCAACTTGCTCACATTTCATGAGAACTTTTATATTATGGTTACAAGTTTAACAAGGTTTAGAAGAGAAACAACCTATTGCATTTGTACAAGATTAAAACTACGCAGTTTAGAATGCTTTTATGACATTTTTTTCTACACAGCACCCTCAAAGCCGAACATGATAAACATGAATGTTTTTTGTAACCGTGTTCAAACATGTTAAATGTGCAAACTTGCATGTGTCATTATTCCTTCATTACTGTTTCAGACCATTAAAACAGTTTGTCGCAATAATTGTGTCTCGCATGTATCTGAACAAGCATTTTCACAGGTGTATTATTTATAATGCACAATTAATACAGACACAAATGTAAACGCAAGCACAGTGGCCATGATTAACTGGACTTTTCATCTCGTGAGTGAGAAGAGAATGAAAGTTTCAGAAGTGCAAAAAATAGTACCTTCAACAGGTTAAAATAATACATAATTTTTTTTCTTGCAAAGAACATCTACTTTAATTTCCTAAACATTATGATTCAATATATCCAGAAACCCCTGTATGTCAAAGCCGTGGTCATGGGGTCATGCATTTTTACACATCTAGTGGCAAAAGATAAATTTATGAATATTAAATACATGAGGCTGACGTTCCTCAGTAACTTTTCTAGAACGTCCAGTAACATAGCTCAATTAATATTCATGAGCCTAGCCTTCCACCCAATCTGCATTTGCCTCTGATCTAATCTTGTACACGTACTAAACGAACGTAACGTTACGTGGTTAATATTCATGAGTCAGGCCTTTACGTTATAGGTTGAGAGGAAACAAGTGAATAAAGGCATAATCTCCTTTTTTTGTGACGTGATTTAATATAATCATTGTGTAATTTGTTGTTCTCCAGAATTCAGTACGAACCTGCTAATTTCAAAACATCTGTTAAAATGAAAGAGTCGCTTATTGTGTTTTTCAAGCTAGGTTCTTTTTTTAAAGAGAGAGAGAGAGAGTTTTGTGTTTGTGGACAGATTAGTTGCTTTCTTCGCAGAGAGTTTAATCCGTTAATTTAATTAAGGTATTACAGACGTGTCTCCCTGTGTCCATTCACTCTCAGTGACCTGCACGCGCAAACCATCGTCATTCCGTTTACATTATCCAAAAGTTAATTTTGATGACACATTTAGTCATGAGGCGTCCGTCAGGTGTGAAAATGTCCTGAAGCGTTGCATGTTGAATATTACACGCAGACAACATGTTTAGTGGTCCTACCACTATGTCAACATACATCACCCGCTGTCAGCACCAGGGCTGGATGAGGGTCACCGGTAAGTATTATTGTTTTAGGCCAAGACGAGTTTAATTGATTTATATTCTGAATGTGTTTGGCTTTTATGAATAAGATTGTCTGCAATATGTTTACTGTGATTGTTATTTTGAGTAGAGTTTATAAGGGCAACTGGAGCTATCTGTCACACATTTTACTTCAGTCAGTTCTTAGGGTAAACGTTACTTTTGTTTTAAAAGTCATTTCCTCTGTACACAAGTCTAAAAAGTTATTGAACATTATTACATGAACACTGAATATATAGTTGAAAACATTTGTTGACTTTTTTCATGTGTAAGCATGTCACACTTTATGGTAATTAAACATCTTGTTATAAGCTTTTCAGAAAAGTGTAGATAGTAAATAATTGTGAAAAAAATGGAAAAGGTAAAATATCAAATAGTGTACATTTCTGCAATTTATTAAGTACATCTACACGTGACGTGAAATGTTAACAAATGTGTCAACTTGCCCCACATTTTTCAGACATTTAAAAACAAATAATTAATTATTCACAGTTTAACTTTTCGGCTAAAATCTACCTTCATTATTAACTCTTATTTGAATGCATGAAATAGTGGTTTTCTCGTGTTCTTTGGTTGATGCAAAACGAATAAAAGTTTGGTGGACAGAATTCACGAAAAACAATTCTAATTGAAAACAAATTTAAATAGGTTGTTGGAAACCATTTGTAAATCAGGTTTCAAGTCTTTTTAGTGTGTTATTGCAAACAAACAGATATCTTTCTTATATTTTTCATGTGGCTCAGGAATATATTTATATCTCAGTGTCTTGCCCTTTAAATGATTGAATCATTTTCCTAATTAAATATAAACAGTTCCAAATCTCATGGGATGAGAGCACAGCCCCAGAGGTGCACTACAACCGGCCAGTCTCTTAAATTTTATTTTTAAACTCAGCAAATTAACTTAAACAAATTGAAGTCTCTCTAATTCAGTTAACCTAGCATTGTGCTTTTAAACAAAACAATACTCATGCTACTGAATCTAGGCCAAGCAGGAAGGATTGTCCATTCATAGAGCTGTATGCCAGCTGGCTTTATGACCACTGGGTCACCTTCTGTTTTTAGCTGCTGAGACTCACACTCTTTGGTCCTACCATGATTGATCCATCTCATCTTCCTCATCTTCTTTTCTCATTTATCATACGTTTTCTGTTTTACAGATATGAAAGGTTCATCAATTCACTGGATATCTTGTGGAAAACCACTTTCAGAACCAATCGGATGGCAGGTCAAATTTTGCTTGGTTACAGAATGTCAACTAGTTCTCCTGGACAAAAGAGAGGTATAAATATATAGTCATATATAACATAATTTCAATATATTGGCCTATTAATTAATCTGATAGGCTACTTAAAGCATTAAGAAGTTTTTTAATACTTAAAGCATTAAGAAATACAAATGTGACTGCTGATATGTGCATCACTTCTAGACTTAAAAATGTGAAAATTTATATATTTTTAGTTATCCAGACTTCAAAAATGAGTTTTAGTTCTTTTTAGCTCTGACCTTATATTTCATGGTACCCTTTGACCTCAAGGGGGCAGCACATATCAACAAGTTCGTAGTAGCAGGTCAGAGCAGAGAGGATGAGCTCTCTTTAGCATTCTAGAGTCTTTCTTATAGGCCTTTGTCCACTAACACTCTAAATCTGTGTAATTCTGTGGCTTGTCCTTAGATCAGTCCAATGCTGTTCCGAGAGCGCCGTGCTGAATCATGCACTGTGTGGCTCCTGCGACGCAGCACCAGCATTCCTGAGGGAGTTCAGCTCCATAAAAACCAGAGCACCCAAACCAGAAATGCCAGTGAGTAGGATCTGGAGCACTACTTGTATGCACCTGTTATAGTTCATTTTTTTCCTTTGGAAAGTGAAGAAACACTGCGATGAGTAATATACTCTGATAATAGTCTTTAAAGGTAATCAAATGTCATTGGCAAAGTGGAAGACGAAAACAATCGCTTGATAGCTGCTGCTTATGTGCGCTACCCTTATAATGGAATCTTTATCCTGAGTTTTAGTATACTGTTGTAAATTAGGGATTTTGACATTTGCTGTGCTAAAAATAGGAACAACTTGTGCAAGTTAATAAGATTTAGCTACTTGTTTTGTAATGTACAGTGTTTAATTTATTTTATTCATATTGTGGATTTCGCATCATTTGAACTTCAAAATGCCACTTTTGCATTCATTGTGTTAAAGTGCAGATGTTACGCCAATAGACAGACCCGTGAAATAGAGCATGATGGAACGCACTGTAGTCTGTTTTCCGTTTGTCTCAGACAGGCAGCAAACCAGTAATTTGCAGTGGGAGGCATAATTATGATGGTGTTACAGGACAGCTATTGTTTAGAATTGCCTAATAAGGACTCTGGTTCACAATGCAGTTGAATTTGGGGACGAGACACATTATGCGAGCGTGTGTTTTGTGAAAAGGTCAAAGAGAACTCTTGCATTAAATAGTCCAGTACGGTTCTATCTATCCATCCATCCATCCATCCATCCATCCATCCATTCATCCATTCATCCATCCATCTTCTTTTTTCTAATTAGTATTACAAATGAAGGTTTAGAAAAAAAATAAAAGTAAAAAGAAAGTATAAAAAGTAAATGTCACAGTACCGTTCAAAAGTTTGGGGTTGGTAAGATTTTTTAATGCTTTTGAAAGAAGTCTCTAGGTGGTATTTATTTAATTAAAAAAAACAGTTAAAAAAAACAAAAAAAAACAGTAATATTGTGAAATTGTATTGTTTTAAAATAAAACAATTTTCTATTTTAATATATTTTAAAATGTAATATATTCATGTGATGGCAAAGCTAATTTCTTGTTTTTTATCAGTGTTGAAAATCGTTGTGCTGCTTAATATTTTTATGGAAACTGTTGTACTTTTTTTAGGATAATTTGTTTATTAATACAATTCAAAAGAATAACATTTATTTGAAATAGAAAAGTTTTGTAACAATGTAAAATTCTTTAATGTCACCTTTGATCAGTTAAAAGCATCCTTGCTGAATAAAAGTATTAATTAACAAAAAACCTTACTGACCTCAAACCATTGAACTGTAGTGTATGATCATGGGTAGATCTTAAACACTGACGGCTCTTCATATCTCATAAAGACTCTTCTCTCTCGTGCAAGCTGTGGTGTCATTGCAGCTCAGCGCTGTGTTAATGCGTGTGTCAGACACTGGCAGCTTGTTGCTGACTCAGAAAATGTCTCTGTGCGTTTACTCTGCACACCCCCCGCCGAGACGCACGTTTAACACCCCACACACACACACTCCCTCCTGTGCATCATCAGCATCCTAATCTGTCATAGCTCTAAAGAGAAAGACACTTGATATCCATATGTGGTTTGAAATCCGATTAAAATTGGATTTGTGGAAATGCGTTGCAGTCTGATCGGATTTCAAGTTTCAGGTTCTCTCCTCATTTGGGATGTTAAGTCTGTAAAGTCTTAAAGTGCTGTAGTGTCTACGCTCATATATAGCATTAATTGTGTTTTGAATGGTCTTGATTGAACGAGTGAGCAGTTTTGGATACAGTGAATTTGTTAATAGTACAATAATGCCTTTTCTTGAGTTGTGAGCACTTTGGTGAAGTATGATGGACATGAGCATAAACAATATTTCCAGTTTTCTGCCCCCTCGCTTTACTGTAATTGCTAATCTCTTATAAAATATAGATTAGAAAGATTTGATGTTGAATGGATCATTACTGATCCATACTGGTTTAATTACTTGGAAAATTGTGGACAATTGGATTTGAAAATGAACCAGAATTAGGTGTAGCGTGATCAAAGCCTAGTTTATTTAAGCACTTTTTTCTTTTCAAATGAAAAAAAAAAATGCTCTGTTTTTAATCATTCCTGTTTATAAGTTGATTATTTACATATTTTCAAGAAAATGAACAAGGCAGCAGATGATTCTAACAAAGCATTGATAATAGTTACTGATTTCCCGCAAAAGTTGGCACTTTGATATATTACAAAAGACTAGCATGATCTATAAAAATAAAGAAAAACTTATAAATTGATTACTAGACTAAACAGTATTTCCAAGAAAACATGTTTTGTTTGAGATTTGGATTATAGAAAGGCAAGAGAAAAATCCTGAATATTTCTTAATTTCCAGTTTTTCATTTTAAAAAATAGCATCCGCAGACATGACAAAAATGAGAACATCATCTCTAACCAAAATAATGAAAATATTTAACTCCCCTATGTTCACCTCATTGCTATATTGTGAAATAAAATTATAAAAATTAAACATTGTATTTCAGCTAGCTGTCGAGGCAACATTTATCATTTTCATTTAGTTTAACTTGATGCACTATTATAACCAAAAGCCATTAAAAAACTATTAAAAACAACAAAAACACACACAAAATTACTAATCTGTTAACCAAAATAAAAATGAAAAGGTAAAATATTAAAATCATTCAATATATTAATAAAAACAATAACTTTAATGCTTAAATAACACTGCCTGTGAAATATATCTAGGGGATGGTAGAAAAGGCATGCTCTCATAGAGAGAGGGAGAGAGGAATAGCAAGTGTTCAAGATTTAAAAAAATCCCTGCTGTGTCTTTAAGAGCTCTGGCGCTCGTGTGGGAGTGAGTGGGGCCCAGAGAAGTGGCTCAGCCCAGCTCAGATCTGCCAGATGCAACGCTTCAGCCAGAACGGAGCGCAGGCAGGCAGGCTGTACGGGAGGCAGCGCTCTTCTGGCAAACGGGTGACGAGGCAGAGAGAGAGTGTACCCTCCCCGTGAACCATTGCTGTCTTCCCCTCCCTTGGCACTGAGAGCATGTCTGATTTTGCCTGTCTTTGAAGTTATGGAGTTGGACAACAAACTCAAGCTGGACGGCCACCATGGTAAGAGTAGAACTTGGATACACTTTTAACAAAGCACATGAGGTGTTGAGAGCCAGATAGTGATGTGAGCTTGTGTATGTGGGGCTGTGAAACAGATTAGAGCAGGTTGCCAGGGCTTTTTGCAGTTTTCGTATTTTGTTGCGATGACAGAACAACTGTGATCTGTACTGAATTTGTGTAATTATGCACTAAAATGTGTCTTTATTCCTTAGGGAAGGGTTTAGAACATGTGTGTTGACATGAACAGATGAAAACACTGTAACATCAACAGATTCGTTTGCTCAGGTTGCTACTGTTACCTCAAGGCAGGCTGAACCCTTAACATGCATTAAACCTTACCTGAAATTTGATCTACAACAGGTCAAAGGTTCACGTTCTGTCCGACAGCACTGAAAACCATTACTTACACCCTACAAATTTACTTCATCAACTTTTAGTGTGCACAAGAAGAATTTGAGTATTTATGTCAATGCTTTTAGTATCCGACTACCACGCTGTTACATTCGAAAAGATTTACGCCATTGTATTCAGGAATGAACTTGTGGTTCATTCTGGTTGTAGTTTTGTTGATTAATGTCTTTCTAATGAGGCTGAATTGCACTGTATTGAAGGATATAATGTTGTCTATGTTCACGCTGATGTGACAGTCATGTGGGCTGAGATGAACTTTAGAGGGATATGTGTCATGGACCCTAAAGCAACTGTAATAATACTTTCAGAGCTTGTCAGACCACAGTTTTTCATCGTTTCAACTTGTCTGAAAGGCATAAAAAGGAGTAAGGGAATAAAACTAAATAATATTTAGCTGTCCCACCAGATGATTACAGACAGTTTATGTAGGTAAATAAAAAAATCACCTTTTCTTCAGTGTTTTAAATGATGTTTAAAACTTCTGCTGCCATTTTAGGGCTACAATTGAGTTGCATAGTGGCCAAGCTCACTGTACAACATATTTTTAGTTTCATGGTTTATATAGGCTATTTAAGAAGTATTTTGTTGGTAATGACATGAAAATGCTCTGCTGTGTTCATCGCTTTAATTTTCACCAGGAATCTGAAATCAAACAGAATTGTTCAGATATTCATCATCATAACCCATGTGAGAGTTTTGCATTTCAACACAAATTTAAAATGTTTTGAGTCAATGAATAATGAATTAAATGAGCTCTTTTGCAATGAGAGATCTGCTTATTTATATCTGCTCCTTACTGTTTGACTTGCATTTATTCGCTCGTTCTATTTTGAAAAAACCTTCAGTAAAATGAAAAGCTAAGGAAACATTTAGTGGGATGGATGTTTTCTGTTTGTTGTTTCACTTTGGTTAGGAATATGTGGTTAAAAATCTTCCAGCAAATATTTGTTGGGCTCAGAGCAATCCTGCTTGTAACTTTGCTGAGGATTAAACATGACATGGCTCTGAATGGTGACAATCTTTGTGAAGAACATAATCCTTGTGGCATATCAAGATGGACATAATCTCCTTTAGTCAGATATTAGGACAAACATTTATAAATTACTCCAACTTGTTCCTGATGCCCCATCCTGGGTTTTATGCAATATTTAGGCCTGTTGTTGTTTCATTTGGTGTCACTGATGACTGTCTCGCCATTGTTATAGCACAGCATCAGATTGTCCTGCTTTTGTTCATGAAATATGTTTGGCAGCAGTCTGTTTTGGTCCTTTATCCATTTCATTTGCTGGCATGAGGACTGGCTGTGTTCCAAACACACGATGTGAGTGATGTACTCCGTAATAGACATTTCTGCTGTAACAAACAAGCTCTTTCAGTGCAGGGCTGTATTATTTATGGCATACGTCTGATAACTTATGATAACCTCGTGTTATTCTGTAAAAAGTTTTCTCCTGTCTCATCTTAATTTGTAGAGACATCTATAATTAAACTACTTGTAGATTAACTCCCCTGAAAAGAAAAACTCATGTCTCATTGTGGTGGTACTGAAATGTTAAGTTTGATAGAGTGACCTGACTAGGGCTGTTTCCCAAAGCATCGTAAACCTTTGAAACCATTGGTGTCAGTAGTTTCTATAATCTAGTCTTTCTATGCTTTTGGGAAATGCAGCCCAAGCTCGATACAGCAACATTGACACTGAAAAATGGCAAATACACTACTGTTCAAAATTTTGGGGTTGGTATTTTTTTAAATGTTTTAAAGAAGTCTCTTATATGCACCCAGTCTGCATTTATTTGATCAAAATACATTAAGACCAGTACTATTGTGAAATATTATTTAAATTAAAAATAACAATTTTCTATTTGAATATATTTTAGAATGTAATGTATTCCTGTGATCCAAAGCTGAATTTTCAGCATCATTACTCCAGTCTTCAGTGTCACATGATCCTTCAGAAATCATTTTAATATGCTGATTTGGTGCTTTAGAAACATTTATTATTATTATCAAAACAATCGATGTTGTGCTGATTAATATTCTTTCTGGATTCTTTGATGAATAGAAAGTTCAAAAGTAGTTAAAGCAGTCTATTTAATTGTAAATGTCAGAAAGAGGAATGAAAATGGTTGAGTATAAATTCAGATTCGGAAGTATGAAAGGCTACAATGTGTTGAACTCGACCCCTTTCATGTACCAATGAACAGCGAGAGTAAATCACAGATGTACTCTAAATCTCTTTTCATTAAAATGCATTACTCCAGGCTAGCATGAAAATATCCCTTAAAATTTCACAGTTATGCCTTGGGTAGGCTGGATGTTCAGGCTTTTTATCAGTTGTGGGAAATCCCAGTTTAGTCATAATTGATAATAGAGGGTAGTCAACTGGAGTCTTTATTCTGCCCATAGACTGGTGAACAGCACTCCCCTAATTGCATAGTATTAAAAGAATTAATTATTATTGAGATTTATCAGGAGGGAAGATGAAACAATAGAGCGCTCTCATAGCACTGAGGCTATATTTTAGGAGTACAGTGGATGCCTGTTTTATAGTAGGGCAAATCACTTTAAGATACACTGTAATGACTTAATATCAGCTTTTGAAAGGGGATTAGACATCCAGCTATGAAGACATCCAGCTATGAAGATGTTATCTGCCTCTGTAGATACACGTATCTTATGCCATCAAAAAGGGATTTTAAGAATAAGATCTAATATTTCTCGACAAATTCATGTTTTTTAGCTCCCAAGTTCAGCATGTTTTATAGCACAAGTTGTGTATAAGAATGTTTCTTAGTGTTTTTATACCAAGAATGTCACCGCCACCAGAATTGGCGCGATCAAATGTAATAATTTTAGAATTAACCATTGAACAACCCATATTGGTCAACCACTAATCTTAATATAGGGGTGAGCCATGTGTCCTTCCATGTCTGTGATGGTTACAGCCGCGGTTTACATTCTGCTCTCAATGAAAGTTCAAGTGACACTAAGTTGACCTTTACCAAATCCTGAATGGCTCCCATTAAAGCAAAGGACATTTTGTAAAAGGGCAGCTGTAAAAATGCATCAGAATCAGGAGTAGGTGGGTGGAACAGACTCTAAATCCTGGTCCTGGATGATAAGGTCATTGTTAGTGATTTGCAGAGATACTTTTGTGACGTTTTTGTCTTGTTATTAGTAATAGAGATGTATGGCATACAGCTCTTCCACTGTCCATACTTAGCACCATTTGATAAACGATATTGAGTCTTTTCTTTGTTTATTCCAGATGTGAAGAGTCTTTGACATGTGAGCCATCATAAATCCATGTGGGCATATTGCATTTGAAGTCAGAATTCCTTTGAATGTGAACTTGGCCCAGCTGGTTGTCATACATCCGACTGATTTTCTGACCTCACATGCTTGACAGAAGTGCCTTTGTGTCTGTAACAGCAGCTGTCCAAATCCCAGCTCTCTATCGTTGTAGTAGGATGTTTAGACTAGAACTGTACGTCAACTCACTTGTCTGTTTGTTGAGCTCATTTTATGATCACAACCATTGTTGGGAAAGCTACTTTGAAATTAGTTACTAGCTATTCATCATGTTCAAGCTGCATAGCAGTTCAGCTATTCTATTGAAAAATTTGCTTTTGTTTTCAATTTGACAACAGGATAGTGGTCACATGGTTTCACAAATATGTGTGTGTGTGTGTCAGTATGATTTTTTTTTAAAGAAATTAATGTATTTTTTTTAGCAAAGATTAATTAAATTGATCAAAATTTACAGTAAAGACTTTCTATTCATCAAGGAATCCTGAAGAAAAAAAATCACTGTTTCCATTAAAAATATTAAGCAACACAACTGCTCTCAACATTTATAATAATAAAATCGATTGTTTTGATAATAATAATAAATGTTTCTAAAGCACCAAATCAGCATATTAGACTGATTTCTGAAGGATCATGTGACACTGAAGACTGGAGTAATGATGCTGAAAATTCAGCTTTGCATCACAGAAATAAATTTCATTTTAAAATACTGAAGTAGAAAACAGTTATTTTAAATCGTAATAATGTTTCACAATTTGACTGTTATTACTGTATTTTTGATCAGCCTTGGTGAGCATAAGGGACATTTACATTTAGTCATTTAGATATGCTCTTATCCAAAAAAATAAAAAATAGCACTGACCCCAAACTTTTGAATTGTTTCAAATGTTTATTTATATATTGTGATGATATTTTTATCTATTTGATCATAGTTTGCGACCAGATGGCTAATTTTAGTGAGATGGGTTGGGAATGTTGTTTCTTGTTGACTTTAAGGTGGTAGCATTACTTTTTTATTTAGTTTGCTCACAATGATACTAACAGCTAAAAGAGTAAATGTTACCGTATATGTACTGTGTATGACCAGTCCAGCCTGTGCGACGCACATTATATGTCTGGGCGTCCAGACGGCTTTCAGACGCTGCTAATTTGATGTCCTTTATTGCTGTAGTGCAATATGAACCCTTGAGAGCAGGTTTTAGGTGGCATGAAGTAAAGCAGATGCACATCGTTAGCTGAGCTTTTTATCTTCACTGAACCACAGATTGCTGAAGCGTTGTAACTGTTGCTAGGATGTCCGGTGGCCAGAGCTTTTATCGCCGTGGTAACATTGTTCCCCCTTTCTGCACATTAGATTGATGTGTGTTTTTACTCGTTTCTCTTTTTAACTCGTCATTTGAAACAGATGTCACTGGCGTTTTTTGCACAATCAGCAAACTCTATGCTGGGTGCCTGATTTTTGATGCATGGATTAGTATGACAAACATTAATTTTGTTATTTACTTGTTTGTTTTTAAAGGAACCTTCCAGGTTATTTACACGTTACAGTGTGTGTGTATCAACATCATCTCTGGCATCTAGATTACCATAGTAAATGTTTACTCATCCCTCAGTCTGTAAACAGCAAAAGAAAATGTATTTACAGTTATAATGAAGCCTAGCAGTGATGTGCACATCAGCAGTCACGGTTGTATCATCCAGTAAATGTGACTTCTTAATAGGGGTGGGCCATGATTAATCAGTAGAAATGTATCAACCGGTAGAGATTTTGGACTATTGTCCAAAACTTGTCGTTTGTGTGTCACAACTCTTGGCTAAATAATTTTTGTAACTTTAATAAGAAGACATATATATTTAATTTACACAGTGAAGAATGTGCAGATTTATACAATGTATTTATTTGTTCTACGGTAGTTTTTGACCTATTGCTTGTCATTTGTTTCTTATTCTTATTTAATCGCTGACTGTTTACTTTTCTTCAGTGAGCTTGAGTTTATTTATTTTTTATTTAGGCTAGTTTTTTTTGTCACATTGACACTGGTGACAAGAATTATGAAATTTCTATGGTATCAAAAAATGTTGATATCATAAAAACCTTATTTAAAGCAAAAATAACTATATTGTGATATATTGTTACCTTGAATAAAATTACTTGTATAGTGATATAAGATTTTGGTCATATCGCCCCACCCATACTTCTTAATATTTTTTAGTTAAGTCAAATAGGCAAATATATTATAAACAAATAAAATAAAATGTTAAATTGAGCTTGTAAATAACATATATTTCTAAACTTAATTTGCTGGTTTGCCCAGAGTGTAAATACTGTGCTTTTTTTTTTTTGCTTTTTTTTTTATCAATTGTGTGAGTTTGAGGCAGGACTCTTTGTTTGGTTGATGATGGTGAAGTGTTTTTTTTTTTAAATCATAATTTTTGCAATACTGTAGAACAGAAATAACGCATTTCAAATTGTCATTAAAGTCAAGTCATTTTATTATTTTATATAGCACTGGATACAATTTAATTATGTCAAAGCAGCTTCACGGTAATAAACAGGAAAATAACTGTTAATATTGCAAAATTCATCAGTTATGAAACAAATTCAATTTCATCTGTAAAGCAGCTCTACACAAAACAACAGTGTCATTATTCAGCTATAAATATAACAAAACGAAATGACTAGAGTTTAAAAAAAGAAAAAAATCTTTACTGACTGCTTAATTATACTGTATATAATAGCACCCAAAGCCATTTCAAAAGCACTGCGTAGTTTGTACTGCTTTTTCACATTACTGGGAGATTAAAGAGTCAGAGGCGAGGCAGGCCTTCCCATAACACACTCCCTAGAGCCTGCGTTCTGATTGGCTGACATTCCAAAGGAATTCGGCTCTCCAAAGGGGGCTCGTTTCCCCAAAAGATGGTGGTGCAGAGTGAGAGAGAGAGAATGCCGTTACTAGGCCCCTAAATGCTCATGAAAATGGAAAAAAGTAACCACTGTCCCTCTTGTTCTCCTGTTCTTCCCCCTCTTTCATTCTCCTTTCTTTCCAAAAGTGGGAGGCTCGGCTTGCGCACAATGTGGCAGGCCTGAGCGGCGCATTAGAATTCTTGTGGTAATCTCCACCACCGTGTTGAGGCGAAACAGAACACAGATGGATGTAACAGGCCGGTTTTGTTTGTATTTCTCAGTTAGGAGCTGAGATAGTGCCGGACACATCCTTGAGTCCTTCAGCTTGTGTGTCGTCCTCTCTGTTTCTGATTATTCTCTTTGCAGGACGGGGTGACCTGCTTCAGAAACTGGCCTATTTCTAAGATGTCCCCTGGGGGCAACCAAGGTGAGAAGGAGCTGTTTTTGGGCTCCAAAAAGATGAGATGTAGGGCCCGCTTTCTTTTAAACAGCATGCCGTACGCTTCAAGCTCAAACAGGAAGTATGGGACATCCAAGGCCCCATCCCAAATGGTGTACTAAGCCCTCTTTTAAATCCACACTTTGGTTATGCAATCTCGCATAGGCTGTTAGGGAGTAGTCCGAATCATAAAATGGGCCATGCTATGAACACTGAAACAACTATTTAGACACTGAAACAACAATTTTATAACATCAATTAACTTTAAACTTTTTATGATGCAAGCCTTGCTGTTTTAGGATCGGCTGATGAACAAACGGATCCTCTCTCTTTTCTGTTTTACATTTTTATGCTGTTATTCCCTTTGCAAGTATAGCTACTAAAAGTAGGATTCATATAACATGAAATTTAAGAAGTAGCAAGACTGAAGAGTATTTTCCAATGAGTTTTGTTTTATTTACGACTTTGTAAAATCTTTTTTACAGTGTGCAGGTCAAACTAGTTGCATTGCTTTTTCAGAAATGATAACAATTTGTGCAATAATTTGTTATTAATGCTCTATTTAATGAAAAAGACGTGAAATATGGCTTCCAGCTGTCAGTTTGAACGTGTAACATAGTGTTAAGTCATCTTACGGAGTCACATTCCTGCACTTTGAAATGTGCTGGAGAAAAAGCATTAAACAGCCTGTAAACTTGTGTGGAAACATGGGAATTATTCTCTGGCCGGTAGAACTCCGAATCCAAGGGTGTATATTAGCTCTGTCAGCAATTAACTTTTTATGATGCAGGCCTCGCTGTTTTAGCATCGACTGATGCTAAACAAATGGTTCCTGTTCCTATTCTGTTTTCAATTTTTTCCGCTGTTATTCCCTTTGCCTCTCTCTCTTTCTCTCCATACTTTTTATCTCTCTCATGTACCCTCCCCTTTTTTGTCAGGATGTTGTTTTACTCCAAAGTAAGGGTATTCCAAGCCCAGCTTTGAACTATAAAAGCTGTGGTGCTTCAGAGATGGCTGATATAGTGCCTCTATTGATCCCGTCTCCTGGCAACCTCTGACAACAGCTGAGTAAAGGACAGCGCTCCGAAAACACAGACAAGACTTTTCTTGTGCAAAGATAAATATAGGCTTGCCCTGGCCTTGAGCATTCTGGGAGATTTGCTCTGTGTTTCTTGCAGAACTTGTAGATGGTACCGGTAAAACTTGGTGTTATAATGCAAGCGCAGGTATAAGAGGACCTGTTTTTGAGAGAGGTCTCATACTTTGCTGGCACTCATTGATACAGAGTACAATCAGTTCTGTGCAGTACCAGGAATTATTTTTGAATATCAGCATCTGTGCTCTCTTCCATCTCTGCTTGAACGCTCTTATTAGACAAAGGCTGTTAGTCACACAAGCTATGTTTTGACTATCAACATTAAATTTGGACAATAATCCGGGCAAGGCTGGTCAAGAAACCATCTGACCAACATTTTTTTGAATTTGCATTAGCTGAACCAAAATGGAGTTTTCTGACTAATTTGAACTAAAGAAATACAATTTAAGATAAGACTTATTCCTTATTTGAAATATGATATTTAAAGTTAATATTGACAAACAGTTAAAGAGATTTTGGTCTTTTCCCATTCAATTAAAGAGTTGTATTATTTATTGATGATTTATTTATATAAAGTATATATACAGTATGCACATACACCTCCTTTTCAAAAAAAATATTAATATACATATTTTTTTTTGACAATATATATTTGTGTATATTGTTTATTTATATAAAAAAACTATAAATATATTTTATGTATCAATTGTATATTACAATTGTATATTTTTATTTATAAAATATATATTTATATAAAGATCAATATATATATTATATATTAACTAGCCTATATATATTACGTCTGTCAGCAATAAACTTAAATAAATAGCAAAAAATAATAAATACTTTTATAAAATTCATATAAAAATATATAAAATCTCAAGTTTGTCAGTTCTCATGTTATTTACAAGGTTTGTGAACTTGTAGTTAATCTGAATGCAATTAATATTCAGCAATTTGAATCTCCGTTCTTGAATCGTGACTTGCTGCCAATGGCAGTGAGGGGTCCTCTCTGTTTATTGCGGGGTTTAATGCAGACCCTGGCAGAGACGGTGGAGCTGTTGGAACAAGCAGGTGTTTGGCATATTTTATCCACGGCTCTTTGATGGCACGGAGTCCATTGTGCTAGACGTTCATTAACATACCAAAGCAAAAGAGAAAAGCCAAAGTCCAATTAATTAACTGAGCAGTGCGGCTGAGATGTTCTGCAGGATGCATATCGGCAGCTGAGCGCAGATATTTGAAAATATTGTGACGGCTGCAGTGGAATTGCTTTTACTCGTCTGAAAACTGCAGCCTCATCCACTATCCAAGGGTTATAAATACCTCTCATGGCCCATTTTATAGATCATAATTTAGAGTGCTCATGTTCAGCATAACCTGCCCCTGTTGCCCCAGGGAGAAGACCCCTGCAGACAGAAGTGGACCACTTATGAACCTCTTTGATGTATTTCCTGTTTGAAGTAACATCACACCTGATCTTAATGTAATAGTGCTGCTTATTTGAGGGGGTATGTGTGTGTGTGTGTGTGTGTGTGTGTGCCTGCTGGCATGATGATGATAGACCCACTGGTTTTAGATTAGACTGAAGGACAGTAGACAGCATGCCAGAAAGTGCTGAGATTCTTGAGGAGTCCAGTCTAGACAGTATTAAATTTAGTACTCAGGGTTATACGAGAGTCCATGTGCAGCACTAACAGTTGTGTTTACACTTTGGTAAGCCAAACTATATTTGATACTGTTGATCAGCAGGATTCAGAGTTTTGGGTAACCTCACATTATTCTTACAACTTCATTCGCTGACTCTAGTGGTGCAGAAATTTCATGCTTCCCTTTTAAAGCTGAATTGAGTCTACAATATGACATTTTAATGCCAATTTTGGCTGCATTGCAGTAAAATTAGCTGGAATAAAATAACTTTAAATAATTTGTAATGTCATTATTTTAAAGTGTCTCAGTGTTATACAAAATATCTTCTTCTGTGTTCTGCAGAAGAAAATAGTCATACAGGTTGACTAAATTTTTGGGTAACTATAACTTTAAGGCTTTATACTAGCCCAGATGAGTAATATACCAAAAACAAGTGGGTGGTCTGATGTTTTTACACCTTTTTGATATTTGAGGCAAAAAGTGCTTCAAGACCATCCATAAAAAAATGCATAGTTGCAACATAGAAATCTTGATTATCAGGGGATAAAACCCTTTGAGAACATCTGTCTTGCGTATGATTAAGGTCTTCTGAACATGTAGAATAAACTAGATTGAAATTGGGTCAAACCAGAAATGTGCTACATGTGAGATCCTACGAGTTCAAGAGATTGTTGTTGGAACTGAACCGGAGAGTAAATTATTTCAAGGGCAAAACAAATCAGACCAACATGTTGCTGGTCTTTTCTTTAGCAGCCATTAGTTTAGTACTGTTGTTCCTCTCTGTAATTGAGATAATTGCAAAAATGTAGGAAACAATTCCTCCAGCTTGGGAAAACCTGTTGTGGCCGTGATTGTATTGAACATGAGATTAGTTTGAGTCTTAATGCATTTTTTAATCCGGTGCCAAATTTTATTTTATCTGCTTTATGTGCTGGAAATTAACCAGCTGTTTGCTTGTTTTCAGGGAGTTACTTTACATATAGGCCTAAATTAAAATTATGTCATCATTTACTGTGAGGAACTTTCCTTCCTCAGTGGAACACAGAAAAGTGATATTTTACAGAATGTCTGAGCTGCTCTTCATCATGCTATGAAAATGAAGTTGCATTTGATACTTTTATAGTGCACATTATATGTTAAAGCGCCAGAATAAATGATGAAAGATTCTTCTTTTAATTAAATAACAGATGGAATGTGTTTATCTATTTTTAAATCTCACACAAGAGCTTCCACTAAAACTGCCTTGTCTTCCCTGGGATTGTGTAATTCCTAGAGATAAATGAAACGCAGATATTTGACTCTGGTCCACATAAACAGAGATGGAACGTGTGAAACCCCCGAGGCTTTTTCTGCTGGTGCTGGCTGAAACTGCTGTTTTTTAGTCTAGGAAGAGATTCATGAGCTTGTTGACTGTTGCTTCAGGAAATGCGGCATGACTGCTGGGATTCAGGGAGCTTGATGTTAATGGTGTCTGGTGACCGAGGGCCTCTCGCCTTCCAGGGGACATCCAGATGTTGTAAGAGTGGCGGCCCACTTACAAGCGGCAAATACCCAGGAGCATCAGTAAACTGCTAGGCCCCATGTAGCTCAGTGATTGAAGTCCTGTCTCAGAGATTACGAGGCAAGTTGGATGTACAGTACCTGGCACTCTGTCAACACTTTCTTGTAAGTTGAAGTGGTATGTTAATACTCTATAAGCTTCACTGTTTGATGGTAATCTGCTTCAGTTTTTGACTTGCTAAGTAATTTTTGTGTAAAGTCAGTAGTGTGCAACAAAATTCAAAAATAAGGAGGCTAAGTTCCCTCTCTGCTGTTGTGTTTTTTGTCCGATGTAAATTTGTGCTCTAGTTCCGTATGAACACCCATTTGAGTGGGTGAGTTGTTTACTGTGTAATTAGTCTCTTTATTTCTACCAGTTTCACCCATTCAGGCCAATTTGCAGGCTGGTTATGAACATGATAGATGGGCATTTGTGCAGGTAAATGAAGCAATCACAGCATAATTGGAAGCATTGCCTATGACTTTTCACCCTAATTTTGCCATTTCTCCACTCATATTCACATATACTGTATGTCGGTGCTCTATGAGAACAGATCTTTCTGAAACTTTTTCCCGCTGTTATACAGTGTTTACTTTATTAAAAGTGAGTGATTTATGCACTATTTGAGCTCATACCTTTTTTCCACCTTTTAGAAATATGAATTATATTGTGACTAAAAATGTTAAATCAAATCAAATCTTATATCTGAGCTCGGATCATTCTCTTAACTAACTTTATAAGGTGCATCCTGGCATGCTTTTTAAACAGTATTGAAGGAAGTCACATGTATTCATGTACCAGCTTTCAATTATATTTTTAGTTTTGCTAATATGTATGGCACAATATTTATTTGTATCCAATCCATTACTAAAATCGATAGTTTAAAAGTTTGTAAGATCATGAGAAACAAATTAATTTGAGTTTGTACAAATGTTTTACTTTTAATGTATTTTGTAATTCATTCATTCATTCATTCATTTTCAGCATTGCTCTTTTTCCATTTGGTCTTCATATGTATGCTTTTCTGTTTTTCCCATGTTTCTCAGAGCTGCATAATAACAGCTCATGCACATATTCTGTGAGACTTTTCTCTAATGATTGCAAAAATAACACAAATGGTTCTCACACAGCTAAACAACAAGACTAATGAAGTATTTTCGGACTCTCAAATGGAAAGAACTATATGTAATTGTTGATTTGGCAGTGAAAATATTTCTTCCCTAACTTGGCATTGTTGCAATAATTGCACAATAATTTAGACTCATTCTAAGTCTCATTCAGGGCCATAAACAGTCTAGACCAGTGTGTCCAGAACTCTGTTTCTTTGGCAGACTTTATCTCACCTAATGTGTTTGTTCTCCTAGTTTTCATTGCTTCATTAATTCACATTGTCACATCATCACAGAAAGAATGTCATTATGGGTGTTCATTGGTTGATGATTTTGGCCGTTGCCTCTTCTAGTAAAAGCTTGGAATCCAAAACTCCAAACAGCAGCAACAAACAAGGATCTCTCTGTATTTCCCAGCCATCTAATGCGGTGAACTCTGTACTCTCACGAAAGCTTTTTGATATAACATCTAAAATGGCCAAGAGCATTATGTGTATTTCATAAAACAACACCCAAAGAGCTGTTTGTCTATTTGACGTCAACAGAAAAAAAGAGAGTGGTTTCAAAGGAAAGCGAGTTATTGCATGTTTTGTCTCAGATGAAGGCATTTGTGGTGTCGGTGGCCATCATAAGTTCCTGTCCACAGCTTGAGGTCCTTCCGATTGTCCTCATTTTGTGGTGGCAGTGTGGGAGCTGTGGTTTGTCTTGGTTTGTTTCATCACTTCAGCAGATTGTTTGTTTGGACATTTTATTTTTCCACTCTTACTTTTCTATTTGAACTTTTGGATCCATTTTATACCATTTATACCATTACTTTGTGCTATCAGATCTTTCATGGATCTATCTGTCTGTCTGTCTGTCTTATTTTCACAATTTGTTGATTGTGGGAGTGCTCTAATGTTAGTGCATTGATGTCTTTTTTAGTGCCACTTTGGTCCAGAGGGGGGCACTGCATGTAAACATTTTCCCCTTTAAATGTGTAATCTATGAAGAAGGCCCGAGGGCAGAGAGCTGAAGTCATGTCTTGATTGCATTTCCCTGCTGCACACCGGTCAGTCAGCTCCCTGAAGTCAGTCTGATATTTACAGCAGTGTTCCTGCGCTCTGAGGCTAAATGCCTGTTTGTGTGCAGGGCTGATGTGCACACCTCCTGAGCTCAGTGCTATTAAAGGGCTGGCAGAGTAAAGAGGCAAAAATTTCAGAGTGTGGTGAAAGAAGGAATCATAGAAATAATTAATTATGTGATTTTAATATGGTCACAATAATTTATGAATCTGGACACTTAACTCACACTTCCTTCTGCTTTTATTTCCTCCTCTTTTATTCAATATGAAAAAGAAATGGACTCTGTGTGCTTTCCTAAATAATATTACAGGTCTTCTGTTAATAATTCATCAGAGCATGTTTATCTACAAATAATAATAATAATGTTTGTTTTCCTAATTCATATTAAATATTTTAATGGGTTCACACCTGCAAATAGAAGAAACATGATAATTTCTATAAAGATAAAGTTATGCATTTTTAACATTCCAGTTAAAATCTCTCTCTCTCTCTCTCTCTCTCTCTCTCTCTCTCTCTCTCTATATATATATATATATATATATATATGTAAGGATTGTAACATAATATTTTTTCCCACTGAAAAACTATTTTAAAAAGACTAATAAAAAATGTATCAAGAAGCAAGAAGTAATTTGTTCCAGTACAAGGTTGAGTGACCAGGGCAAAATACTAACAAAAAAATAATCGCTAACATTAACGATCCAATCCAGTCCTGATGGTTAAAATCATGCCCTGCCTACATTAATTCCTGCTGATAAATGTTAACCAGATTACGTCATACTGCTGTGTGTAAGATTGTCTTATGTTGTAAGAGCACTGATTATTTATGGGGGGACATAGAGTCCTGTATTAGTTTCTTCTCAGAAACTCATCCCTCTTTCAGTCATTTTTATCTTAAAGCAACAAATTAGAACCATAAGACAATTTCATGCTGACTTTACTTTATGTTGATTTATATAGACAGTGACTTGGCTAATGAATGTCATAAGTAGTTGTTCCACTGTTTCTGGTTTCCTTTACATCTCTGGAGAGATAAACGCTTTGTTTTATGTCTTCATGCAAAGCAGGCAGCATCAGTACACAGAGACGTCCATCACTCGACTTAATGGCACTTCCCTATACTCCCCTTTAGCTTGACTCCGAGGCTCAGGTGGCATGTAGCAACTGCACTATGGGTAATAATATCAGACCTTTTATTACCCACATTTATTCCAGCACAGAGCTCTTCTGAGAAGCCGAGCAGACAGATTTACGCCTGCCTCTCCATCTCATCCTCTCTTCCTCTCTCGATGAGAAAGTTCACACTGGGGTCGAGTGTCTGAGCGTCAAGAGAGAATGAAAGTGGCTCCTGCCGCCTCCCTCGGCTCCTTGCATTACTCACTCACCCTCCTACAAAGACCCAGCATGCCACAGACCTGCTCTCTTCCTCCTCACTGGAGAAATATTCTGTCGCCGAGCTGCCAGCACGTCAACCCCCCCATCCATCAGCTCCAACTTACTGAGAGACGCATCGTATCAAGACTGTTACTGTCTTTAGCTCTTCTGCTTTCAATTATTCCCTCTAATCTTTTAACTTTGTAGTTTTAAGTATGCCTGCTTTCGATGGTTAAAGTTCGGAGATGCACTGACGACGGCGGGTGATGCTGATATGGAACTTTTTGGATTGTCAGTCTGTTTTTGGAGTAATGAAAAGTTGAGTAAAGTTTTAAAGCGAGTTTTCACTCAAAAATTAAAATCCTGTCATTATTTACTCAACCTTATGTTGTTTCAAACCCGTATGATGTTCATTCTGCTGTGTTATACTCATTTAGGCTATCAAGCTGCAGGGGAAAAAATCATTGTAAAACTACAATATAAGTGGTCCATATGAAGTTACAGTATAAACCCATTTAAGCTACACATATTTGGCCATATAAACTAATGCCATTGATCTCAATTATGCACATCTTTTGACATTTGAGAGGTATGGTGGAAGTTGTGATTATTAAGTGCAAGGACTTAAATTTCTGTATTTTCTTCACACAAAGCTATCAAAGAGTTGTAACACAGCTGCTTGGACTACTTTTTTCCCTTAATAGAACTTGACAGCTCCTGGTCACTGTATGCTTTTTTTATTTTTATATAGAAGATAGCACTTTCTTTTTTTTCTTCTTTTTTTCTTTTTTTTTTATTCAGGTAAGAAATTCATGCAGGTTTGGAACAATGTAAGGGTGAGTAAATAATTAGATCATTTTCATAGTAGATGAATTAACTCTTTAAATCAAGCATAAAGCATGTTATGGTCTCCCTCATGAAGAATGACTATGGTATTTAGTTTCTGCCAAATTACCATATTTTCACAGTTATACTGTGATAACTGATATTAGCCACTACTTCATCAAAAAGTAATTAAAATGATATGGTCTGAAAGCTTTTTAGGCTGTTTAATGTATGCTATCGGAAGAGAGTGTTTTTTATTCAGCAAGGATGCATTAAACACGAGACGGTAAAGACATGTATAATGTTACAAAAGATTTCTATTTCAAATAAATGCTATCTCACAAATTCATACAAACACCAATACAATAACTTTTTATTTTTTGCATTTAATCAGTTTTCTTCATTGTGATGGTGCACATACTGTAAATCATTTTAAAAAATATTTTTCATCTCTGTCTGATAGATTGTTGACATTTGGTTCTCAGAATAGAGGATTTCATCAGGGAGGTGAGATGTTCTTCTGCTCGTAAATCTCATTATTTCAACAGCTAGTGTCATAGAGGTCACAGGGGTCAAATGCCTTGTCAGAGCACTGCAAACATATTAATGTATTAGATGTTTAACTGAGGGTGGGTGAAGAGACAAACCTCCCGTTCAGTGTTCAGTGGTTTCAGCCAAGTAAAGCTATGATAGATACTAGTTTCTCTTGAATTTAAATCAATAATGGGAAAATAATGTGCACCTCTTAGTGACCATACCTGATAAGCTATATTTTGTGTGAGAAACAAACCAGAATTTATTATTTACATAAATTGAAGGAATTTTTTTTTTTTTTTTGGTGTTTTTAATTTTTGAGCTTGACAGATGTGGTCAGTACGAACTGCTATTGGAAAGAACCACAAGATTAAAATCTAAAATTTCTCCTTTGGAGTTTTTACAGAAAAATTACAACATTTGGGTTTGGAACATTGTAAAGGTTAAGTAGACAATTTTCAGTTTTGGGTGAATTATCACTGTAATCTAATATCTGTACATTTGATATAGTTCTTTTTATGATGGAGCTGCTCAAGACATGTCTGCACTATAATTTCCACCCAAATTCACACCTCACTGTAGATTTCATTCCCAAAGCACAGAGGTTATTTGTGGGGAGGAGTTGACTCGCCACTTTCCCCCTTGTTTTTCCCCCTCTTCTCTTGAAACTCTCCACCATGTCATTTTAAGAGCAGTCCTGACTTGCAGAATCAGATGCAGCAATCTACTTCTCTGGCAGTGATTCAGTTCAACAGGAGCTTTTGAAGTGAAGACTTCCAGCAGTTTCTGAATCAATCATTCTGTAGGCCGTAACACAGGCGAAAGCGAGGCGCGGAGAGCATGTCAGGGGTAGTGAGGAGAGTTCTGGGGAGTAAGTGGTACTACTACAGACTTCTGGGTCGATCCAGGCACAGACAGCATGTTCGGTCACGGAGCCGCTGCCGCACTGCTATCAAGGGTGATTTCATCTTTTTCTATCTATTTCGGATAAAAACAGTACTTTGCTGGGGTTACAGAGTGTGCCATAGTACCCTTATGTGTTTGAGACATTTTTCATTGTCTGATCATATTGACTTAATATCCATCGCGTAATAGAATTTGCCCTCAAGAGTGATGAAAATGAAAGTGCACTGAGGAACTGACAGATATGTTTGACTGATTATAGTTTTCAATCAGAATGAAGTGTACATTTGGTGTCTGAGTGAAACGGTGCCCAGGTTTCAGATATTCTTCTTCTCTTTGCTCTGTGATTGAAGTTTTTGGTGCAGGCAACTTTTGAGGGGACTGGACTTTGTTGACGCTTCATAAAAAATATCCAATATTCATATCCATTCATAAAAAGTAGCTAGTTTCTCAAATTGGCATACATACTGTATTTGATAGTACCATGAATACATTTTAATGATAACTAATTGTTAACATTGTTAGATAACATACACTAATTGCTGCAATATTTGCTCATATGTTTTCTAAAAAATTAAATAATGCAATTACAAGACTGGACTGCAAAAGTATTTTTTGTGTCTGTTTTTGTCCTTTCCAGAAATAGATAAATATATAAATAAATTTAAAAAAATCTGAAATGATCCTTATTTGTTTTCAGAGAATATATCTTATTTATTTATTTGAATATTTTAATTACTTTATTTTTTTTACCAAAATAAGTTTTTGTTTACATATTAAATGAGTATGAACTGTGTATATTTATTATGTATATATAAATAGAGTATTATGTAAAGAAAAATATGTTGTGTATATATTAAATATATTTACATATAATATAATAATATAAATGTATATACATGTAAATATTTTCAAAATATATACTTAATGTGTGTGTATTTATATATACAGTATCTCACAAAAGTGAGTACACCCCTCACATTTCAGCAATCATTTTAGTATATCTTTTCAAGGGACAATACTATAGAAATGAAACTTGGATATATTTTAGAGTAGTCAATGTGCAACTTGTATAGCAGCAAAGATTTACTGTCCTCTGAAAATAACTCGACATGCAGCCATTATTGTCAAAAAAGCTGGCAACAAAACTGAGTACACCCTAGAGGTAACAGCTATACATCGTTTAACCATGCAAAGCCACATGTCCTATTCATCATGTTCATGTTTTTGTCTGCTTGACAGGACCATACAAATTTGTGTATCTTGTTTTAGAGCAGTTAAAATTTGGTTCTTTGAGTACAATTTTCTCATACTGACCACTGATTGTTCAACATGGCACCTCATGGCAAAGAACTCTCTGAGGATTTGAGAATTAGAATTGTTGCTCTCCACAAAGATGGCCGAGGCTATAAGAAGTTCGGTAACACCCTGAAACGAGTTATAGTACAGTGGCCAGGGTCATACAGAGGTTTTCCAAGAAGGGTTTCACTTGGAACAGGCCTCGCAAGGGTCGATCAAAGAAGTTGAGTCCTCGTGCTGTGCGTCAGGTGCAGAAGCTGGCTTCAAAAAACAGACGCATGAGTGCTGCCAGCATTGCTTTAGAGGTTGCAGAAGTGGAAGGTCAGCTTGTCAGTGCTCAGACCATACGCCACACACTGCAACAAGTCGGTTTGCATGGCCGTCTTCCCAGAAGGAAGCCTCTTCTGAAGCTGGCTCACAAAAAAGCCTGCAAACAGTTTGCTGAAGACAACCTGGCCAAGAGCATGAATTACTGAAACCATGTCCTGTGGTCTGATGAGTCTAAGGTAAACTTGTTTGACTCAGATGGTGTTCAGCATGTGTGGTGATGCCCTGGTGAGGAGTACCAAGAAAATTGTGCCTTGCCTACAGTCAAGCATGGTGGTGGTAGCATCATGGTCTGGGGCTGCATGAGTGCTGCTGGTACTGGGGAGCTGCGGTTCATTGAGGGAAACATTCATTCCAACATGTACTGTGACATTCTGAAGCAGAAGATGATGCCCTCCCTTCAGAAACAGTTTTCCAACATAACAACCACCCCAAACACACCGCCAAAGATGACAACTGCCCTGCTGCTGAAGCTGAAGCTGATGGAGTGGCCAAGTATGTCTCCAGACCGGAACCCTATTGAGCACATGTGGGGCATCCTCAAGCAGAAGGTGGAGAAGCACCATGTGTCTAACATCCAGCAGCTCCGTGATGTCATTATGGAGGAGTGGAAGAGGATGCCAGCAACAACCTGTGCAGCTCTGGTGAATTCCATGCCCAGGAGGATTAAGGCAGTGCTAGATAACAATGGTGCCCCTACAAAATATTGACACTTTGGACACAGTTTTGACATGTTCACTTAGGGTGTACTCATTTTTGTTGTCAGTTATTTGGACAATAATGGTTATATGTTGAATTATATTTAGAGGACAGTAAATTTGTACTTCTATACAAGCTGCACATTGACTACTCTAAAATATATCCAAGTTTCATTTGTGCAGTATTGTCCCTTGAGAAATTATAATTTTTTTTTGCTGAAATGTGAGGGGTGTACTCACTTTTGTGAGATACTGTACATAATAAATAAACACAGTACACATAGATATATTATGTAAACAAAAACTTTAATTTTGGATGCTTTTAATCGCGATTAATGATTTGACAGCACTACTTTATTTGTTACTGAAAAACAAAAATACTGACTAGTGACTTAGCAAATTATTTAGCGGTTAAACTTCTAAATAATGGCTGATCAATCAGTTGATATATTGGTCTATCACTAGCACAAACCTGTCCTGGCCTTATGCTTTGAGACAAAGAGAGAACATAAAAAAAAAACTTATTGAAAGTAATCATATTTTGAAGATACTGACTACAAGAAGTGTTCTCCCAAAACCCATTTCTATCTATAATCTGGTCTACTGTGAATTGACATTATGAATGTTGGACGTTTTCATTAGTTTATCAACCGTTAAAGATATTTCATACACATTTGTGGTCTTCTTCGTGGCCTTCCTTCCACTTCCATGTTTTTAAAAGCTGATAATTATAAACGGAAGTATTATACTTTTACTTTAGCAGTTTAAAAAGACAAGTTGTAAATTCTGATTCTGAGTTTAAATCACTTTTCCTTCAGTATGAGTTAGCCTGAAGTAGGAAAATGTTTATTTGTGAGCCTGTGAAGTTCTGCTGCTGTAAGAATATCTATCCATTTTAGCAGTAGGCCTACTTTACTGCTTTGATGGAGTTCATAAACAAGTATTTTTGTCTTCCTCATGGTGTAGTGAAGCTTCCCAAATATACAGCCTCCAGGGACTTTTTTTTCTCAGTTCTTACACTGATTAGAGCCAAGAGAGACTTATCCTATGTGTGTGTGTGGGAGAAGACAGCAAGAGGTTCACAGTTCACACAATACTGAAGAAACTGCCACCTCCTCTTTACATCAGGTTCGAACATATTTCCATGAACGATTTCTGTTCTCAGTTTCTATTCTCTCTTAGACGATCCATTCCTTAGTGTTTGCTAAGTATTAAACTTTGGTGCATAACTTGTCCACATGTGATAGAGCAGGTCGTGCAGCTTGTTGAGGAGAGGTGTGCTAATACTTTTCTAACCAATGCAACCACATAGCAGTGCCCTGGCAACCAACATAATTGATTTGAGAGACTTTTGAAATCCAGTTTAGTTCCTGAATTAAGAAAGGAATTAGAATTCAATTATTTGATTGAAAGAAATTCATATAAATATTTATTAAATTATTTATTTATTAAATTACATTGTACTATTTCATTTTTATTAATTTATTATTTTATTTTATTTTAAATTAACTTTGGTGAACTAGGGTGGAATAATGAACTGAATAATGAAATAATGAACAATGGGAATATATTTTGAATTACATTTTTCTTACCCTATTAAGAAAGTTTTGGGCATAAGCCTCTTGGTTTTCTTTTTTTAAATATGTTTTAAACCAGTGTTATGTAAATATATTTAGGGAATATAACACAAAATACTGATTTAGCAAATTACATAGTGGTTAAATTTTGCTTAATTTCCATTGAGCTACTATTTTGTAAATTCCTTATGCTGCCATCCCAAATTCAATTCAAATGCACACTCGTTAATTAAATGGAAGCCAATTCTACATTTCTGAATTTGGCACAACCCTGGCAACCACTCATAACATACAATTGCAACCTTAGTTTTTGCAGCCCTATCATTTAGTTTCTCCCATTTCCTTCTTTTCAAAGAGTTATGAGTGCACTCAGTATTTTTCTAAACTTCAAGTGTGTAGAAAAAACTTTCCATTACTTGGAAACATTGCACTGTTCAAACTTTGCTCAAACTCTTGTGGTGGCAGCTGATGAGATTGATCAAGTCTTGCTGAGATGAAAGGATTCTCAGAGTTGGTGAATGTGGGCTGCATGATCTGTCAGGCCTTTAGCTGCACTTCTCCATTAAAGACCACAGAGGTTCTATTTCAGGTGTAGTCGAGAGTTTAGCTCTGTGTCTGTTTCATAGAAGAAAGAGAGCTGACTTGCTCAGTGATTGACGCTTCAGCAACGAGCCCAAAGCAGCATTTACCTTCCATTCTCTGCGTGTCAGAGTCTGAAGCTTCCCTGTCCAGAAGTCATTTTTACAGTTGGCTACTGCATGGGACAGTATGTGCTGCTGATTACAGATTACATTTGTTCTTAAACAAGAGTTCACCCAAAAATGAAAAATCTGTCATTATATACCATATACCACTTACATCACCTTTAATTGGAAACACTGCAACAGCTTGTTCTGATTAAGTAATTGATCTTCAAAGAACAACAAACAATACTTAGTTATCATTCTGATTCTGTTCTGTTTGTCTCTGACTGTTTTCCATTTCCTTTCACTGTGGTGGTCTTGTTTCAGGGGAGTGATGTTAGATGGAAGGCCTGCACAGCTTAGCTGTTTTATTGATAGGTTGAGAGGAGTGTGGGTATTATAAAACGCAGGGAATGGGCACATACTCATACTATAGGTTTGCTTTCAAAAAAGATTTTATTTTTTACTTTTGTGAAAATCTTACCAAGGCTGCATTTATTTGACTAAAAATGCAGTAAAACAGTAATATTCTGATTAAAATAACTGTTTACTATTTGAATATATTTTAAAATGTAATTTATTCCTGTGATGCAAAGCTGAATTTGCAGCATCATTACTCCAGTCTTCAATGTCACATGATCCTTCAGAAATCAGTCTAATATGCTGATTTGCTGATCAAGAAATATTTCTTATTAATACTATAACAGTTAAGAATTGTGCTTTCTAATATTTTTGTGATACATGGTTTTTCCAGAATTCTTTAAATAGGATGTACAAAAGCATTTTTTTAAATAGAATTCTTTTTTGGTAACAATGTGAAGGTATTTACTCTTATTGTTGATCAATTTAATACAGCCTTGCTGAAAATATGTATTAATTAAAAAATAATATATATAATTGTTTGGTCACTATAAAAGTAATAGAAGTCTATGGAAAGTCCCCACAATTCACAGAAACAAACGTATGTATGTTTGTGTGTGTGTGTGTGTGTGTGTGTGTGTGTGTGTGTGTGTATTATAAATCTTCTCATAGTTAAAGGATGTGGTACATATCTCACAAATTAATCAATTCTGTGTTCTCCACAATATTTCTCTCTGCTTCAATCCACACTGAAAATCAATGGATGTGCAGATGGGGCATTTGATAGAACATTACTTGTAAAATCTGTTTATTTGCTAACTACATTATTACACCAGATACTTCCTTAGTCACAAAGTTATGTTCTGCTAAATAGGTATCAAATTCTGTTGTTGTTTTTTTCTTTATCTTTTTACAATTTTTATCATTGTCATTCATAATCAACTATACAATAGCTGCAAGTCGTGTTACCCAAAAACTGACCCTGCTGAAAATCAGCACAAGTTGTTTTGCTTTTTATGTTATTGTCTTTGCTTTTAAACCTTAAAAGGGCATCGCTTCCAAAGAAGTCAAAAAACATGGTGTCCCAGGCCTTCATCTAACCAAACGGAAGGGCCTGCAAAGACTCATCATCTCTTGCTGCGACAAGTCGAGCCAGATCTGAAGAAAGGAACGTGCATTTAGATTAAGAGCAAATGAGACAGGCCTGTGAGTTATAGGCCTGCTTGAATGCTAAATGAGACCGTAGCACTTCTATGTAATTTCCTGGAATGACAGAGTCCTCTGTGAGATCAGATGGAGGACGGTGGCACCCCGGTGCAGGCGTCTCTTACACAGCTGGGCCATGCATCTTGTTCAGAGCAGATTAATAGAGCCGCTAGCACCAAGCATTTCTGCTGTAATTCTCTGGCAAATGGCCCACAAGCCTTCCCAACATCTGGGGTTCAACTGATTAACATATATGGAACATTGTTTGATGGCTCATACCAGTCGAGAATTTTTGTTTGAAATATATTCATTTATAAGTAAGTTACAGCTAGGGGCCACGTTGTAGTATTCAATTTAATTTTATTTAATTTTATTATTATTATTATTTATTTTTTTAATGTATTAATTCTTTTTGTAAATAATAAATCTAAATAAAAAAACATATAAATATTATATAACGTAAATTTAAATAATGTTTAATGTATTTAGTCATTTAGGTTTATTTCCCAACATATGGGGTTGAACTGAGTAACATACTGTATATGGAACATTATTTGATGGTCTCTACCGGTTGAGAAAGTTACAGGGGCCATCCTCTGATAATTTTCTGTTTTCCTTGATATAAGAATTTATATAATAGTAAATATAAAGAAAAAAATAATATATATTATATAACGTACATTTGGAAAACCTTTAGTTTAGTTCAAGCATTATTGTTGTCTTTTTCTGAAATGGATCGTAAGTGGCGGTGATTTCCACAGAAATGGAAAGTATTTCCACAGCAACTCATAAACACAACTTCTGTATTCTTGTCAGCATGTTTGCTCTGGACAAATATGAGCAGAACGGTCAGGAGTTCAGACCCCCTGCTCGCAGGTCCGTGCCAGAGGAGGCTTTTCTTTGAGCCCCTTGTGTTGTCCTCTCAATATGAAAGCATTTTATTGTCTCCACTCTTCATAAACACTTGGCTCTGGGTGGAGGAAAGTTGGAGCCATCTCTTAATTGTTGTTTAGTGTTTTTCCATTTACGCTGCATTTTATCAATCATGATCAAACAGCTTAATGATGAAAGAATATTTGGACCAATTATTAGTTTGCAGGTTGGTAATGGCATAGTTATCATTCAGAGCAAACAGTGCTATCATCACAGCTGATGGAGAGATGCTGTTTATGAACGGAAGTATACATAGTCATATTTGAAAAATACATTAAGTATTACCCTGTTAAGAATTATGTATATAATGTTTTGGCCTACTTACAGATGTTTAAATGTTACTCAAAAACCCTGTGGATCTTCACTGTTTTCAAACACTGCATTTAAGTCAAAGATCATGTGATCTTGCTTCCATGCTTAACATATGGATCAGGATGTTGTGATATCAACATAAGCAAGAGGCGGCGCTGAGATTTCTCTCCCATGCATTCCAATCTGTTCATCTCTCCAGTGAGAAAACAGTGAAATTACAAACACACACACACACACACACACAGACGGAATGTTCATATGTCGATACCTACGCAGGCCTGTTAATCACTCTTCCTCCATGTTGTCAGATCATGTCTAGTTTTGCTAAGCCAACACTAAATGATGACTGAGGCGGCAATACAAATCCTTGTTATTTGACATTATGGCAATATTTATTAGCACATAGTTGTTTATCCTTAGCAGTTTATATCATTGGTTTGTTTCCAGGTGTCAGTGAATTTGATGCTCTCTGTACACTATAAAAATTGTTTGTAATTTTTACTGAAAAATAATGTAAAAATCTGTGAATTGGTTAACTGAAAGTTACTTTACCGTGTGTGTTTACTTGTTTATGCTACATTGTGGGGACCAAATGTCCCCACAAAGATAGTAAAACCTGAAATTTTTGATCACGAGGGACAAAATATTTAAAAAATAGTAAATTATGTTTATCTGAAAGTGTAAGAATGCAAACAGGTTTTCTGTAAGGGGTAGGTTTAGGGTTAGGGTTTGGTCAGGGGATAGAAAATATAATTTGGTCAGTATAAAATTAATAGAAGTCTATGGAGAGTCCCCACAATTCACAGAAACAAACATGCGTGTGTGTGTGTGTGTGTGTGTGTGTGACAGGTTTATATATCCTGGTGGGGACTTAAACCTGAATATACACAGACTCATGGGGACTCGTGTCACGGTGGGGACCTAAATTGAGGTCCCCATGGGTACAAAAGCTTATAAATCATACAGAATAATTTTTTTTGAGAAAGCAAAAATGCGTAAAATTTCCTGTAAGGGGTAGGTTTAGGTGTAGGCGATAGAAAATACTGTTTGTACAGTATAAAAACCATTATGCCTATGGAGAGTCCCTACAAGGATAGCTGACCAGACGTGTGTGTGTGTGTGTGTGTGTGTGTGTGTGTTATCATTTTGTTTTTTTATAATAAATAAAAATAAAACAACTAGATTGAAAATAGAATAGAAAAATATTAGAGAATGCTAGTGTTAGAGAGTCAGTTATTTATTTATTTATTTTTTAATAAGTAAAAAAACAAGTAGATAAAATAGAGGGTCAAGTTTTATATATATATATATATATATATATATATATATATATATATAATAAAATAAACAAGTAAATAGAATATAGAGTGCAAGTGTTAAAGGGTCAATTTTTTTTTAGCAAAAATTTACACTGTTTCATCATGTTGCTTTCTGTTGTATCACCTGTATTATTATGATGGTTGTTGATACTTTTTATGGCAAAAAGCAGATTTTGTAGTTTTGAGTATATACGTATATTAACTGTATATTACTTAATGAAATATACAGTTATTAATTATAAAATACACAGACATCTTGTAACACCGGAAACATTGTCAAATTTTTACAGTGAATTTCAGGCAACCACAGCTGCCAGTATTTTTTTTAATACCATAAATATAACAGGATATTTTTTACACCGTAGAATAGAAAGCTTTTTTATTTGAACAACCAATTCTGGCACATGAAAAGTGCTGTCAGAAAGAGCACACACACAAAAAAAGCTTCCAGATCTTGTTAGTGACGCATCTTTCCAAATACAAAACCAGCGAGGCACAGAAGTTTGTTTTGAGTTTGACATGATTCAGACTGTGCAAAGAGAGAGACAGTGGGATGAATTTCATAGATCTTGTCTTTCAGGTTGGCTGCGTTCGCTCTCTCATTTGTTTTCCGCACAAACACTTGTTCCCTCCTTCCCTCCATCAATCGTGCAGACAGAGATGCAGGCGTGTGCTGAATGCCAAGCTCAGTCTGACAGGCTGATGCAGGCCGCACATGACAGACACATGTGACTGACACAGTGACGCTGCTACAGAAGCAGCATATTGTAGAGAGTTATTATGGGTGGGCCTTTTGACTTGAGCCAATAAGGAACCTGCTAAAGCAGCCACATTGCAACATGCTTAATAATACTACTCAAAAGACCATAACAACCACATAGCAATAAGTTGAATACATTCACACCTTAGCAATGGCACAGCAACCCCCTGGCAACC